>WHVE01000007.1:0-537470 GCA_015178995.1 Trichophaea hybrida | reverse complement strand
ATCACATGGCGAGCTTAGCACTCGGGATTCTGTAACCGCCCAATGACGGTCGGGGACGGTGGATGTCGGCCGGGGACGGCGCAAACGCCGTCATCGGCAGACAACGGCCGTCCAGCCGTCATTCATATGCTAGGACGGGACGGACGGTCTTGGTGCCGTCCCGTCCGTCCTGGCAAGATCTCGGACGGCACTGCCGTCCCCGGCCGTCGGACGGGACGGTTGAGATCACTGATCTACTGTACAACTGCCAGATTTGAATCAACTTGAATCCAGTATTCTCAAGCAGTCAAACCAACCGGCCGGTCATCTACAGATAAATAGACCGGCCAGATGAACATCAGTAGATGTATAGACCGGTCAGATCACAAATTTCAAAGCCGCCCTTGGCATAGACCGGCCTGGTCAAAGCCCATATCTGACCGAACTGAGCGGTTGAGAACACTTCTTGAATCAATTGAGGGTAGAGTTACTAATAACAGTGTGCTGCCTCTGCGCCCGCCAGGTTGCAAATGAAGTAACTGGAGATGGTGGAATATCAGGCTGGAGTCCTCCCTCTGTCAATCCAAGTGAACACACTGGCATGTACTTTGGTAGCCACAGCCCCTGCACACTCAGCTTTGCATCCTGCAATTGATCTTCGGTCCATTCGAGCTTGTCCACCGCCACCTCGAAGTATTCCCACTTGTACGCTGGATGTGTATGAATCTATTTGTTGACTCAGTATACCAGTAACTCCCAGCGTATTCGGGCCGATTCGGCCCGAGTGGACTGGTCCAAAGTAGTTCAGGCCAGTTCTGTCCAGGTCCAGAAAAAGTGGGGATTGGTCCGATCCCGGTCCAAAAATTACTCGGACTGGATTGGACTGGACTTGGACGGACCCGGTCCGGACTGGTCCATTGCTGGACTGGTGGAATCATTGCCACCAGCCAACTTCGCTCGATCAAAAACCACCATAAGCTTCACTCGATCACCATCATCATTATTCGATCAACAACCGCCATCGTCTCTCAATCACCACCATCTTCTCTCAATCAACAACTGCCAGCTCCAACCCAGCTTCACTCGCTCAACACAAGCCAGCATCGCTTGATCAAAAGCCGCCATCTCCTACCAAGCTTCCCTCAATTCACCACCATCTTCACTCACCAACTCCTTCCCAGTGTTCCCAATGGGCCAGGCCAGCCCGCAGTCAGGACTGCGGCCCACAGGCCAGGCCAGTCAGGCCCCCCGAAATTAATAACTGTGCAGGCCAGGCCTACGCTTTCGAAGCCTGGCAATAACTGTGGGTGACTGGGCCAACTATAGGCTTTTTGATAACTAGCAACGGAGGCGGCTTCGCCGCCCATATTTTAACCGCGGCCAATAAATTTGCTTATAATCATGTCTTGGCTGGACGTAAGCAATCTAATTGGTCGAAACGATAGCCGGGTAAGCTTTGCCAAGGACTTAGACTGTTGTTTGTTGTTGTTTATTCATACTGTATTTACTCTAGCTAGAGTATGACAGGACCCTTAACACCTCCGCCTCCGGGCGAGCCGGTTAGATGGCGGAGCTCCCACCTACTACCCTTCATCCCCGTTGACACAAGAAAAGTAAAGTGAATGACTGACCGCCTCTATCAAAAATTCCATGACAAAAGAAAAGCAAACGATAGACACCTCCATGCTCCATGCCTCACGTAGGCGGGCACTTCCCAACGTCCGTGGCCGCCAGAAAGTCCATCACCGCCTTGTCACATATCTCCATGGAAAACAGCTCAGATATCTGTACCTTCCGACACCTGCCCGCTTTCCAGCCCGTTGCCTTCCCCACCTTCTTCCAGAGCTCCTGCTGCTGGTGTTTCCAACGGCCGCAGTGACGGAAAAGATGCTCCCGCGTCTGGGCCGCCGTCCCTCTGCACCACCAGCACTTGTCGTCCTCTCGGTGTCCGAACCGTTTGAGGTAAGCTCCAGTAGGTGCATGTCCGCATTTTAGTCGGTAGAATCGAGTTGCCAATGACTTTGCACTTGCCATTGGGATGGGTCTCTTACTGCCTGCCTTGCCCTTCAGCCTGTAGCCGAAGTGCTTACTGCATTTGTCGGCCTCCCACCGCGCCTTGGCTGCTGATCTTCCCTCGGAGATCCGCCTAGCTATATTTGAAGCCGAGGTGTATGGCCGCTCTATTGCAGTGCTTACATTCGCATTTCGGGCTAAGTTCGCCTGGCGGTCTGCTTCTTCGTTCCCGGCAATGCCGGAGTGCCCAGGGACCCAATGAATCTCCGTTGCGATGCCATGGGCGAGGAGGGCCCGCGCTCTTCGATTGATCCGTCTCGCTAATCGCTGTCCAGGGCCCGGCTCCAGATGTGCCGTCCGTCGAATGGCGGCTTGTGAGTCGCTGAAAAGGACTTAGACTTAGACTTAGATTTCCCTCGCGAAAGCCATGGCTCTCCAATGGAGGTGCCTTAAATCGGTTTCGGATTCGAATCAATGTGTAAAGGCAACCAACGTGCATCGAGTATTGGCAAGCAAGTTGATTGGTCACGGGTGAGAGAGGAATAAAGATAGGCACCAAGAATTCACTAACTTAGTTTTGCGAATGTGCTGTTTTGGAGAAAGAAAGAGAAAGAGGATGATTCTAATTTCTTCGTGCCCAAAGGGCTTATCTGTCTATCTACCAGTGCGGCCCTGTATATATTGTTCTGATTCCACTATCCCCGCATCTCTACTTTCTCAACATGCTCGCTGGGGAGCGGAGGTTAATCGAGTGACATGGAGTTGGTGAGGGCAGGTGCTGATCAAACAATGCTGGCAGGTCATTGTTGAGAACAAATCAGAGAGGAAGAACGAACGTACTGAATTGTCTAATGTACAAAGAGAGAGAAAGAGAAAGCTCTATATAAGGCTCCGGCCACACCTCCGAATGAAGCCGAGAGCCTCCGGGCTAAACACCGAGCAGTGACGTCAGTCAACTTGCGCCAACAGTCATAATCAAGCAAAACAGATTGGGAGCTGACTGGAATTAATCAAGCGAAGTGGATTTGGAGTGTGATGATGATCAAGCGATGCTATCTGGGAGCTGACTGTGAGCTGGTTGTAGGGTTGATAAAATGAAGCAGTCTGACAGTGGATGGGGGATGATTGAATGAAGCGGGCGGTCGATGATCATGTGAAGCTGTCTGGGTGACGATTGAGCGAAGGTAGCGGGTGATAATCAAACAAAGCTGTGTAGAAGCTGAAGGTTATTGATGACAGGAAGATGGCTGGTTGTGACCGAGCAAAGTTGGGTATGAAGTGGCGGTTATGATGGAGCAAACATCTGTAGGAGCTGTCAGCTGTTGATTGAATGAAATTGGCTGGTGGTGATTGAGTGTAATTGGGTAAAAACTGGCAGCTGTTGATCGAGCAATAATGGATGGTGGTGATTTTGCGAAGCTGGGTATCAGCTGGCGGCTGTTGATTCAGCGAAGCTGGCTGGCGGTGATTGAGCGAAGCTAGGTAGGAGCCGACGGCTGTTGATTGAACAAAAATAGCTAGTGGTGATCGAGAGAAGCTGGGTAGGAGCTGGCGGCTGTTGATTGAGCAAAGATAGCAAATGGTGATCGAGCGAAGCTGGGTAGTAGCTGACCGTTGTTGATTGAGCAAAGGTAGCTAGTAGTGATCGAGTGAAGCTGAGTAGAAGTTGGCGGCTGGTGATTGAGCGAGGCTGGGTAGGGGCTGGCGAAGCTGGGTGGTCGTGATTGAGCAAAGCTGGGTAGTGGCTGGCAGTTGATGATTGAGCGAAGCTGGCTGGTGGTGATCGAACGAAGCTGGCTGGTGGTGATTGAGTGAAGTTGGGTAGGAGTTGGCGGCTGTTGATCAAGCAAAGAGGGCTCGTGGTGGTCGAGCTATGATAGTTAGGAGCTGGTAAGAGAAGATGGTGGTGATTGAGCGAAGTTTGGTAGGAGATGGCGGTTGTTGATCAAGCGATGCTGGTTGGTGGTGAGCGAGGTAAGCTGGGTAGGGGCTGGCGGTTGCTGAGCGAGTGAAGATGGTGGTGATCGAGTGAAATTGGGTAGGAGACATCAAGGTTACGCACCAGAGATGAAGGTATATACAACGGAGCTGGAGGCACAGAGCACACATAATGAAAACGCGGTGAGGCAGGATCGGCACATGTCATGCTGAAGTTCGAATGCCTCCAAAATGCCACGAACGAAGTACCAGACCAATGATGTTAAGCCACCAACGGCATTACGAAAGTCGACATCGTCGATTCGTCGACAAACACGATCCATGGTTCCAAAGTCATCAGGAATACCTAACCAGGATAAGAAAGTGCAGATATTCTCATTACGTTAATCGTTTCAATGTGGGCCGTAATAGGGATTAGAACGATACGCGAGCGACGATTATGCTCCGCTACTGCATCTTGACAAATTTAGGCTGAAGCTAAATCAACCAAGAACGCCACGGCGGCATGCACGACTGTGAAGAAATTAGTTACCGATACGCACCAATCAGTGTTACAATATCAAGGGTAGCAGACAAAAGAACGAATTCCAAATAGGGCTAAAAACACAAAATTTCGATTCATAAAAAAGGTTAACTATGCAACAACAGCTCTTGATAAACAACATTTCTTGTCTCCCCAGCTGTAACGGCAGAGGTCAGGCCTTGGTGATTAGGGTTGCGGCTGCCGGCAAGGCTAAGAGCCGAGGCTGAGTAAGCACCAACCTTAAGTAGACTCTGCACGGCTGCCATCGTACGGCAGCGATTATCTTACTTATACACAATCATACTAAATCACTTATTCTCGTTTGCAACCGTACCGACCCCAATTGACATACCAGCCCGTACGAAGCCTTACCAGCCCGTACTCGCCCTTACACTATAATCGCTTTTCAGTCAGCGGTCACGTTTCGCTCACGGGAATTCGCGATATTTACCCCTTTTTCTCGACGCGTCTGACACGTATACAACGCCTGGAGAACCCTCAGAAAACTCTCAAAAAAGACTCGAATAAGTCAATTCCATACTCAATAGCATCAAGATGCCCCCAAGATACCAACTAGAACTCATTTACGCGTCACTGATGATCGCGGGAGTGAAGAAACGGTCCAAGCAGCAGCATCTACGTCGGGAAGCCGACGAACACTGAGGCCTAGAATCAGCATCACTCCGATGGCCGAGCCGGAAACCGAGGTCGAAGACGACGAGGACGACGAAGGCGAAGACTCCGAGCACTCTACCGGCATTCATGACTACGACAACATCCGATCAGCCATCACCGACGAAGACATCTGAGAGATGTCGGCGCAGAACAAATTAATCAAAGCCATGATGGATCAGCAAGCCGACTGGTTGAGAGCCGAGAAAGAACGATTGAACCTCGAAAGGGAGCGACTGGCCTTGGAACGCGCCAAACAGGAGACTGCCACTCCTGCGAATCCCAAGATTTTCGACATGGTTCCACCTATGCGATTCTGCAGCGGAGCAAAGGAGTTAGACAAGTTTCTCGACGCGCTACGGTCCAATTTCAACTCTCACAAGCACCTAATCCCACGTGGAGGACCCGATCAAGTGCATTACGCGATCTCTCTTCTCGATTCATGGAGTAACCATAGCGATCCTACGCAGCGGCAGACTCCAATGACCGACCCGGCCGAATGGGCTAGCGACCTACGGGCGGATTCAGATCCGTGCTTGGAGAATTTCGACCTCTTCGCGGAAGAGATCAACCGGATCTACGGAGACAAAGACCGTCGCATTCGTGCAGTGATGAAGATGATGGACGAATATATTCAACTGCCAAACGAACCGGTTAGAGCCTATGCAAATCGTATTAAAGCTAATTGGAGACAGGCCGGTTGGAATTTACCGGAGCTGGAGATAGCACGCTACGATATGGCCTGGGGAGGCCTGCGGCACCATCTCGAGAATAAGATCGGGCCGATAACCCCGAAATCTGGACGATTCGAATCAGTCGAAGAGCTATTCGACAAGGCCGCAGCTTCGGAGGTCATACACACCCAGAGCGACGGAAAGAAACCCGGCGGTCAACAGAAGCCGGAATCGTCAAATAAAGGCGGAAAACGAACATACCGGCCATCCATCTCCGAACCATCGGGAACCACACAGACCCAGAAATCGTCAGGCGGAGGTGGCGGCAAGTCCAACAAATACGGAAAGGCCGGCGGAGGAGCCAATCGTTCCAACTTACCGCCGGCACTCTGGACCTCAAAAGACGTCTACGAAAACCAAAAGGCCAACCAGCAGTGCACACGGTGCGGAAGCAAAGATCATAAAACTCACCACTGCACCAGGTACAGCAGGCCAAATTTGCCCGAACTAGACTCCAACCCAGGTGGAGGCGGACACCAGGTGAAACGTCAAAAATCGTTCGACACCCAGCAGTCAAAAAACTCACATACCTCTCCCGGCACCTAGCCCGGCGGGAGAGGCTGGACGAGCAGGAGTTGGGGCTGGAGATGTTAGGAACGAGGGCGTTGTTGGCAACTATAGATGAGATCCAACCCCACCGATTAACCCTCAAATCGAGAGTTATTTTGGAGCCACCCAGGGCTCTCTTTTCAAGTCAATACTTATGTGGTACAGAGAAACCAGATTCATCGCACATCGTTCACGAAGTTCAAATTCGGGATCGACACGGTGAGATACAGCGCGTTCGAGCACTCATTGATTGCGGCGCGACAAGCATCTTTATGGCACCGAGGCTGCTCAAGCGACTTGGGCTAAGACACGAACCCGCATTCACCTCCACCCAGGGCCTCAACGGTCAAATGATGATGTCTGCGAAGGAGAGCCGAAAAACCAGCTTCTCGGTTCAGTATTTTCAGCACCTGGCTCCAGTTAACGAATCGGAGGTGCTAGTCGTTCCGATGAAAACTTACGACTTAGTGCTAGGCTTGCCTTGGTTCAAGGCGAGAAACCCGGACATCGACTGGAATTCTGGTCGACTTTTGACTCTTCGGACCCCAAGTGGAGACTCCCAGGCATCACCGGCGGCGACGTCGGAACCTTCGCAGGCGGAGGGCAAAGGCTCACTGCAGAAGGGCGGTGAAGAGAATAAGCCTCCAGACATACACCTACTTGGAGCCACCGCATTCGAGTCTCTCTTAGCTAGCGACGAGATTCTCGAGGCTTTCGCCATACGACTTGGCGATTGCACAGGGTTGTTGGGTGCGACCACGGAAGGCATCACCAAAAGTGAGAGAAGCCCCTGGTACAGACCTTGCGAGCAGGAGCAGCGGCGGTAGTTGCGGCAGAAGAGTAACACATTGACGGTGCTTGAATGACTGCTACCGGCTCGCCGAGACACGAAGGGAGGACGAGACGCCACGGCCATGCTCCATTGTGACGGGCCGGCGGAAGTCTCTACTCCTGGGAATCCCTACCCTCCTCCACTTCAGTCCTTATTGGAACGCACAGCTAACATGTACAGATGTAGAGAGGCGGTCACCTGATTTGGTGCCTACAGACGATGGCGGGCACATCCCCGCCAAATACCGAGAATTCGTGGAGGTCTTTAGCAAGGCCAAGGCCGAGACACTCCCGCCGCACCGTCCGATTGACCATGCGATTGACCTGGAGCCCGGGCACAAGCTGCCGTATGGGCGGATCTATAACCTGTCGGAGGTTGAGTTAAGGACTCTAAAGGCCTATATCGAGACGAACTTAGCCAACGGGTTTATACAACGGTCGTCATCACCGGCGGCAGCGCCGATACTATTCGCAAAAAAGAAAGACGGCGGCCTGAGACTCTGTGTGGACTACCGAGCTTTGAACGCGGGCACGATTAAGAACCGCTACCCCCTTCCACTTATCTCAGAGATGCTTGACCGTGTTGGTGGTGCCAGATTCTTCACGAAACTTGACCTCCGTGGTGCTTATCACCTGATATGAATTAAGGAGGCAGACGAGTACAAGACGGTATTCCGAACCCGATACGGCCAGTTCGAGTATCGTGTCATGCCTTTCGGCTTGACGAATGCACCAGCTACTTTTCAGGCCTACATCGACGACTGTCTGCGGCCCTATATCGACGACTTTACCATGTGTTACCTCGATGACATCCTCATCTACTCCACCAACGAGAAGGAGCACGAAGAGCACGTACGAAAGGTGCTGCAGCGACTCCAGGAATACGGACTCTATTGCAGGGCGGAGAAGTGCCAATTCGGAGTCTCGGAGATTGGCTTCCTCGGCTTTGTTATCAGTGCCGATGGTGTGAGCATGGAGTCGGATCGCATATCAACAATTGAGGATTGGCCGACCCCAGCGTCGATCAAGGACGTACAGGTCCTTCTCGGATTCACGAACTTCTATCGGAGGTTCATCCGGAAATATGCCAAGGTAACGGCACCCATATCAAATCTGCTAAAGAAATCGCCAGGGAAGCCGAAGTGGGAATGGCCGAGAGACGCCGAACTCGCATTCCGAAAACTCAAGAGGGCCTTCACAGAGGCACCGATTCAACAGCACTTCGACCCGGCAAAGCCGATCATCCTTCAGACCGATGCAAGTGGCTTCGCGATCGCGGGGATCCTGAACCAGTACGACGGCTTTGGCACCCTCCGACCAGTCAATTTTTACTCGCGGAAGTGTTCGCCAGCAGAGCAGAACTACGATACGTACGACCGTGAGCTCCTTGCCATTGTCGAGACCATGAAGCAATGGCGTCACTATCTCGAAGGAGCCAGGCACAAGATTTTAGTGCAGTGTGACCATAAGAACCTTGAGTATTTCCAAACTTCCAAAGTGCTCTCACGGCGACAAGCTAGGTGGTCAGAAATTCTCTCGGCGTACGACTTCAGTATCGAGCACCTGGAGGGCGTCAAAAACCCCGCCGACGGCCCGTCTAGACGGCCCGACTACGAGCAAGGCTACGAGAAGCCCATTGGCCGACTCTTGGCAACCCTGGCAGTGAGGGCCATTACACCTGAAGTTGAACCGTATGATGATCTCCTACCGGCGATTCAAAAGGCCTTGTCTTCCGACACATTGGCAATCGACGTGAATGCGAAGATAGTCGACTCGCCCATGTCAAACACCCCCGAAGATGAGAATCAATGGAAGGTCGTCGCTGGAGCTCTGACTTACGAAGGGAGGATATACGTTCCTGCAGATCAACCACTTCGTGCTAGAGTGATAAGTCTCTTTCATGACAACCCCGAATCAGGTCATTTCGGAGCTCTTAAGACCACTGAACTAGTTTCTAGGGACTTCTATTGGCCCGCGATGGACACGCACATAAGGAAGTACGTCAGCGGCTGCGAAGTTTGCCACCGCGTCAAGGCCCCACGGCACGCTCGACATGGCACAATGATGCCCTTGGCACCCCCGAAACGACCCTGGGAAGGCGTCACGATGGATTTTGTCACTGACTTGCCGGAATCAACTGCATCCGAGTACACGGGAATCTTAGTCATTGTCGATCGGCTAACGAAAATGGCCATCTACCTGCCATGCCGAAAGGACGTTGATTCACCGGAACTGGCCAGACTCTTCTTCGAGCATGTCATTTGCAAGCATGGTGTGCCCGACAACATCGTCACCGATCGAGGAGGCCAATTTACGAGCCGATTCTGGACGAGGGTATGTTCCCATATGAGTACTGACCACCGACTCTCGACAGCCTTCCACCCACAGACGGATGGCCAGACGGAGAGGCAAAATCAGACGATGGAGCAGTACCTCCGAGCCTTTTGCAACTACGAGCAGGACAACTGGGTTGAGCTTCTCCCATTGGCCGAGTTTGCATACAACAATTCCGTACACCACTCGACGAGGATGACTCCTTTCTGGGCCAATTACAACTACCATCCACCCTTGCAGTTCAAGGCTCCCAAGACCCCTTCGAACATGAGGTCGGAGATTCAAGCAGACGCGATGACGGCAGCGCTAGCTGAGACACACCAGAAGCTCCGCGAAAATATACTGGAAGCTCAAGCGCGGCAAGCCAAGTACGCCAGCGGCAAAGAAGTCACCTTCGAGGTCGGAGATAAAGTTTGGCTATCGACGAGAAACATCCGTACGACGAGGCCGTCTAAGAAACTGGACTATAAGAGAGCAGGCCCATATACGGTGAGTAAGGTCATCAACAAGAATGCTTACAAACTAGACCTTCCGAGAACGATGCGAATTCATGACGTCTTCCACGTTTCTCTGCTCGACTCATACACGCCAACAATCGCCGGCCAGCCGCCATCAGAGCCTCAGCCGACGATAGTCGATGATTCTGACGAATGGGAGGTCGAACGAATCCTTGACTCTAAACGACGCTATCGACGCCTCCACTACTTAGCTAGTCGACGGGTTCCATCGGGAGAATCCGGATAAACCCCGGCGGTAATTGGAAAACCACTAGACGAGTGATTTGGAGGAAATTGGCCGAAATTGGCGCTTCTTGAGTTTCCCCTTTTCTTGATTCTTCTCTTCTTATGGATTTCGGCCCGGTACAAATGGCGTCGGCACGGGTTTTACCACCTACCACCGGAGGTGGATTTCCCCGTGCACCGAATCCGCCGTGAGGTTGCCTGATTGGCTCTGATCGGTTGTGGGACTTATGATGACGTGCGAGGCCTACACAAAGGCGCACGAACCTGGATCTTACTTCTTCTTCATGTACATATATTTAGCAGCCCAGGAGGTCTGCGCCGAGAGAGGAGGATGATGTAACGGCAGAGGTCAGGCCTTGGTGATTAGGGTTGCGGCTGCCGGCAAGGCTAAGAGCCGAGGCTGAGTAAGCACCAACCTTAAGTAGACTCTGCACGGCTGCCATCGTACGGCAGCGATTATCTTACTTATACACAATCATACTAAATCACTTATTCTCGTTTGCAACCGTACCGACCCCAATTGACATACCAGCCCGTACGAAGCCTTACCAGCCCGTACTCGCCCTTACACCAGCGACGTTATCCTCACCCATAAGTTTCCGACATGCCTCTCTATGCCTAATACGTGAAACGCTGCAATACAATTGACCATGTGAAAAAACACTTGATCGGAGATCCAAAACAACCCTATCCAAAGTAATGCCCTGACAACTGTTAAAGGTAGTAGCGTACGCCAAACGAAGAGGAAATTGACGTCGTTGTATCGTCCAAGGACAATGGTTGGGCTGGAAGTCAAAGGTAATACGTGGTATGCAGAAGGTACGATGTTCCGAAGTAGAATTGATAAGAGGAATATGAACAGATTTCTCGTGCAAACGTTTGACCACAACTTGACGGTTCTTCACCAAACCTTTGTTAATGTCAAGATTCCTCATAATAGTGCAAATGCAACCTTGCTTCAATTTCTATTCGTGCGCGGGAACCCTGTTGTCGCATTGTGAGGCGATGTAGTCCATAGTCGTAGCAGGATGGTTAGTTGGAATATTTATCTCGTCTTCTTTAATACGATTGAAACTGTAATACGTGACTGTATAAAGTTAGGAGACCAAATTAAGCATACGGAGGGGGGGAAATATTCTTTCATTGTTTGGCAAACGGGGCAGCATCGACTCATTGAACATGTCGACGGAGAAATTCACAGGGCTGAGGAATGAGTTACGAATGCAACTTGCAGGATCTGCAAGTGTTTCTGGAGGATAGAGGAATTGTATGGTTTCATCAATATCCTCAACGTCTTCAATCATATCGAGAGATACGTACGTTTCATCAAAACCTACAACTCCCTGACCAATATCATCTACCCATTGGGTGTATTCAGGATCAGAGGCATTACGAATAGGCTCGTGTAGACGGAGGCGAATGAATGCATTCCAAAGAGGGCAAGAGACTATTGAAGCATCGACAGTTTCAGTCTTGCCAGCATAACGTGCAACAGGAGCCACCTGACGAAAGCCTCGGATGCCCAAGAAATGCTTTCCACCGAAAGGAATGTTGCGGCCAGTGATACCCCTAAGAAGTTCATCGACACACGCTAAAGTATACCAGTGAGCCATAGGCATCTCTCCCCAGATAATAAGGTCTGCAGCCGCGAGGAATAGCGCTCGCTGAGAATTAAGTGTCAGTTTTGAATGTAGTTCGGAACCATCCTGCGAAAAAAATCAGTTGAAGTAATGACGTAACTATGGTTGACAAACCCGTGAAACTGGAATGCCAAAAGTTGAATGAGCAGTGCGCCCTCTCTCATATGTCGTTACACTTAGCACAGTGGTACCCGAGATACCAAGGATACGACCTTCAGATCTCAGTTTTGCACAAAGAGCCAAAGCAACATAAGACTTTCCGTGTCCCGCCTTGCCGTCAAGGTAAAACAAGTGTTTGTGCGATCCACACCGGTAACAGTGTTGTAAATAACACATAATACTGCAGCTTGTTCGACATTCATCGAAGAAATCATTTGGGCGGAAAGTTGACTCAATTCGTCGATTCTACCGCTGAAAGTCTCGTGCTCAATATCTATCTCTTGCACACGTTGACAAGGGTCCGGTAGTCTGAAATTTTCCAAGCTGGAACCACGCGTAAGGAGGAGTTTATGTATATCACGTAAGGCTTCCAGGTAAGCATCCCCAATGTCATTGAAATGCTGGGCATGGTCAGGGGAAAAGTCATCCTTGTATCTTTCCCACAAATTTAACGCGGGAGCAGGTATGTCAACTATCAGTTGGGCATAGAGAAAGCGTAAATGGTACGGCGCGTAGTATAAAGAAATGGCTTGTTGTATACAAAGTTCGGCCTCGGCGACGTCGTCAAATAATCCAAGATCTGTAGCAGCTTCTTGGAAAGTATTGTAAGTTACACCATTGACAGTCCGAAGCTCAGCGTAACTGTAAGCAGCTTTGGGCAAGAGCAGAGCACAGAGGTAGAAGAGTTCACTCTTACGGGGCGAAACGAAAATTAATCTGCACACGATATCGAACCTCATTCGGGCTGAAATGATCTGAGGTACATTGATACCCAGAGAAGGATGTTCGAACCACTGATTGTCCGATAAGATACCATCTTGAGGAAAAGGTTTGTGAATAAATTTGGTGTAGAAGTCAGTGTACTTGAGGTCGGCGAAACGTCCATCTCGGGGTCTGACAATGTATCGCAACAGCTTAGTAGCAGTTGAAGCGTTACCGTCACGACGGTGCATTTAGTGAAAGTTTTCGCCTGGCATGTGTACTGCAAGACAACTAACACTGGGATGCTTTCTTGTTATCTCGAAACCAAATATTCTCCATGTAGCCTCGCTAGCACTGACGTATCGAGCGTTGACGAAGTCCTTAATTTCGTCGACATGAAAGTTAGGATCCGATATTGAGTATTGAGAACTGTCACAACCTTTAAAGATGTATGTGTGTAAATATATAAAGATGTTGAGAGTGGACGTGATTTTGATGTTAACGTGACAATCCATCTGTTCAGTCAAAAAAGGCATGTAAGGAACGACCATCTTATCCTCTTCATTACGACGCCTATTCAGTACTCTGCCATCCTTATCCAAAGTTGTAGTCTCCTGCAGAGGTTTCGGATAACCGTAAATACATTTACCGTCTTTGTAACAACGGTTATCCAGAGATGAAAGGTGGTCCTCTCGATGTATGTTAAATCTCAATATCTTTTCCCGCAGGCCTGGATATTCAATGTCGTCTGGCAATTCGGCCATGATAACAGAGTCAATCATCTCAACGGGTAATTCGGGACTTATCTGTGACATTGTCAGATGAAAACGTAGTATTATAGATACAGTAGGCAAACAAAAAATCAAATCAAGCGTAAGATAACATAAAACTAAGGGTAGTTACTTTCAAGACTATATGTGTATGCGGCAATACTCTCTTCTGGAATTCTATAACTTTGACCTGATAAACCAATTGACCCAAATTGGCACTGAGACAGTAATTAGATATAGCAGGTACGACCAAGGAAGAAAATAACAGACGAAATAGATTTCATCATCTACGAAACGCGAGATTTGAAAGCACACACAACGACCCCAGGCTGATCAGAGGCTGTCTGACCAGGATTGAGACATTCCTTGATCTCTGGCCAGTTGGGATTCGTGGTAACTGTAATGAACAACGAAGGTTTCCCGAATTCGCGACATAAAGCTAACTCGTCCGCCATTTGTTCAGAAGCCCAACATCTGGACCCAATCCAATGTGATCACAAATGATAGTCGATATCTCGGTCACCTTCGGCTCTATTGATCAATCCATGACGCCGGTAATCCAAACATTGGTCCTCCATGCGGGAAAACATGTCAACCAAGTATTCGTTCGTAAGTCTACCCAAAGAGCGGAGACGTTTGTCATTCTGCAGTAGGCACCTTCGGTAGTATTTCAACTGCGTCAATTTAGGATGCCTGTTGTAACTTCAACCTGACGAAGCGTTAATGAAAATCATAGGATATTTGAGAGGTTCGTAATGGCTGGAGAGAATGTTAACGAATTTGCCTGGGTTGGAAACCGGGCTGTTACCCCAAACAAATACACTCCGAGGGGAACTATTGACAATGGTATTAGTGTGTAAGATAGTGGCGATCTCGTTAGAAGCAGTGGGTTGATTTTTAAGCTCCAAAGCATAAGGGACTCCCAGTGGTTGATCTCGCAGCATACGAAACTTCTCAACATAAGGATTTGATTGACGTAAACGCAACTCGACACGCCGAACGACATCATTATCGACACGCTACTCGGCAGCTACTCGATTCCGCTTGTCAGGTGCGTAGAAAAACCAACGGGCGGGATGTTGACAACGAGAAACGTCCAACATACAGTGATAAGTGTGCCCACAAAGTACGACGGAAGATGGCGTAGGTAATTTAACAAAGCATCCGTTGCCTTCAGTACCAATGGTAGAAAAACAGAACAGATTGTTAAGTTTCCTCAACATTTCCGAAGCCCGCCCATTAGAGAATATAACGTTAACACCAGCAGGATATTCGGGCAGATCAAGAGAAGGAGATTGTCCCTCAAAACCACACAATTTGGAATGGTTCGATTCTGTATTAAGCATCATAGTCCCACATCTACCACACCGCCTATCTTCTGCCCAGCGCAATGACAAAGTATCAACACGCTGCGAATGTAGACTGTTCCACCAGTTGGAACCGCCCCCATTCGAGTGAAATTGGGCGGATTGACGTCTCGCTCGATGGCTTGTACGAATGCGTTCACAACGATCTTCTATAGTACGTGTAGGGCGTGATGTAGGTGCAACGGAAGGCTGTCTGCTTTGACGAAGACGTTGACGGGCAAGACGGTTACTCTCACGACGCTCTCTCACTGATACTGGATGTCAAAGCATATCTGATGTCGGAACGCGCTCAACAACAGGAATGAAGAAAAACACCACGGTTTATATAGAACACGAAGTCGAAAACACTTAAGGTAAGGTCACAAAATGGACAGTCACGAAGAAGGTAGCCGCTCACAATAACTTAAATTGACAAATAAAGCAAAGACAGTAGCCGCTTACAATAACTTAAATTGACAAATAAAGTATATCACATCAAAGAACCATCGCGCAACAATAAAGAACTTGAAACCTTCCCACGTATTGATTTCCTTGTTGACGGTAAGTTGACTAGACGTCATTAACTCAATGTTTAGCCCTGTGGCTCTCAATGCCAGAACCTGCTAGAACCTTCTCCCGACCTCAAGATTCCACGGTCGGTGAAAAGCTGCTTGGTGTCGGCGAAAATTGCTTGGTAAAAGTTTGTTTTAGATCATATATATACACGCACTTTGGACCTGTATCTAGAGAATCAATCGAGCGAGCAGGTCTTTACAGTACATTCCTTTCTTCAGGTTCAACAGGTTATGAGCCTGGCGCTTCTTCATTCTAATTGAATCGACATCTACTACATTTCATAGACTGTGAATCGTTTAAAGAACCAGCGCCTCCGAAAGCCTCGAGCACCGCACTCGAGCACCACGAAAGCCTTGAGCACCGCACTCAAGCACCTCGAAAGCCCCAAGTACCGCCGAAGCGTGCCTCCGTGTGGATCACCGTGCAGCTTCCGATCGACCTCCATCACAAAGCTCAACGAGCACAACTACTGTACCTGGGCCATCGAAGCAAAGGATCTCCTCAAGCATCTCAATATCTGGCGAATTGTAGATGGCTCTGAGATCGTCCCTCGACCACCCACTCCTCCGGTGGCAACCAGACGGGCATTCGCCTCTGAGACAACTGAGACTATCTCCGAGGATATAGACACAGTTGACATCAAACAGAAGTTCAAGCCACAATCGTCGGATCCAGCGTATCTTACACGATTCGACCATTTCCTCTTAGACTGGCGGGCCTACTGTAACAACTACGAAAAGGCCACTGGCACAATTAGCGGAACGCTAGAACCATCTACACGGAGCCGCTATACAGATGAAAAGTTTGTCGATCCCAAAGTGCTATGGGACACCATCAAGTCAGACTTCGAGAAGATCATCAAACTGGATGGAGAGTATGAAATGGCAAAGCTGACGACATGCAAGCTCGAATCATACCCATCAGTCACTGAATGGATCACAGCCCAAGAGAAGATCATCAATGATCTTGCGATATGCGGCATCAAGGTTGAAGACAGGTGGCGGAGGTTCTACCTCATTGCGAATCTACCAAATACAGATGAGTGGAGGACCCACGCATCGACCCTAAAGCTGACTGGGAAAACGAGCACTGTGGCCGATATCACCAGTCACCTACTGTCATTCGAGGCTAGCCTTAGACGAGCCAAAGGACTTGCTCCTGATGCAGTGCTATTCGTCTCGAAGAAGGGCAGAGGTAAAAAAGGATCTCCGACCCAACCAAACGGCCAACAAGAGAATCGTACATGCTTGGCTGCGGAAAGAAGGGTCATATCAAGTCTGAATGCAGAAGCAAGCACAAGTGGGCTTCGAACGCTGAAAAGGATTCCAAACAAGAAGGTGCGAACATGGTTTCAGGTGCTACGAACTCCGAATCCTTTCTCTTTTCGGTAATCACAGTAGACGTCGCGTCAACAAATCGACCTTCCAACTATTGGATCCAAGATACCGGAGCCACGAACCATGTAACTGGCAATCGACATCTCTTTGAGTCATTCAAACCGATGCCAAAAGGGGAGCACCAAGTCAAAACCGCGAATGACGCCCTTGTTGATGCCGAAGGGACTGGCACCATCACGTTTTATGCCAACAGACCGAATGCGAAACCTGCGAAAGTCACTCTGCACAATGTTCTATATGTACCGAAGTGCGGCACGAACAATCTACTTAGTGTCATACAACTCATGAGGAAAGGAGTGAAAGTCGACTTCAGTATTGGACAAGGAGCAGTGGCTACCGTTGGTTCGACAGTTGTCTACCAAGCACCACTGGTCGATAATCTTCTCCTGCTTCAGGCCCTATCAACTCCGAAGGCATTAGAAGCCTCAACTCCGAATGCTCCAGAAGTCACCGAGACCTACTCTAACATTCGGCAATCTGTTGACAACAAAGACATCCTTATATGGTATACTCAGCTTGGCCATCTCTCACTGCCGGCCATCAAGCGACTTCCGAATCTAGTCAAGGGCATCGAGCTGCATGCAAAGAGCCCATCAGACTGTACATGCGAGGCCTGCGTAATGGGCAAGATGTTCAGAAAACCTTTCCAACCATTGAAGGCCGAAGATAAGGTTAAAACTCGACTCCTTGAGTTAATCCACTCTGTTGTGATTGGCCCAATGCCAACCCCGACGATGCGAGGCTTCCGATTCATTATTATATTCCCCGATGACTACTCACGATACACTGAAGTCTATTTCATGAAAGCTAAGTCTGAAGCACCAGAGAAGTTCAAAGAGTATATTGCTATGGCCGAGAAACAACACCCGAAGTTGAAGGTGTGCCGAATACGCGTGGATGGAGGAGGAGAATATGGGAGCCGAGAGAGGTTTCTAGAGTACCTGACAGAGGAGGGCATTATTAAAGAAACCTCGGCACCATACTCACAGCAACAGAACGGGATCTCAGAGAGATGCAATCGCACAGTCCTAGATCCAGCACGATCGATGCTCAAACATGCGCGAATGCCGAACAAGCTCTGGGCAAAAGCAGTATCTACGGCGGTCTATATTAAGAATCGGCTACCGAGCGGATCGATCCCGAACTCAACCCCTTTCGCACGATGGCACAAAAAGAAGCCTGATATTTCCCACCTCCGAACCTTCGGTTGCCTAGTCTATGCATGGATCCATGGGGATCTCCGAAAGACACTCGACGACAATGCCAATAAGTGTGTGCTTCTTGGATACTCGGCTGAGACATCGACGCAGTATCGAGTAATGGACATCACTTCAGGACGAGTTTTCATGGTTGGAGATGTCAAATTCGATGAATCTACTCTCTACTATCAACTTCCAAAGTCGCCACCAAGTACGAAAGTTATTCTTGAACCAGCTGCAGAACTAAGTATCCTCGACGACGATCCGGTACCTGCCACACAGCCCCCGAAGGAATCTAGCCAGCACTCGAAAATCCGTGCATTCAACCCGATAGACGACTCCGATGATGATCTGACTCCGCCTCCAGAGACCCCGGAACCAGAGGTCCCAACGTCCTGAGTGGTCCAGAGCGACCGAAATGCTCCCGCATCGTCTAGAACCAGGAACAAACAAAGCATTGTTAGTACGGCAATGATGATCGAACCTGGCCCAAAAACCTGTCGGGCCGCCATGAATAGCGAAGACGCCGACGAATGGAAGGAAGCAAGCAATCAATAAGGAAGTGGCTTCAATCGAAAGCCATGGAGTATTTACCTTGGTCGAAAAGGTTCCTGAAAATGCTAGTATTATTCAAAGCCGATGGGTTATGGGAAGGAAGCTACTGGCCAATGGACAAATTGACAAATGGAAAGTTAGACTAGTCGGCTGCGGAGATCAACAGAAACCTGGCGATTATAATGAAATCACTTCTCCAGTCATCAATTCAGCCTCAATTCGGCTCGCTCTCGGCCTTGCTGCCAAATACGACCTCGAAATCGCTGTACTTGACATCCCGACGGCATTTCTTGGCTGCCCATTGAACGAAACAATTTATATACGATTGCCGGATGGAGAATGGCTGATGGACCCGTATGGCCGAAACAGACCACTAGCCAAGTTAAATAAAACCTTATATGGCATTAAACAGGCGAATCGAGAATATTACGAAGAAGTCTTTGACTTCATAGTCGAAGAACTTGGGATCCAGGCCTCGATCGCAGCCCCTGGCCTCTTCTTTGCAGGCAAACTCGGCGAACCAAATGGTGTCCTCATCCCTGTATATGTCGACGATATCATGATAATCGGCTCCACGGCCCTTGTGAGCTCGATATCCTCACGACTCTACGACCGATTCAAAGCTACAGGCCAAGTCGCGGTACCCGACACATTCCAGTATCTTGGCATGATGATAACCCGTGATCGCCAAAAACGCTCAATTGCCCTCGATCAAATTGGGTACATCAAACGCGTACTTGAGCGATTTGAGATGGCCGACTCCCGAAAACGTTCGACCCCGATGGAAGTCGGCCTCAAGCTCCATGCCATTCGCACCGACGAGCAACCCTTCGACCGTGGGATGTACCAGAAAGCAATCGGATCTCTCTTATATGCAGCACTCGGCACACACCCTGATATCGCCTACGCTACAGTGGTACTCGGTAGATATGCAGCTAATCCCTCGTCACTCCACTGGGAGGCCGTCAAGGACCTACTTTGGTACCTCTGAGGCACCTCGAACTATAAATTGATGATCTACAACCCGTGTACTGGTCGTAACACCGAGTCCATTATATGCTACGCTGATGCGGACTTGGGGGGAGAAGTCGACTCGAGTAAGTCCACCTCCGGAATCGTCATTTACGCCCATGGGATCCTGGCCGCCTGGAAATCGAAGAAGCAGACGATTGCGGCCCAGTCGACTATGGAAGCTGAGATGATTGCCACTGCGTACGGCAAGGTACAGATCGACTGGCTCCAGGATGTCACCTCCGAAATTGGACTCGAAACTGGCACTCGACGAATTCTCAATGACAGCCTAAATTGCGTCACCACCCTAAACTCAGGCAACTTTCAGTCTGACAGCCGGCACTTACGACTCTGATACCACTCCATTCACGAAGCAATTGCAAAGGCTGAACTCGAGGTCAAACACGTGCCCGGCACTGAGATGCTAGCCGATGCACTCACGAAAGCACTCGGAGGAGTGAAACTTGGAGAAATTGTGAATGAAATCGGACTTGGGTAGATATGGACTTGGATTAGGAATAGATCAAGGATAAGGATGGAAAATGAAATGAATTTGCAAGGATGAAAAATGTTTGAATTTCTTTGTTTCTATATTTCTCTGCTTCGAGCTTTGGGCTAAGGGGGAGTGTTGACGGTAATTTGACTAGACGTCATTAACTCAATGTTTAGCCCTGTGGCTCTCAATGCCAGAACCTGCTAGAACCTTCTCCCGACCTCAAGATTCCACGGTCGGTGAAAAGCTGCTTGGTGTCGGCGAAAATTGCTTGGTAAAAGTTTGTTTTAGATCATATATATACACGCACTTTGGACCTGTATCTAGAGAATCAATCGAGCGAGCAGGTCTTTACAGTACATTTCTTTCCTCAGGTTCAACATTCCTGCGATATTTCACAACGCCAACGTCATCTACGACAGGTGCAAGCACTTCATCACCCTCTCGGTCAGCTTGGTAGTTCGAAATCTCGTGGAGTATGTCGATATCGCCAGAATCATCAGGAGAGGTGGTAGGAGTAGTTAACGAAGAAGCTACATGATAAATTCATGACAAACGCAAATTGTACGACAGGTAACTTACTGGAAGATGTATCGCCATCTAAAACGGTAATAGACTCATTAGCAGAAATCGTTACAGTACGAACGGGGGTGGGAGATGAAGGCGTACGTTTGCGTTTCCCCATGGCGGCCGAAGGAGGATCAGAACACAGCAAATCCACCGAAGGGTTTCCTTCTTTTGATGTTGGAGTCACAGGAGGAGCTCGACCCCAACCTTTCTTGCGAGGTGTGCCGGCCGGAGTGCCATCATCAACAGAAACCTCGGACGTGGAAGAAGATTTAGGTAAAAACGAAAATTCCTTAAGCATAATAATCAGCATACCCAACACCTTATCACGACCAAACAAATAACCATGAATGTTAACCAGAGAGTTGAGCTGCGGAAGTGGTGTGTTATCGAATCGTTTGTTGGGAGGCACAACGACGCGTACCATAAAATCAACCGAACAATTGAATTCTTTCATCCAGCACGCAGTTCGCACATTCTAGCCACGATCAGTGTTGTCAACCG
Source organism: Trichophaea hybrida (assembly GCA_015178995.1). Taxonomy (NCBI): domain Eukaryota; kingdom Fungi; phylum Ascomycota; class Pezizomycetes; order Pezizales; family Pyronemataceae; genus Trichophaea; species Trichophaea hybrida. The sequence goes on along the minus strand of WHVE01000007.1, from coordinate 516,235 downwards.
TCCCGTCCGTCCGCAATATCTGCAGGACGGACGGGACGGCGCCAAGGCCGTCCGTCCCGTCCTCGCCCGCTGAGGACGGCATGTCGGCCGATGACGGCCGGGGACGGCAAAAATGCCGTCATCGGCCGTCATCCACCGTCACCGGCCGACATCGGGCGCTTACTATTAATACATATACTGTAACTGTAAAGCGTGTGATACAAGATCTAAATGGATTTATCTATATTTCTAGACTCACAATTAGTAGTAAACATTCAGGTTTAGTTTGAGCGCGCGGTTAGAGATATAAATACCGCTTGATTTGTACGCAGCTAAATGTTGAAGGATCTTGCTTCACAGTCAAGATAGTGGAGAAATGTAACTGAATATGTATTATGTATGCTGACTTGCAAATCATCAATGGATGTCGGCCGATGACGGCCGGGGACGGCCGGGGACGGAAATTTACCGTCAACGGCCGTCCCATCCGTCCGTCCCCGTCCGGCCTCAAAAAAGACGGCGCCGTTCCGTCCTGGCTCAGGACGGACGGCAAGCCGCCGTCCCGTCCCGTCCTCAGTGATGTCGGACGGACGGGACGGTTGACAACACTGGCCACGATACGAACCATATTGCGGTAGATCTCGGTAAACCGCCTCGACTCTGCCGCAAATGTGAATAGGGCATGGCATGGCATCGGGAGGGTTATCGAGGTCAGTGTTTAAACTTCGAAGAAACATTAGGAAAAGCTAAAAAAGGCAAACCGAGAAAGAGAGAAACGCATGATTGATGCATAGTAACGTCTAACACCAAAGGCCTTGACGTCAAGGCGACAAATTTCGCACACACATAGACAATATGACCGGGAGAGTAAAATTCCGTAGCGCTGGGGAAGAATGCGGTAACCAAAGCTTCGAGATTGTCGATAGAGACCGTCGATTCCAACTTATTGTACTCGGGCGTTCCTAAGAAGGGAACAAAATCGGGCATGGGTACGGTAGCGATATAACGCTTAGATCTTGATTGCGAGGCGGCAATCATGACTTCGGACTCCAAACAAACATAACCGTAAATATAGACCAAGGCAAATTGCAAGGAGGACGTCATTTTCCGTGTACGATTCCGTGAGATCGAACGAATTGCAGTATGTGAGAGTAGATGCTGAACGTAACAGCAGAAAGCCATCACACTTATATTTCGCGCAGGAAAAACGATACGCTGAGAAAAGGTAAGTATACACAATGGAGCAGGAGGCGCAGAGCACACACCACAATAAAAGCAGTGAAGCAGGATGGGCACACGACATGCTGATCGAATGCCTCCAAAATGCCACGAATGAAGCACCAGACGACCGATGTTAAGCCATGCTGATGTTCGAATGCCCCCAAAATGCCACGAACGAAGCACCAGACGACCGATGTTAAGCCACCGACGACATTACGAAACTCGATATCATCGACTCGGTGACAAACAGGATGCACGGCTTGAAAGCCATCAGGATTATCTAACCGGGATAAGCAAGTGCAGATATTCTCATTACATCAATCGTTGCAATGTTGGCCGGAATAGGGATTAAGCGAACAATAGGCGGGCGACGATTATGCTCCACTACTGCATGTTGACAAATTTAGGCTGAAGCTAAATCAACCAAAACCGTCGATCCGGCGACAAACACGATGTACAGTTCGAAAGCCATCAGGAATACCTAACCGCGATAAGCAAGTGCAGATATTCTCATAACATCAAAACGTTTCAAAGCGGACCGGAAATACAGATTAAACAAATGATGACACGAATACGGTCGCAGCGATCGCAATTGACACCTTAGAGTATGCGATAGTGATGATGGAGTTGCGGCTCTTGCTATCTAGATGAGTGACATCGAGCAGATAGGGGTGCTATCTAGATGGGTGACATTGAGCAGATAGGCGCTGTACGTCACGAAGACCAATCAGAGGCGACGTACGGTCACAACGATCGTATTTGACACCACAGTGTATACGATAGTGACGATGGAGTTGCTTGCTAGCTAGATGAGTGACGTCAAGCAGATAGGGGCTTCGAAGAGCAAACAGAGGAGACCTACGGTCGCAGCGATCGTATTTGACACCACAGAGTATACGATAACGTATATCTCGGTCTAACCGCCCACGGCCTAGTAACCGATCACGCAATTATGCATGTAAGCGCCCGAGCAGGGGTTCGTATTTACTCCGCTCCTAAACTTAATTTTCACCTTCCCACTTCATCAACGCAACCATGGGCAGAGTGAAGCCCAGAGAACCGGCCGCTGACAGAGAAAATGACATCCGGGATGCCAAACAAGCATATCTTAATGGTGAAGTTACATCCATCCGCTCAGCAGCCTCAACTTACGGCATTCCCTACGGCACCCTGCGAGATAGACTCAGAGGGGCACAACCCCAGAGTATTGCACATGAGAATGAGCAGCTACTCACTGCCGAGGAAGAGAAATCGATTGTGAGATTCTGTGAAGCTCTGGATGACCAGGGACACCCACTGCAAGGGAGGATGGTTAAGGATTTCGCGCTATCTCTACTACCCCCGCAACGTCGCCGGCAATTGGGCAAACACTGGATTACTCGCTTCCTAAACCGAAATCCTGGTATCACTAGCCAGTTTAGTCAGCGCCTGAATCGCCAGAGGGCAAATGCGAATGACCCTGTCATTCTGAGAGACTTCTTCCGCAAAGTAAGTTAGTTTCGAATACTTCAATATTTTTGACTAATGACCGGTTTGCAGATGGGCAAACTCATCAGGAAGCTCAATGCTTGTCCAGAAAACATTTACAATATGGATGAGAAGGGGTTCATGCTTGGTCAGGCCTTGAAGGTCAAGGTTATCTGCCGTAGAGGCCGAAGGAATCCCCGGTACAGTCAGGATGGAAACCGGGAAATGGTTACAGTTATAGAGTGTATATCTGCAGCCGGTAAGGTTATACCACCCATGTATATCTATAAAGGTGGAAAGCATGTACTAGGATGGCATGCTGGGGTTCAAGCTAAAGAGCAGGCAACCTTCGCTTGGTCATCCAAGGGCTGGACCGACAATGAATTAGGGTTAGAATGGGTGGAAATGAACTTTGAAAAATTCACAGCTCAAGTGAAGGTACCATCGAAATGCTCTCCTGCTCATGCTGACTGCATTAGTGCTAAGCAACAGCCGCGTATTCTCGTTCTTGATGGACATGGATCACATTTATCATGGCAGTTTTTCGATTTTAGCTTAAAAAGAGATATACACCCCATATGCCTCCCAGCACACTCCACACATATCTTACAGCCACTGGATGTCGGCCTCTTTGGTCCATTATCACGCTGCTATAGCAATGAGTTGGATTTATGGATGAGAAAAGGAGGTAATGCCATTAAGAAGGGGCAATTCCATAAGTAGACACACCCCCGGAATCTCAGTTTATTCGGTTAATAACTTTTTCAATAGACTTGTCACACGTGCAACAGCTGCAGCATACACACACAAGAACATCTTGAGTGCATTCGAAGCTACTGGGATCAGGCCATTGAACTCACGCAAAGTTTTTGAGCGCCAATCGCGAAATATCACTCGGCCAGATACACCGCCAAGCTCACCCTCTGCTGCTCAAAGAAAACTCCCAGAAAGCCCAGAGCCGTTAGCAGACTAGCGCGCAGTGCATTACACCTTGTCACCTGTCAAACACCTTCTTCTCTAAAGCTCAAGTCTCTCATAGGTCAGCTGGGAAGGTCTGCCCAGGGGGCACTTGCAGACAAAGAATTGGGGGAGGAAATGGTGAGATTTCTTCGTTCTGGGGCCAAGGATACCACTGCAGTTGCAGCTGAAGATCGAATCCATCTTGGTAAAGCTCGTGTGTATACCGCTGAGGATGTGGTGCAGCTCAGAGAAGAGAGAGAGAGGATTGATCAAGAAAAAGCGGCCAAAATCAAAAAGCGCCAGGATAAGGCTGCAGCTAAAGCAGTACCAGCAGGAAAGGGACTCAAAGGGTCCAAACATGCGGAAAGGCAGGGTGTAGGTTCAAAGAAGGTGGATACAAATTGTCTTAGTGATTGGGAGGATGAGGAAGGTGAGATTATAGATGGAGGGGGGTGGGATGATGAGAAAAGCGAGGGGGAGGAGGGCTCTGTTATATATGTTTGAAGTATGCAGACCCCAGTTGATGTCCTAGAGGATGGAAACCGGGGAGAAGAGGTCAATAGTAAACCTCCAGTAGTTACACGGTCAGGGAGAGTGGTTAAGACCGGTCATTTGACTTAATAAATGTCACCTGCAGGTGGTCGGTTACACGGTCGTGGGCGGTTTCCCGGTAAAATACGTTATGTTGATGCGAGCTTGGCCATGCTGGTCAAGGTATCTGGATGCTCTTGGCCGAGTACCCTCTTGAACGTCTCCATGACCTGCACTAACAGCTCCTCGGCCTCCTTCCATCGCGCCTGGTTCCAAAATGTCGATGCGAGGTTGGCAATGCTGGTCAAGGTATCTGGATGCTCTTGGCCGAGTACCCTCTTGAACGTCTCCATGACCTGCACCTCCAGCTCCTCAGCCTCCTTCCATCGCCCCTGGTTCCAAAATGTCGATGCGAGGTTGGCCATGCTGGCCAAGGTAGAGGGATGCTCTTGGCCGAGTACCCTCTTGAACGTCTCCATGGCCTGCACCTCCAGCTCCTCAGCGTCCTTCCATCGCCCCTGGTTCCTGTATGTCGATGCGAGGTTGCCCATGCTGATCAAGGTATCTGGATGCTCTTGGCCGAGTACCCTCTTTCTCGTCTCCATGACCTGCACCTCCAGCTCCTCGGCCTCCTTCCATCGCCCCTGGTTTCTGTATGCCGATCCGAGCTTTGCCATGCTGGTCAAGGTATCTAGATGCTCTTGGCCGAGTACCCTCTTGCTCGTCTCTATAACCTGCACCTTCAGCTCCTGGGCCTCCTTCCACCGCCCTTGTGCCGAGTATGTGCGTGCGATAGTTGCGTATAAACTCAATGGAATGAAATGGAGCTCTCCAAACTCTTGTATCATATCGGTAACCTCTCTTTCGTACACTTTCCGGGATTCCTCCAGTTTGTTCGATCCATATCTTCGGTATTCGTGACTAAGGTCGACCTGAACAAGACCGCTGAGTCCACTCATCCTTCCATCCTTCCATTTTGCCAGCCGTACCGCCTTTTTTTCCACCTCCAGATCACATAGTTGTTTGTCGCTTTGTTCTAGCCATATGTGAGACTTATTGTGATCTGATTTGACCCCGAATCCAATTCGATAACAAAACGCGAGTTGAAATGCGATGTGGGTGGCAAACGATCGATATTTGTTCCTGAGGTAGTTTTTTTCGAGACTGTCTCTAATTTGGATTCGCACACGGTAGTCGGCTGCTACAAGGTCGGCTAAGTTTTCCGCAATCTTAAGCAATAGTATCAGCTAGGTGTTCGAAGAAACATAAGATAAATCGTTACTCACCCGGAAACTAGCATGCTTCGAAAGCTCTTTGTTTTCGTCCTCTGATCTTGCACTATAGAGGAATGCCATGAGTTCTCCGATAAGCTCACTAGCTTCGTTTATCTATCTTTCTGCGTCCAATTCAATTCTGAACTTGTTAATAAAAGCCATGAATTTTACGGTGTTGGTAATACTCACTGTTCTCGCCTGAGGAGACCCATCAATCTTCTCAGATCTGATGTCCGCTTTGTCGGGTTAAGGGGAACCGCCAAGCTGAAAAATTCCTTTAGACGATTCCTATGTTCGGCATTTATTTCTGACGGTGGAATGGTATCAATGAGTTGATTAGCAAGCTGTTCTAGTTTATCATCGTATTTGAGCTGTTCGTGCATTGTGCATGACCCGGTGGATGCTGCTGCTGCAAACGTGTATTCGGTATTGTTCTGCAAGATTGGCACACCCCCGGACACAACCCAAAGACATAGCATACCGAAAGAGTATACATCAGTCTGTTTAGCATCATGAGTTGTGAACTCCCCAAAATGATGCTCAGGAGCATTCCACGGCCTTGATTTTGGCAGACAAATATTTTTTGTTTCCCCTGCTGCAAGTGTTGAATATCTGAAGTCAGCCACCTTGACTGTAGTTTTGCCGGTAGCGTTCTTGAAAATTAGCACGTTTTGTGGCTTGATGTTACCATGGATTATATTTGTGTGCATGTTAGAATTACAGAAGGCAAACGTTAATCGGATGACATACTATATGCATGTAAAGTCCTGATAGCACTTCCAATATCGGCACAGAGGTTGAGTCGATCATCCATGGACATGTTTCTACCCTCACTCCCGTTTATGAACTGTTGTAGATCCCACGCTGCTTTCTCAAAAACCAATACAGGAACAGCTTTCTCCGTCCTGTGCATGATTTCCCAGCAAATCCCCTCGAGGTTGATTATATTTGGGTGCATTTTAATAGCGGGTTGACTCAGAACCAATACTTCTCATATCAACAGTAAAAAGTCCGTGTATGAACCATCGTCATCGTGAAACCGCTTGAATGCAAGGGGCATGTCGGTGGTGAATGTAGACTGGCTTATCGTCCCGGAGCCACCCTTGCCAAGATCAGCGAGAGTAGGCTGCCACGTGATGTGGAGGTAATCGACATTGTATTTTTGGACGACTGAAAGAAATGCAATCAGGTCATATTGTGGTTCGCCATGGGTGAGTCTCGCTGGGGCGGCGGAGTGGCGGGTAAGCATTCCATTTGAATGTGACACGAGGTTTGCGGAGTTCCGAGTTGAAAACATGGTGTTATCATTGGGAGATGATACCCGCGCGGAGTTAGGCGTTGAAAACATGTGCAGGGATGCAACTGGTCGAGTTTAGAAGGATGGTGGAATGGTGTATGTAGTCTCGTGAACCTATTCATTCAATGCGTACCGCTTAGAACTGATAAAGAACGCACGCGTGGAGAAAGGGAAAGTGTACATACTTTGGAACGAACTATGTTCACTGTCTGGTGACGGACGTTTTGCCAGCTGCTACCCGAAGATTAATGTAAACAGCAGATGAGGCTATTCAAACATCTCGTCCAATCTCTGAATGAAGTTTGGAGATACCGGAAGTCAGATGTGTGCTGGCAGAGGTAGTAACGTTTTAATTAGTACTGGGCTGTGCATGGCGCAAACCTCTCCGCACTGCGGTGATCAGATCGGCAAATACGTGGCGTTTGCACATGTGGTGATCGCCCGATATCAACATGTTACATCATGCAAGCAAAATGCTTGGCCGTTTTGATTGGCCAACCCAGCACCCTGAGGCAGATTGAAAAGGGGCAATGCAATACCTTCAGTGACACGTATATATATACTCTGTGAGATATATCTGCAACCAAAATGCTAGCGGAAAACGCAAGGCCGCTGAGTACGTTTACGCGTGAGACAACTATTGCTCAGCCTCATGAGTGAGTGAGCTTATCGCGCACGGACATCGCATCCAATATGTGAATGACGTTTGGAGACGTTAGATCGGCATGATTGGTCAGGCAGTGGGGCTCAGGTTTGGCATGAACCCGAAGTCAGATGTGGGCTGGCAGAGGTTAGTAGGTACAGGACTCTGCGGGTAGTACGACTTGGACGCAAGGAGGGCCCGGCGGACACAAAGGGCTCACACCGCTGAAGTGCTGCGGATATAGGAATATGTCATGGCCGCAAGCGGCCGAATACAATATGATGTTCTAGTCAGTTCGTGGAGGATGTTGCTCCGTGGAGTGACAGGTCAACCCATGGAGTAACTGGGCTCCATGAACTGACCGGTCACTTCATGGAGCCATGGCTGGACAGACAAAAATGACAAAATCTCGGTCTAATTAAGTCTGCGAATATTTGTCCAATCACAAAGAGATATATATATGTAACATGCACAATACATTGCTCTTTCAATTCCCGGTCTTTGAGTTACAATATCTTTAAAATTGATGGAGCAGCTTTAAAAACACTCCTAAAAACTGCCGAAAATTGATGTTTTTCCACCACCATTCTATCAATATTAGAGATATCGTAAATTGGGGACCAGGAGTTGAAAGAGCGATGAATTATAAATATTTCATGTATACATAACTTTGCGATTGTAGTAACTTTTAATTTTGGTTGAGCATAATTAGCACAGGTCAGTTCATGGATCCGTGATCTGACTGGTTCATTCGTGGAAGGTGGGACTCCATGAACTGACCAGTCACTCCACGGAGCAACAAACTCCAGGAACTGACTAGAACATATGATTACAAACAAACAAACAGGACTCTGCGGCGATCACATCGGCAAACACGTGGCGCTTGTGATCATCGCCCGATATCAACTTGTTGCATCAAGCAGCAAAATGCTTGGCCGATTTGATTGGCCTATCCGACACCCTAAGGCAGATTACCAAGGCGCAATGCAATACTTGCGGTGACACGTCTGTGAGATGTGTTTCTGCGGATTTATTTTTTCCCCTGGCCATATCCCAATGGTCCGGGGAATAACACCTACCAGCCTTGGCAAAAACAGAAACGGCGAATTGAGTCAACAACCACGACAGTGATCGATAAGCAGGCACTGGTAATCGATTTTTAACCTCGAATTGACCCTGAAACGACACTCCCAGCACCTCTGGACAGCCGGAGGAGGTTTGGCACTGTTAAACCGAACCTTCGTTGACTGAACTTAATCTAATTGACACGTATGCAGAACTTAAAGTACAAGCGGCTCCGCGCTCAAACCTAACCCAAACCACGTGATGACGAACTCAACAAACCGCTCCAACACCATCGAGGAGCTGATGATTGGGGTGGAAAAAGGGAGGGAGGAGCGCAGGGTAGCGGCGACCACTCAGGTTGTCACACTACCACCACTCCCACGAAAGAAATTACGATTCGGCCTACGCCACCACGAACCCCGACACGGGTAGTGGCGCCATTGGCCAAACAAGTTTTAAAGCGAAATATGGCTAAGCGGAAGGAGCAATACTCGGCACCAACGACTGGAAGACCATCGAAGGCGCCACGACAACTTTCTCCCACACCCAGTTTAATGCACTCAATGCATGCGACAGGAGTGGACGAGGGGAAAGAAAAAGATAAGGGCGGAAGGAATCAACAGCGAGAGGTCCAGAAGCCCAGGAAGGGGAAAGAAAAAGATGTGGGTGGAAGGAGCCGACGTCAAGAGGCCCGGAAGCTCGGGAAAGAAAAAGAGAGGGAGGAATAGGAGGAACCCCCCAGAAAGAAAAGATGATGCAGGGTGGCAAGAGATCCACAGAAGATGGAGACCAATGGGGTCCTGCACGAAGGTTAATGATAGTCGCGGTGTCACTATGGTATGGGACACACGCGACGGAATATATGAGAGTTGGCGCCCTCATAAGATGGAGTCGCGACAGAAGGGAGGGGACGGGAGGGCAGGGTAGAGGAGGGTGGAAAAGAATGTAGTTAAATTTTTCTTTTTGTTCGGTGGAAATGGGGAAAAGGAGATCAGGAGGGTACGACTTGGATCTAAGAGGACTTGTGGACACCTGCGGTTCACACTCGATATGTACCGGGGATTGGTTAAAGTATACTAGCTATGGGGGGCGGCTTTGCCGCCCTTAGTTGCTTACATTCGTGTCTTGCCTGGACACAAGGAACCCAATTGGTTGAACCGATAGCTGTCATACTGTGGTACCTACAGACGCAGCATTTGCTTCGAGACACAGCACACTGTACGGTCGCAGCCTTAATTCACGGTCACAGCTTTGATTCACAAATTTATTGTTAACTATATACAAAAAGCATGGTAGATCTTGGATGCGCTTGGTGTTGCATAAATGGCTGCCTCACGGTTGCTTGCACGCGATAGAGCCGGGCTGGCTCTCGGCTAACTGGAGATGATAGAGCTGGTCTGGCTCTCAGCTGGCTGGACACGATCGAGCCGAGCTGGCACTTGGCTGGCAGGAGATAATCATCTCGGATGGCCGGACGTGATCAATACGGGCTGGTTCTCGGCTGACTGGAAATGATCGACCTTGAAATAGCTCTCGTGCGATTGCGCCGACCTGGACTGAAGCATTAGTATTTCGATCAGGTGCACTTGGAGATTCACTTTGAGCCGAGGGTTGCGCGTTGGATGCAGGCTGGCTGGAGATGGTCGAGCTGGGCGGCTCTCGACTGGCTGGACACAATCGACCCAAAATGGCACTCAGCTGCCCGGATGCGATGAAGCAGGGCTGGCTCATGGCTGGCTGAATATGACCGAGCTGGGCTGGCTCTCGGGATAATCGAACAAAGCTATGTAGACGCTGGAGGTTGTTGATCAAACGAAGATGGCTGGTTGTGACCGATCGAAGCTGGGTAGGAACTGGCGGTTATCATGGAGCAAAGCTGTGTAGGAGCTGTCAGCTATTGATTGAATGAAGCTGGCTGGTGGCGATTGAATGCAACTGGGTAGAAACTGGCAACTGTTGATCGAGCAATAATGGATGGTGGTGATCATGCGAAGCTGGCGGCTGTTGATTGAGCGAAGCTGGCTGGTGAGAAGCTAGGTTGTAGCTGGCGGCTGTTGATTGAACAAAGATAGCTAGTTGTGATCGAGAGAAGCTGGGTAGGAGCTGGCGGCTGTTGATTGAGCCAAGATAGCTGGTGGTGATCGAGTGAAGCTGGGTAGGAGCTGGCGGCTGATGATTGAGTGAAGCTGGCTGGTGGTGATTGTGTGAAGCTGGGTAGGAGATTGTGTCTGTTGATTGAGCAAAGCAGGCTGATGGTGATTGAACAAAGCTAGGTAGGAGCTGGAGGCTGTTGATTGGACAAAGATAGCGCTTGGTAGGAGTTGGCGGCTGTTGATCAAGCAAAGAGGGCTGGTGGTGATCAAGAAAAAGTCAGTAGGAGCTGGCGAGTGAAGATGGTGGTGATTAAGCGAAGTTTGGTAGGAGATGGCGGCTTTTGATCATGGGATGTGTTGAGAGCAATCGAGTACACAGAGGGGTTGATTAACTATTGTACAAAAGTGATTGTCTAAAGAACTAACTACGGGAGAAATCTATGCTTTATATACTCAAGGAAAACCATGAAAATTCTGAACCTCGGTTGAAGAACCATCGTGAACATACATTACAAATCAACCGTGGCTATGCAGGTGGCAAGTGACTAATCATGTATGAGTCTACATCGTGACTCATACCATTAGCAATCACACTCCAGTCCATTCTAGCAGCTTCCCTGGTCGTCTAGAAACTCGTAGGCCTTTGGGGCAAAATCCTGTGCCAACAGGATGCTGGCTGGTGGTGAGCGAATGAAACTGGGTAGGAGCTAGCGGTTGTTGATCAAGAGAAGATGGTGGTGATTAATAGATGATGGCGGTTGTTGATCGAATAAGATGGTGGTGATCGAGCGCAGCTGGGCAGGAGATGGTGGTTCTGATCGAGCGAAGCTGGCTGGTGGTGATCGAGCGAAGTTAGGCAGGGGATGGTGGTTTCGCTGGTTGTGTTTGAGCAAAGCTAGGTAAGAGCTGGCGGCTGTTGATTGAGCAAAGAGAGCAAGTGGTGATCGAGTGAAGCTGGGTAGGAGCTGGTGGCTGTTGATTGAGTGAAGCTAGCTGGTGGTGATTGAGCAAAACTGGGTAGGGGCTGGCAACTGTTGATTGAGCAAGATTACTGGTGGTGATTGAGCGAATGTGGGTAGCAGCTGGCGGCTGTTGATTGAGCGAAGCTGGCTGGTGGTGATTGAACGAAGCTGGCTGGTGGTGATTGAGCGAAGTTGGGTAGGAGTTGGCTGGACGCAATCTGAATAGGCTGGCTCTTGGCTTACAGGACACCATCTCGAAGCGCTGGCTGGAGGCAGGCTGGCAACGATCCAGGCGGGCTAGCTTTCGGTTGGCTGGGCGCTGGAAATGAGCATTAGACCAATGAAAGAAGGCGTCGAGTACGGAAATCGAAATAAGAAATCATAGGGAGAGTATAGCCACGCTTTATAACTCAAGAATCGCGAAGTAATGGCAAGACGACAGAGGTGACAAACAATGCCGACAGGGAGGTTATGCAGTGCGGATGCAAGATTGGAAAGGTTACAAAACATTTCAATGAAGAAGCAAAGTGGAATGATTCGACGATCGAACAGAACGTACGATGGTGACTCCGTAGGAGCAACGTCATCCATGTCTTGGCTAGTAGTGGCTATTGAAATGATTCGACAATCGAACAGAACGTACGATGGTTACGCGACGTCATCTATACCTTGGCTTGCTGCGGTGAGTCAAATGATTCGACAATCGAACAGAACATAGGATGGTGACTCCGTAGGAACGACGTCATCCATGTCTTGGCTAGCTGAGGTGAGTGAAATGATTCGACGATCGAACAGAACGTACGATCTCGGCTGGTCAGACGTGATCAAGCAGGGCTGGCTCACTGCTGGCTGGATATGATCGAGCTGGGCTGGCTTTCGGTTAGCTGGAAATGATCGAGCCGGGCTGGCTCTCCAATGGCTGGAGAGGATCAAGTTAATCTGGCTCTCGGCTGGCTGGACGCGATCGAGTCAAGCTGGCTCTCGACTGGCTGGAGATAATCGAGCTAGGCTGCCTTTCGGCTGGCTGGATGCGATCGAGCCGATCTGGCTCTTGGCTGGCTTGAGATGATCGAGCTGGGATGGATCTCTGCTGGCTGCACGCGATGGAGCCGGTCTGGCTCTTGGCTGGCTGAAGATGATCGAGCTGGTCGGGATCTTGGCTGGCAAATTGTGGAGGCAGTTTTGCCACCATTGTATAATGGCAAATATCAGGCGAAAATCGCCGCTTTTCCACAGCGACTCAACAAATATTGATCGGATTGCAAATCAGAGACTGGGAGGCAAAAGAGTGACAACTTACACATATTCCATGTATAATTTACTTTGTGATCCGAGTGAAACTCAGGAACTTAATTAAGCTTGAATATTTGGATTTCGCATTTTCTGGAGCACTGGGGCATCAAGTCAACCAATCATAACGATATTTGCAGGGATATACCACCAGTTGACCAATCAGAATGCTTCGTGCGGACATTGCATGATCTCAGAGACCTCCTTATAATAATACTAGCTATGAGGGGCGGCTTTGCCGCCCTTAGTTGCTTACATTCGTGTGTTGTCTGGACGCAAGGAACCTAATTGGTTGAACCGATAGCCGTCATACTGTGGTGCCTACAGACGCAGCATTTGCTTCGAGACACAGCACACTGTACGGTCGCAGCCTTAATTCACGGTCACAGCTTTGTTTCAAAAATTTATTGCTAACTATATACAAAAAGCATGGTAGGTCTTAGATACACTTGGTATTGAATAAATGGCTGCTTCACGGTTGCTTGCACGCGATAGAGCCGGGCTGGCGCTCGGCTAGCTGGAGATGATTGAGCTGGATATATCTCTCGGGCGATTGAGCCGACCTGGACTGAAGCATTAGTATTTCAATCTGGTGCACTTGGAGATTCACTTGGAGCCAGTGGTTGCGCGTTGATGCAGGCTGGCTGGAGATGGTCGAGCTGGGCTGGCTGGATATGATCAAGGTGGGCTGCCTCTCAGGATAATCGAACAAGCTATGTAGACGCTGGAGGTTGTTTATCAAACGAAGATGGCTGGTTGTGACCGAGCGAAGCTGGGTAGAAACTGGCGGTTATCATGGAGCAAAGCTGTGTAGGAGCTGTCTGTTATTGATTGAATGATGCTGGCTGGTGATTGAACACAACTCGGTAGAAACTGAAAACTTTTGATCGAACAATAATGGATGGTTGTGATCATGCGAAGCTGCTGGCTATTCATTGAACGAAGCTGGCTAGTGGTGATTGAGCGAAGCTAGGTAGGAGCTGGCGGCTGTTGATTGAACAAAGATAGCTAGTGGTGATCGAGAGAAGTTGGGTAGGAGCTGGCGGCTGTTGATTGAGCCAAGATAGCTGGTGGTGATCGAGTGAAGCTGGGTAGGAGTTGGCGGCTGGTGATTGAGCGAAGCTGGCTGGTGGTGATTGAGTGAAGCTGGGGCTGTTGATTGAGCAAAGCTGGCTGATGGTGATTGAACAAAGCTAGATAGGAGCTGGAGGCTGTTGATTGAACAAAGATAGCAAGTGGTGATCGAGCGAAGCTTGGTAGGAGTTGGCGGCTGTTAATCAAGCAGAGGGCTGGTGGTGATCGAGAAAAAGTAGGTAGGAGCTGGCGAGTGAAGATGGTGGTGATGAAGCGAAGTTAGGTAGGAGAAGGCGGCTTTTGATCAATGGATGCTGGCTGGTGGTGTGCAAGTGAAACTGGGTAGGAGCTGGCGGTTGTTGATCAAGAGAAGAGGGTGGTGATTGAGAGATGATGGCGGTTGTTGATCGAATAAGATGGTGGTGATCGAGCGAAGCTGGGCAGGAGATGGTGGTTCTGATCGAGCGAAGCTGGCTGGTGGTGATCGAGCGAAGCTGGCTGGTGGTGATCGAGCGAAGTTAGGCAGGGGATGATGGTTTCACTGGTGGTGATTGAGCAAAGCTAGGTAAGAGCTGGCGGCTGTTGATTGAGCAAAGAGAGCAAGTGGTGATCGAGTGAAGCTGGGTAGGAGCTGGCAGCTGTTAATTGAGCGATGCTGTCTGGTGGTGATTGAGCAAAACTGGGTAGGGGCTGGCAACTGTTGATTGAGCAAAGATTACTGGTGGTGATTGAGCGAATCTGGGTAGCAGCTGGCGGCTGTTGATTGAGCAAAGCTGGCTGGTGGTGATTGAACGAAGCTGGCTGGTGGTGATTGAGCGAAGTTGGGTAGGAGTTGGCTGGATGCAATCTGAATAGACTGGCTCTCAGCTTGCTGGACACCATCTCGAAGCACTGGCTGGAGGCTGGCTCGAGATGATGTGGACGGACTGGTTGGAGGCTGGCTGGAAACGATCCAGGCAGGCAAGCTTTCAGTTGGCTGGACATGATATGGATGGAGATGATCGAGACGTGCTGACTGGGGGCTGGCTGGACAGGACCTGGACGGGATACCTGGAGGCTGGCAGCTTGCGCTCTGGCCGGCCGCCGGCTGGAGATGATCTCGACAGGCTGGCTGGTCGCTGGAGATGCGAATTGGACCAATGAACGAAGGCGTCGAGTACGGAAATCGAAATAATGAATCATAGGGAGAGTAATACCACACTTTATAACTCAAGAATCACGAAGTAACGGCAGGACGACAGAGGTGACAAACAATGCCGACAGGGAGGCTATGCAGTGCGGAAGCAAGATCGGAATGGTAACAAAATATATCAATGAAGACGCAAAGTGGAATGATTCAACGATCGAACAGAACGTACGATGGTGACTCCGTAGGCGCGACGTCATCCATGTCTTTGCTAGCAGTGGCCAGTGAAATGATTCAACAATCAAACAGAACATACCATGGTGTCCGTAGGCGCGACGTCATCAATGTCTTGGCTAGCTGCGGTGAGTCAAATCATTCGACGATCGAACAGAACGTAGGATGGTGTCTCCGTAGGAGCGACGTCATCCGTGTCTTAGCTAACTGAAGCGAGTGAAATGATTCGACAATCCAATAGAACGTACGATATCGGCTGGTTAGACATGTTCAAGCAGGGCTGGCTCACAGCTGGCTGGAGATGATCGTGCTGGGCTGGCTTTCGGTCCGCTGGAAATGATCATGCCGTGGTGGCTTTTGGCTGGCTGGACGCGATTGAGCAGGGCTGGCTGGATGTGATTGAGCCGGGCTCGCTCTCCACTGGCTGAAGAGGATCAAGCTAGTCTGGCTTTCAGCTGGTTGGACGCGATCGAGTCAAGCTGGCACTCGAGCTGGGCCGGCTTTCGGCTGGCTGGACGTGATCGAGCCGATCTGGCTCTTGGCTGGCTTGAGATGATCGAGCCGGTCTGGATCTCTGCTGGCTCTCGGGTGGCTGAAGATGATCGAGCTGGCCAGGATCTTGGCTGGCAAATTTTGGAGGCAGCTTTGCCGCCATTGTATAATGGCAAAAATCAGGCCAAAATTGCCGCTTTTCCACAGCGACTCAACAAATATTGATCGGATTGCAAATCAGAGACTGGGAGGCAAAAGAGTGACAACTTACACATATTGAATGTATAATTTACTTTGTGATCAGAGTGAAAATCAGAGAGTTAATTGAGCTGGAATGTTTGGATTTCGCATTTTCTGGAGCACGGGGGGCATCAAGTCAACCAATCATAATGATTTTTGCAGGGATGTACCACCTGTGGACAAATCAGAATGCTTCGTGCGGACATTGCATGATCTCAGAGACCTCCTTATAATAATAAAAATGTCATGTCCTTTCGAGGATGGCCGGTTAGGTAACGACACTGGGCACCCCTTCGGGGTGAATACAATATGATTACAAACAAAAAACACATTGCAAATTGGACGCATGAGAAAATTGGTGTGTAGAATACTTTACGATCGGGGTTGATTGATGGGCTTAATTGGGGCGTTTTCCGTGCAGTTTGGCGGTGGGGGTGCGATTGCCAACTTCCAAATCGTTATCACTGTACGTCAGACGACAGGCATGGCACTTGAAAGGTGTCACACGGGCGCCGAAGGGGAACAAATTGTTTTTCAGACTTTGATTGCCCCACTTTAGTGCCTCCATTTATATCGGTATGTCGCGGGACCGGCAGTGATTTGTCAATCGCAATGCAGTGAGATCTAGTTGTGCCGCACCTTACCCCGCACCGCAGCACACACCACACCTTACCGCGGCGCTCACCGCTGCAACTGAAAGCACATATTCGTATTTCGAGAGACAAGCTTAGCCTAAAGCGGGGTAATCACCGTTTTAAAGGTAGCATAACTGGAATAAAAAACTTATCTCGGCGCACAATACTTTGAACGTTAGGAACTCTCATTACGTCTCCCTGCACTACCACACCCGAAGTTCTGCGTCACCCGTATACCAAATTCTACTCAGTGTGCTCCACCCCGTACCGCCTCAATCACTTTCGCGAATTTTGATGGACCCGCTCAGTGGAGCAGCGAGCGTTATCGCCGTCTTTCAAATCTCTAAGGAAGTACTTACCCTTTGTGGAAAGTATGTCAAGGACGCCAAGGATGCTAAAGATGATATCGATCGTCTTTGCAACGAGATTACGGCTCTTTGCGATCTCCTAAACAGAGTGAATGATTTAACCAACGGCCCAGATGCGGCGAAGTTTCCCGCACTGAGAGATCTCACCATGACCATTTCACAATGCTCATCAGAGCTCACGAATCTTAAAACACGACTAGATCCAGGAAATAGACAACGGGTTATGAAGCGATTTGGACTACGTGCCTTAAAGTGGCCTTTCAAGACCGAGGATATAAATAAGTGTATTGCATCACTCGAAAGAAGTAAGACGACAATCAATTTGGCATTAAGTGCAGATCAAAGGTAAGAAGCTCAGCCGACCTTTACAAGCCTAATATAGTTCAAACTAATCTGATGTTAACAGCCAATTAATGGTTCGTGTTGAGGGAGGTTTTGAGCGGCTTCAGCAGGATGTCTCTGGAGGTTTTGCGGTACAGTGTCTTTTCAGTATTTAATCTAGTCTACTTACATTTTTTGCAGGATTTGAAGCAGCACCAGGACCTGTCCAAACTACACTGTGGGGATGGCGCGGCCTTCAATTCTCGACTGTGGGAACACGAGTCTCAATGCCTTCCAGACACTCGAGTCGACCTCCTCCAGCAGATCATCACATGGAGCAAAGATCCTACCGGTGCTTGCATTTTTTGGCTGAACGGTATCGCTGGTGCTGGCAAGTCTACCATTGCTCGCACCGTAGCCCGTACTTGGTCCGATCAGAATCAACTTGCAGGAAGTTTCTTCTTCTCCAAGGGTCGGGGTGATCTGGGTCATGCAGCCAAATTCTTCACTAGTCTCGCTGCCCAGTTAACAAACACGCTGCCTTCTATTAGACCCTACATCTACAAAGTCATTGAGGAGATCCCTGATATTTTTCAAAGAGGTCTAGCCGACCAATGGAAATATCTCATTTTTCAACCGCTCACCAATTATCTGAAGGATGTATCACTTCAGTCGAAAGTTTTTATTCTTGTGGTTGATGCCTTAGACGAATGTGAGGGCGATGATGACATCAAATTGATCCTTCGACTTCTTGCCGAATTGAAAACTTTAGATGCCATTCGGTTGCGCGTATTTATAACTAGCAGACCAGAAACCCCGATCCGCTTTGGTTTCCGTACCATGCCTGGAGCTGTACACCAGGATTTTGTTCTCCATAATATTTCCCCATCTATCATCCAGCATGATATATCTATTTTCCTCCAATACAAGATGGAAAAAACGAGGAGAGAGAATAATATTCCTGAGGGATGGCCTGGAGATGATATCATCAAAAATCTTTGTGAAAGAGCGAGTGGACTGTTTATTTACGCTTCGACAGCCTGTCGTTTGATTGAGGATCCGCTATTCAACCCAGATCAAAGTCTTTCATTAATTCTCCAGGACGATTATGTTGGCCAGTCCTCTACGCGAGCGCTGGACGAGATGTACACCAGGATTTTGACCTACTCGATCTCAATCTTTCTTAAAGATTACGATAAAGCAACTCAAGAAAAGCTAATCAGCGAATTCAAACTGATTGTTGGATCTATCGTCATCTTATTCGATGCCCTTCCTGCGATTATGCTGGAAAGGCTGCTGCATCTGCCCTTAAGGACTGTGAGCATGAGACTACGTTGTTTGCATTCTGTTCTGGGTGTCCCAGAGAGCGATGAATCTCCGGTCCGGTTGCTCCACCCTTCTTTTCGCGACTTTCTCCTCGATCAGCAAAGATGCTTGGATCTCCTGTTCAGGATTGACGAGAGCCAGGCGCACGGTGATCTACTTGTGAGCTGTCTCATGCTTATGTCAAAACACCTAAAGAGGGATATGTGCAATCTCCGACTACCAGGTACACTTAACAGCGAAGTTGTAGCCGGCGAAGTACAGAAATGTGTTCCTCTAGATGTTCAGTATGCATGTTGCTATTGGGTCAACCATCTTCGGCGGAGTAACTTCAAGCTCTGCGACAACGACCAAGTTCACACATTTCTCCAGACACACTTTCTCCATTGGCTTGAGGTGCTTAGTCTCATGGGGAAGATGCCCGATGGCGTACTTATGGTGAAGTCTTTGGAGGCTATTCTTACTGTAGGCAGCTCGTTATCATGTTTTGACCTAAAAAAACTAATTTGATAAAGCCTAAGTCGGATTTAAATGATTTACATATGATAGTGTATGATGCAAAACGCTTTATTCTCAACAACAGGTCGATAATTGAAACTGCACCTCTTCAGGTATATTGCTCTGCTCTTGTGTTTAGCCCTAGCATGAGTGCAATAAGGCAACAATTTTGGGACCAAGCTCCTCGTTGGATTCAACATATGCCAGTAGTTCAAGAGGACTGGAATCCTGCGCTGCAGTCACTTGAGGGTCACTCTTCTAGTGTCTCTGCAGTGGCATTTTCACCGGATGGCCAGCTCCTTGCCTCTGCATCTTGGGACAATACAGTCAGGCTCTGGGATCCATCGACAGGAGCCTCGCGCGGCACGCTGGAGGGTCACTCTTCTGATGTCGGTGCAGTGGCATTTTCACCGGATGGCCAGCTCCTTGCCTCTGCATCTCGCGACAATACAGTCAGGCTCTGGGATCCATCGACAAGAGCCTCGTGCGGCACGCTTGAGGGTCACTCTTCTGGTGTCCGTGCAGTGGCATTTTCACCTGATGGCCAGCTCCTTGCCTCTGCATCTCGCGACAATACAGTCAGGCTCTGGGATCCATCGACAGGAGCCTCGCGCGGCACGCTTGAGGGTCACTCTTCCGATGTCCGTGCAGTGGCATTTTCACCGGATGGCCAGCTCCTTGCCTCTGCATCTCGCGACAATACAGTCAGGCTCTGGGATCCATCGACAGGAGCCTCGCGCGGCACGCTTGAGGGTCACTCTTCTGATGTCCGTGCAGTGGCATTTTCACCTGATGGCCAGCTCCTTGCCTCTGCATCTGGCGACAATACAGTCAGGCTCTGGGATCCATCGACAGGTGCCTCGCGCGGCACGCTTGAGGATCACTCATCTGATGTCAGGGCAGTGGCATTTTCACCGGATGGCCAGCTCCTTGCCTCTGCATCTTGGGACAATACAGTCAGGCTCTGGGATCCATCGACAGGAGCGTCGCGCGCGACGCTTGAGGGTCACTCTTCTGATGTCTGGGCAGTGGCATTTTCACCGGATGGCCAGCTCCTTGCCTCTGCATCTCACGACAATACAGTCAGGCTCTGGGATCCATCGACAGGAGCCTCACGCGGCACGCTTGAGGGTCACTTTTCTAATGTCCGTGCGGTGGCATTTTCACCGGATGGCCAGCTCCTTGCCTCTGCATCTTGGGACAATACAGTCAGGCTCTGGGATCCATCGATAGGAGCCTCGCGCGGCACGCTTGAGGGTCACTTTTCCGATGTCTGGGCAGTGGCATTTTCACCGGATGGCCAGCTCCTTGCCTCTGCATCTCACGACAATACAGTCAGTCTCTGGGATCCATCGACAGGAGCCTCGCGCGGCACGCTTGAGGGTCACTCTTCTCATGTCTTTGCAGTGGCATTTTCACCAGATGGCCAGCTCCTTGCCTCTGCATCTGGCGACAATACAGTCAGGCTCTGGGATCCATCGACAGGAGCCTCGCGCGGCACGCTTGAGGGTCACTCTTCTTATGTCTGGGCAGTGGCATTTTCACCGGATGGCCTGCTCCTTGCCTCTGCATCTTGGGACCATACAGTCAGGCTCTGGGATCCATCGACAGGAGCCTCGCGCGGCACGCTTGAGGGTCACTCTTCTGATGTCCGTGCAGTGGCATTTTCACCGGATGGCCAGCTCCTTGCCTCTGCATCTGGTGACAATACAGTTAGGCTCTGGGATCCATCGACAGGAGCCTCACGCGGCACGCTTGAGGGTCACTCTTCTGATGTCTGGGCAGCGGCATTTTCACCGGATGGCCAGCTCCTTGCCTCTGCATCTCTCGACGATACAGTCAGGCTCTGGGATATTAAGACAAAAGCGACAATTCAGGTACTTTCTACTGAAGGGCGCAATTATCCACTATGTTTTTCCAGCAACGGTTTATATCTGGAGACACCTCAACAAATACTAGAGTTCACACACCTCCCTCACTGCGAGAGTCGATCTCAGTCTACTTCAAGCACCCACTCGGTAGGTTTAAAAGGGCATTGGGTGCGTTATGGAACAGAAAACATCCTTTGGCTTCCTCCTGATTACCGAGCAATGTGTCATTCCGTTCATCACAACGTTCTTGCACTCGGTCATATGTCAGGCAGGGTTACTTTTATTGGACTTGATCTGGATAATATCCCTCTTGGTGGGTTTCTTCGAATCTAATTACCAGCAAAATGTCTAACATGCATGCAGCATCAAATTCCGTGACGAATATCAGTTGACTTTCAGAAGACGACCGGTGAGACAGTTTTTTGCATCTTATATTTTGGATGCGTACTTGGACTGTCCGATGTTATACTGTAGGGGGCATAATGGTTCGTGTGGTAGTCGGCGATTATTTGGTGAATAAGTCAAGTATTGAGTGAGTATTTATAGGGTTATTACGTATGTTTGGAGGGAGTAGTGACCGAGTCACATTAGTAGTATTTTCAGCGTTCTTTGCATGTACCAGTGTTGTCAACCGTCCCGTCCGTCCGACATCACTGAGGACGGGACGGGACGGCGGCTTGCCGTCCGTCCTGAGCCAGGACGGTACGGCGCCGTCTTTTGGAGGCCGGACGGGGACGGACGGAAATGACGGCCGTCAACGGAGAAGTCTTAGCGCACATAACAAAAATTATACGAAAATCATTTCAATTACTATTCTGACCGTGATGCAAGAACTGTGAGCATCTGCTCCGTCAATACTCTTCCTGACTCTGTTTCTCCAAAGATTACGCCCTCTGCACCCAGGATTTCATACATTCCGAAACCTGTATAACATTATTGGGCTCGATTTGGTCTCGCCTAAAGATAAACAGTAACCGCCCGATGACGGTGGATGACGGCCGACATTCCGTCCGTCTTGAGTAAGGACGGGACGGACGGCCTTGGCGCCGTCCCGTCCGTCATGCAGCAATCTCGGACGGACTGCTGGGTGTTGAGATGATCTTGAGGGTAGGAGGAGAAGATCTAATCTGTCTGTCTATTCTCTCTAACTACAGGAGAAATCTATGCTTTATATACACAAGGAAAACTGAGGTTCCGCGGAGAAACCATCGCGAACATACATTACAAATCGTCAGTTGTTACATATATACTTAGAAGGTCAGCCTTTGTAAGGCTTATGGATACGGGCTTATGGATACGGGCTTATGGATACGAGCTGATTATACGGGCTGACAAGGCTCAGCCGTATCTATAGATAGTTGGAGTGTAGGCACCAGCTCTCTGGAGTACTGTATATATATATGGCCTTTTGGCCTCGTAGATAAGTTAATCAAGCATCTAAAGTAACATCAGTTGTTAAACTTAAGAGTTCTAGAGTTGTCTTGTCTTATTGTCTATATACGTGGAGAATGACTTCTCTTATATACTATGGTAAGTACGGTGTCATGATGTCAGGCCGAGGCCTGCAGGCATGTCATCAGGCCGAGGCATGGACGTCATGAAGTCCTACGCCACCATAAGCCCATCCAGAGATGGCCGCACCGTCATGGTAGATGACGTCGACGACCGCACCGTCATGACAGATGGCGTCGGTCAAGTAGCATATTGCAACACTTCCCCCTCTTGCTACAGTCCATGAAGCAAGAACAAAAATGAACTATAAGTGAATGAGCGAGCATACATGCGCTGCAAATGATTCCCATAGTAGCCTCCTTAAAACCCTGCGAAATGTTCAGGGAAAGAGTACTACCATAGCCTGAGGATGGCCATCCATAAAGAAGCAAAGAAATCCATCGCGTCCAACCTTAAATTGACCTCATATCGGCCTCCTCCATTCCCTTAGTCGTAAGCCCACTATAATCGTGGATCCATCGACTACCATAACCCCATTTCTTTGGTGAACTTCTGGTGTTTCTCTTTAGCCAGAGCTTTGGTGAAGATGTCCGCTACGTTTTCGTCCGTATGTATGTAAGATTAGTCTACTATCTTTCGATTGTGGAAATCTAGACTGTTGTGGCAGCAAACTTCGATATGCTTCGTCCGAGCTTTGATGATTCCAGTAGTGATGTGAGCGAGAGCACTCTGGTTGTCGCAGTGAATTGGTAATGGTGCAGTTACGGTGGCATTGTCGGTGTAATTGTTGGCGTCATTGCCGTGGATATCCTTCTGGAGTTGAAGCAACCATTTGGCCTCTGTGGAGGCCTCCGAACAGGCGATGTGTTCGGCTTCGAGAGTTGACATGGCGATTAGATCTTGTTTTCGAGATTGCCAAGCGATGGCACCGCTGCTTGTAAGGAAGATATGCCCGCCTTGAGATTTGCGGTCTGCACTACCGTTGGCTCAATCGGAGTCCGTATATCCAGTGACTTGATCTTCGTTGCCGTTGAAGTGTAGTCGAAAGTCGGCGGTGTTTTTGAGATATCGGAGGACTCTCTTTGCAGCGGTTATATGGCTGGCGAATGGGCGAGAGTTGTACCGGCAAAGAGCGGCGATTTTTGATGTCTTCCAGCTCTTTCTCCCCCCGATCCTCGGCCAAATCCAGCTTCACATTAGGATCCATTGGAGCCATTGCACCGTGAGCACTTGGGCCGAGGTTCGTGATCTTGTATTTCTGCAAGAGCTTTGCCTTGACCTCGATCGCGGCTTCGTAGTAACTGTCGCCGCAGATTGAAGTCTTAAGTCTGGTGATCATGGCTACGTAGATACCTTCCGGCATTGCCATAATGATGTCTTCGTCATTGCTTTAGACTGTATCCAAGTGATTGATATTTCATCCACATCTTTCAACTTGAGAGATGAGATATCGAAAGGTAGTTAGCTTGTCAATAGGAGCATAAGTCTTACCGAAGTCAATTGGTTCGTAGCCTTTGATTACTAGGCATGCTTTGTAGCCAATGGGCTTTGTCGAGAAGGATGGGTACATTCCTCCTCCGGCGCTCTCGTTGTGCGAATTTCATAGCTTCCGCATATGATTGATGTAGATGTAAGTGCTGATGCCGTCGACGCTTCCACAGAGGCTTCGGCCTTGCCTTGGATTCTCGTGACTTGACACATGGCCGATTGTAGCTGCGTTTGGGTTGACTTCTTGATCATGACCGCTGCTTTGCGATCGTTGTCTGTGAATCTCGATGGAGATGTTGATTCTGTGTAACTCCTTCTCTGTGATTTGCGAGTAGTGAGAGTGTTTACATCCTTGTCAGAAGATTGCTATGTAGGTGATCTTGAACCTGTTCGTGTAAGGAGTCTGTAATGCTGATGAGCATCGCTTCTGTCTTGACGTCTTGGTCATAACCACTGGTTAGCAGTGTGGAATGTTCTCAGAACCCGTGCTTGCAGGGAGACTTCGATACTGTCGAGCATCGGTTCTGTATTTACTATTTCTCAACGATGGCTTCCGTCTGCTGAAAGTGTCTGCTTCCTCATTAAGAGTTAAGAGCGGAGAAGGTGTTATTGAGCAGGATCGATGTGCTTTCTTCCTCCATGGCTCTTTTCCAGTGATCTCGTTGAGGGCTTTCCATAGCTTGACTTTTTGTGACACGACTCGCTATCGGCGGAGCTGGAGCTGGAGATGCTGGCGGTGCTTGGCTTGATTTCTTGATTGCTGCTGAACGCTGGGCAGTCTGATCCTTTCTGCGAAGGTGCCGGCTGTGGGCGATGTTTTCTGCGTCTGCTGCCGAACGCTGGGCAGTCTGATCCTCACGGCGGAGGCGCCGTCTGTGGGCAATGTTTTCTGCTTCTGCTGCCGAACGCTGGGCAGTCTGATCCTCACGGCGGAGGCGCCGGCTGTGGGCGATGTTTTCTGCTTCCTCGTCAGGAGCACGACTTGTATTTGTTCTCGAACCTGAGTTTGCAGGGAGCCATCGACCCTGAAGAGCATCGGAAATCTCATCAGTACAGCCATGAGCACCACTTCCGTGGCTTTCACCCGTTCCACTGGTATTATCTGCGATACGGCCATGGAGGAAGGCATCTCCACCCGCTTCGACATTCTCTGTTGGCTATGCTTGCAGGGAGCCTTCGACGCTGAAGAGCGTCGGATATCTCATCAGTACGGCCATGAGCACCACTGTCGTGGCCATCACCCGTTCCACTGGTATTATCTTCCAATTCTTTGACATACTTATTCCGTTTCTTGAGGGTGCTCAAAGATGTCATTTTCGTTTCCTTGTAGGCATGAAACGTGCGCGTTGCGATCCTCGTCAAAGATGACTTCCGACTGTGCTTTGACTGCCTTGAATTCAGGATCCCAGATAGTAGTCGAATTATGTGTGTAGCCGACCATCATATAGGGCTTGGATTTCGGACTGAATTTGCCTCGGCGCTGTGATTCAGGAATGAGTCTGCTGACTTAGCATCCGAATCGTCGTAAGTGATGTAGAAGGGTTTTGTATGATATCTTGTTTCCGTCATCATCGTGGGTAGGCTTGCCAAATGCATGCAGCATCTCGTATGGCGTTTCGTATGGTGCTTTGTAGCCGTCGCGGTCGTCTCGTTTCGCTAAGCCTTCGTTTGGAGATCTTTGATGGAGGTAGACTGCTGTGTTGACTGCTTCTCCCCAGAATTCGATGGGTGCTTGAGAGTCGATTATCATTGCACGGGCTTTCTCTGTGATCGCCTTGATCATCCGTTCAGCGACACCATTCTAATGGTGAGCATATGGAGGACATGGTTCGTATGTTATGCCGCGTGATGCGACCACCAACTGGAATGTCTTGTTGTCGTATGTGGAGCGAAGACCATCGCATTTTGTATGTTTGGTGTGTGTGCAGCGAAGGCTATCGCTTTCGTATATTCGTGTGTAGTGAAGATTATCGCATTTCGTATATATGTGAGTGCCTCGTGAAGTCCATCGCTGTGTTCTTGGAGAAATCCATCTCAGGTGCTCGTATGGTGCATGGTAGCCACCGCAGCCATTGCGGTGTGTGGACTGATTCTCCCCTAGCTGCCCAACGACCGTATATATACTAGCTTCTCTTTCCTTTTCTCCTTCTCTTCGATACACACGAGAATAGACATAGTTTTCACCTCCACCTGACGATACGGCTTCAACAGTAAGAGACCTCTGAGTGGGTTTGGTGTGTGCGAGTGACGCGGTCGCCGCAGGTGCAGTGGTAGGTGTGCTTGGAGGAACGGCAATAAGTGCCCTGGCTTGGAGTGGGCCTCGTGGGCCAGATGCCGTGGAATGTGCACTTGCATGTGTGCTTTCTCTCATTCTCGTTCTCATTCTCATTCTCTTTTCTCTCTTTCTCTTTTCTCTCATTCTCTTTTCCGTTTCTCTTTTCACTCTTTCACTCTTTCTCTTTTCTTTGGAGTCGATGACTATGTCGATGATGTGAGTGCTACTGACAAAAGTGTTCTTTCGGGAGTGATGATAACTTATGGTGATTACGGTGACAAAATGGAGCGTTTTACCGCTTCTCAAATGTGGCCATGTATCCGGCCGAATCTATTTGGTTTTGAGAGGAGAGATCGTCGAATCGTTGGTGTGTTACCCCATGTGTATAGGGCATCTACTCAGTTGCTCTGTGGGATGTCGACTGTGATAGTTGCGGTTGCTGCGTTATTATATTTCCGAGTTCGATGAGCATGTGAGATCGTAGTTTCTTGAAGTTGGAGCAGTGGCTGCGATGAAGGCGGTGGCAGTTATACGATCGACTATTCAAAGATTGCGATCACCGGAATTAGCTTTGAAGTGACCAGGGGTCCGCATTGATAACATGTTCGTTCATCATTTCCTCCCTTTCCGGGGTTATCTTTTCTGTTTCCGCTCCCGCTCTGAGCTGCTTTCTCTTTCTGCATTCGTCCGTTGTATGACTATCTGATTTACAATGGGTGCACTGGTGTTTCGTATGTCGTCCATTTCCTCGTCCGTTTCATTGTCCGTATCCGCCATGGCAATGGCAATGGCGGTAACTGCTTTTTCCGACTCGTGTGTAGAGTGCCAATCCGATAGATGCATATCCGGTTTCTTTAGTAGGTGTCGCTAACTTAGCGTCCTCTTTCAGAGGGTCCATTTCTGTATGGGTCTCGGTAGTTATTGTGATAATTGAGATGACGTTGGTGACGGTGTTGAGTTTCAGTGTGAGGGTTAGGGTTGAGGAGGCTCTCGTAGATCGTGATATAAATAGAGTAGAGTAGAGTTTCGATGATAGCGACCGCCAGGCTCATAACCTGTTAAACTTAAGAGTTCTAGAGTTGTCTTGTCTTATTGTCTATATACGTGGAGAATGACTTCTCTTATATACTATGGTAAGTACGGTGTCATGATGTCAGGCCGAGGCCTGCAGGCATGTCATCAGGCCGAGGCATGGACGTCATGAAGTCCTACGCCACCATAAGCCCATCCAGAGATGGCCGCACCGTCATGGTAGATGACGTCGACGACCGCACCGTCATGACAGATGGCGTCGGTCAAGTAGCATATTGCAACATCAGTGGCTATGCAAGTGGCGAGTGACTCATCATGTATGAGTCTACTCGGCGACTTAGCAATCATTAGTAATCACTCTCCAGTGCATTCTAGCAGCTTCGCTGGCCATCTAGAAACTCGTAGGCCTTTCGGGCTTAATCTTTAGTCAACACTGGGGACGGCCGTCGGACGGGACGGTTGACAACACTGGCATGTACTATTTGTTTACGCAAAAAGGTTTACAGCTATATCATGTGATGCAGTAAAGATGTGGCTGTGAAACCGATTCTCAACCTGAGGCTGCACGTTTTGGTGCTGGAGGGATAAGCTTTCGTCTAAAAGTTTATTGATATCATGATTCGTGAGTAGCATCTCCATCCAGCACTATCTCCACGTCTTCATTGGAAAGGAAATTGTTACTTAGAGTGATAAATAGAAGCTTGATTGTGTCTATTGCATATGTTCCGTACGACTGACGAACCACGCTGGTTCGCGAACTTAGGCCCATTCGCGAACTTGGGGAAAGTTCGCAAACCGGATGGCCAATAGATGAACTCATTAAGGTATAAGGCGAACTGAATCGGATTTAATCCACACTAATACAATCAGAGGTGCTGGCGAACGCAAGTTCTGCTGCACTCAGACTTTTGTCTTCCCTAGTTAAAAGTGAACTTGCTGTTGGAAATCTGCTCGTTCGCCCCCAGTATCGCCTGGTTGATTGGAGGTGATCAATTTAGTCTTATGTAGAGAGACCAATAGACAAAGGAAACAGTATCACTTTTAAACTTTCTCACAGTGCTTACTACCATTTTCGATACTTATGAGTGACAAGATCTGGAAACGGAGCACATTTAGAGAAGAATTTGCCAGAAACATGTGTTAGGTTCGCTAAAAATGGCCAGTTCGTGAACTTTTCTGCGGTTCGCAAACCGGACAAGAGGTTTGTGAACAGGGCAAAATTTGCGCGAACCGGCAGGTTCATCAAGCGTAGGGAACACATATGTAGTATGGAGCAAGAGAGCAGACAACCTCTCTATATATACTGGTGCCACCATAAAGAAAACAAGCCCTGAGGTGATGACTCAAACTCAAAGACAAAGGGTCAAACAAACAAACGGGCAAACACTTTCATGGTGTTCTGGCCCTACAATTCCGGCTGGTTTTTGATCAGTTCGTGCACATACTGTGTGCTAAATAATACACCTCAGTATGCTCTATTGGCTCATTCATGTTGGCTATCAGCTTCCTTCTGCTTCGAACATAATGCTGGATGCTCCCGATGCATAATTGCTTACTTCTAATTCCCTTGTGGGGGTTATGTTGTAACACGCAGGTGCAAGTGCACACTCAGAGTCACAAGCGTGTGCCTCCAGCAGAAAGAAGCCCCATTCGGCCTAAGCACCAATTCGAGCAGGCATCTCAACGGTCCGGGGCGACCATGGTCATTCGGGGCCCCGAAGAAGCGTCCGGTCCCGGGCAGCTGTGTAAATGCCTGGTCCGTCCCGGGTCGAGAGGCTCAGGACCAGGGCCCCAGACAGGTGACCGTAGTCTTGACAAGGGTCCGTTAATAAGGCACAAGTGCCGGCCTGTATCCGGGCCGGATGAGAAATATCGGGAATTGTTGAGACGATTATAGGCCTATTAGAGTGGTCCTAGTCAGTAGGGACCGGCCTCATAATTGAGTCTGGATAGAACGGACGCAATAATACTATAGTTCACTTGTGCAGAAAGTGGAAATACCAAGCGAAAACAGTGAGAAACACTGGAAATCAGCAGTGATACTAGGCTGAACCACGGAATTTAGATGGGACGGGAATCCCGTCCAAATCCGTAAATCATGATCCCGTCCATAACCCGTCTAAAACCCGTCCAAAAGTGCACGGGTTTTAGACATTTCGTATCCTTCGCGTCATTTCGTGTCAATTCGCCCGTGGACTAAGATCGGCT
Source organism: Trichophaea hybrida (assembly GCA_015178995.1). Lineage (NCBI taxonomy): Eukaryota > Fungi > Ascomycota > Pezizomycetes > Pezizales > Pyronemataceae > Trichophaea > Trichophaea hybrida. Next base: position 486,816 of record WHVE01000007.1, on the reverse strand, counting down.
GCTTGAAATCAAGATCGAACAACGCAGATCAATAGAGAGCATTCAGGAAACCGATTCACGTTAAAGGATATTCTTATCGGACGAATATTCATGGAGTTGACATGGGAGGATGGGGTGGGATGGGAGCCAGGGTGGGGACATACCAGTGTTCGAAACCGGCCGGGCCGGGCCGGCTTTGATAGGTTGAGGCCCGGCCGCTGGGCTTTCAACAAAGCCTGGCCGGCCCGCCTTATCGCAGGCTTTTATGGTGAAAAAGCCGGGCCGGCCTGCGGGCTTTCGGGCCGGTTGAGAATCCATGATGGTACGAATTCACTTACTGAATACTAATAATAGCTGTTATTTTTTCGTTGGTCCTCCTCAGACTAGTGACAATAGTGGGAGGTAACAGCATCCAATGAGGTGTTTCGCCCCTGATTTTCATGTTTCACATATGCAGCCCGGCCCGGAGGCTTTTAGAAAGCCCGCAGGCTTTCAAACTATAAGCCCGGCCGGCCCCCCATAGCGCGGGCTTCCAAATTTCCGGCCCAGCCTGGCCTGCTAAAGCCGGCCCGAAAGCCCGCGAGTCGGCCGGGCCCGTTTCGAACACTGGGACATACCATCCTCTCATGTCAACTCAATGAATATTTGGCGGATAAGGATGTTCCTATGACGTTAACCGGTCCCCTGGATGCCCTCTATTGATCCGTGTTGCCCAATATTGGTTCCAATCATCCATTCTTGCTCCGCGGCCAATTTTACATATATGAGTGATTTCCGGTGCATTTTGTCCGCAGAGTTAGATTGGCTACTTGGAATACAGATCGGGCAACGCAAATCGATAGAGGGCATCCATTAGACCATTTGACATCTGAAAATCATCCTAATCTGACATATATTCATGGAGTTGACATGGTGGTCCTCCTCTGGTACCCACCCCCAATCCTTCCATAACATCATGAATATTTGGCCGATAAGGATGATCCTTTGACGTAAATTGGTCTACTGGATGCCCTCTATTGATTGCTGTTGTCCAATCTGGATTCCAAACAAATCAGACAACACTGCGTGCTGTAGCATTAGGAGGTGATGTACTTGTTACAGTATTATACCCAAAATCATCGGCCAAGCACTGCTCAAGGTAGACCTGTCTAATTTTGATGCTTGTATGGCGTAGCATGGTCTACCCTTCACCCTCTATCCGGCCGCGGTGTCCAATCCCAAATCCATCCAGCCGTTCTTGCCCTGCTGCAGATTTTAGGATTTTGATGAAATTGGTCCGAAATTTGTGTAGAAAAACGTAAAATCAGCTGCGGAGTAAGAACGGCTGGATAGAATCAATATCAGACAACCCGAATAAATAGAGGGCATCTAGGAAACCGATTCACGTCAAATAATGATCCTTATCGGCCCAATATTCATAGAGTTGACATGGGAGGATGTGGGGGTGGGTGCCGGGGGGTGGACCATACCATCCTCCCATGTCAACTCTATGAATATTTGGCTGATAAGGATCATTATTTCACGTGAATCGGTCTTCTCAATGCCTTCTATCGATTTGCGTTCTCCGATCTTGATTCCATCCAGCCGATCTAACTCCGCGCGTGATTTGACACGAAATGACGCGAAATGTCTAAATACCGTGCTCAATCCCGCGTGAAACCCGTCCAAATCCCGCGCAGAATTGGACTGTTTTTGACATCCCGTCCCGTTCCTGTCCCGTGGTTCAGCCTAAGTGATACTCCACTATGAACACGATAGTTGTGATGGTTAAGTTGATGGTCCAGCATATCAACAGCAGTATTCTGTTTCTTGGATCACTGTGTTTTTTCTTGTTTCGTTTCGCAGTGTGCTTTATCTGTTTCGTTTCGTTTTCCGTTACATTTGGCCGTGTCATTTTGCCAATTAAATATGTACTTAAGAATTAATTAGTGGTCAGGATTGTAGGGCCTTGTGGTCTTGTAGTCCTTGAAGCATTTGCCCTGGTCCTAAACGGTCCAAAAAAGTCGGCCCCGAAATTTGTAGTCTCCTCCCGGGCAGAGTCTTGCCCGGACGGGACGGACTATTGAGATGCCTGAATTCAAGCAGTCCTAGATCAATTCATTGCTGTATCCACAACGGTTTAATTATAATGGATGAATTTGTATACATACATGGCATATATGACGAGTTTGGTACGTGTATCGAGGTCAAATGACATTTGGTTTCCTGGCATTATTGGTGGGGAAGATGAATTTTGAAAAGTTGGGTTTTGTGAGGGAGCTAGACCAAGTGTCTGCTCAGTTAATACATACATTATTCACTTGAGTAAGCCAAGACAGTCTTCACGTCCTGATGGTGTCAAGCAATCAGACCTGTTTCGGCAACTGCAACCTACACCCCCTACACGACCCACCCCACCTTTCCAAATATGCCTTTTGACGTTGCATCAGAGAAGCTCCTGTGGAATATTGACCAAGTTCCCGAGGATGTCAGCATCGTGACTTTCCGGGACCAGTGCCTGCAGGCTGCAGCGGCACACCCGAGTCCGGCCGTCCTAACAGAGCTCGAGCATCAACGCAAGCGGTTCCAATTCCTAGCGTCCAGCGGCGAGATACCAAGCGTACCGAGGGACAAGCTGAAAGAGCGCTTTATCTCAAGCTCACAGGTACTGAAAGAGCTGAGTGAACACGCAAGTAACACGGTGAGCACGTGAACACGTGTCGTGTTGGCGTCATTATCTACTTACCAGGGATACATGTCTGACTTTACTAATAGGACAATCAAAAGCTAGAAACCCAACTAATCCTAGGGGATATCCTAGCAGAAGCACTCAACGAGATCATTTTTGAAATGAATCGACAACCAGGAACTTTAATTGAAAGCTATCGTGACCTGTGTTTTGGAATTAACAACGAAAGAGAGGCTATTGCACGAGGGACGCGAATTCGAATACCTCGGGGGAGCAGTTTAAGGACGGAGCACTTAGTCTGGCTAAGGGTAAATGCAAATGTAACCCCACTACACAACGCCTTACGCCCTGCGTTGCATGCACTTCGGCTGTCCAGCATACATTTTGATCTGATGCGGCAATTAAAACAAACTCTGAATGCTGCAGCCCACAGACACATATCAACAGACTCCGCTGATGCTGCTGCTGAAAGATGTTCTAGTCAGTTCGTGGAGTTTGTTGCTCCGTGGAGTGACTGGTCAGTTCATGGAGTCCCACCTTCCACGAATGAACCAGTCAGATCAGTGTTCCATGAACTGACTGGCGTATGATACACACTACTCATGACAATAATTATCACTGCATCTCTCAATACCGTGGCGCAACTACAATTACATTCTCAGCCGAAGGACTCTCGTTTGTGGATGACCTCGGCTGGGTGGCGACTGGAAGCGACGTCAATCGGGTCGTCACGACACTTGAGAGATGCGCAGCAAAAAGCATCGAGTGGGCGAGTCAACGAGGGCTGCAGTTTGATACAGCGAAAACGGAGGCGGCACTGTTTACGCGCAGACGAGGCCACAAGAAGCACCTCCGGCCGAAGCTGACAGCAAAGATAAGAGTCGGAGACGGCTTTATACGATTCAACAAAGAGGCGACACGCTGGCTGGGTGTCTGGATGGACGCCCACCTGACGTTCAAGGAGCACCACAACCGATGCATGAAGAAAGCCAGAGCAGCCGAAGCCAGACTCCGAACTCTTACAAAGACATACGGGGTTGTTCCAGAGAGCGTGAGAGCCGTTCAAATAGCGTGTGTCCAAGCGGTCGCACTATATGGGAGCGGGCTCTGGTGGGATCCCAAGGAAGTAGGCAGGCAAGACGACCTTCAACTTCTCCTAAATCGACAAGCCAGATCCATTGTGGGTGCGCTGCCCACGACCCCACGTGGGGCACTGATGAGAGAAGCAGGGCTTACACCCGCGCCTGTAATCTTAGACTCCAGACAACAACGATTCACAGCAAGACTGGCAAACACATGCGGCAGCAAACTAAAGGGGCAGCACGAAGACCTCTCTTCCGGTGCACCGATATGCAGAGTTGTCAAGAAAGAGCATGAGCATGGCCGGACAACCGAAGGAATGAGCTGCCCGGCCCCGGGCGAAGAACCAGTGGTCAAGACCATTATACTGAATGACGACACCACAGCCAAGAGAGCCGTGCAGCGATGGGCAAAAGAGAAGGAAGCCAAAGTTGGAGCGGGAGTGTGGATGTGGTGGACAGATGGATCGCGCTCTGACGATGGCCGAGTGGGAGCTGCAGCAGTGTGCAAACACGGAAACGAATGGAGGACCCGGCGCAGTTATCTAGGCACTGGACGTATGGAGGTCTTTGATGCCGAATTGTGGGCGATCGGACTCGCGCTCGGTGAGACGATCAAGAAGAGAGAACCACTGCAAAGGCATGGAGTGAAGACGGTAGCGATCTTCAGCGACTCACAAGCCGCCATTCGACGAACGGCACATCTGGAGCCGGGCCCTGGACAGTGATTAGCGAGATGGATCAATCGAAGGGCGCGGGCCCTCCTCGCCCATGGAATCGCAACGGAGATTCATTGGGTCCCGGGACACTCCGGCATTGCCGGGCACAATGAAGCGGACCGCCAGGCGAACTTAGCCCGAGATGCCAATGGAAGCACGGCAATAGAGCGGCCATACACCTCGGCTTCAAATAAAGCTAGACGGATCTCCGAGGGGAGATCAGCAGCCAAGGCGCAGTGGGAGGCCGACAAATGCAGTGAGCACTTCGGCTACAGACTGAAGGGCAAGGCAGGCAGTAAGAGACCAATCCCAATGGCAAGCGCAAAGTCATTAGCAACACGATTCTACCAACTAAAATGCGGGCATGCACCTACCGGAGCTTACCTAAAACGGTTTGGACACCGGGAGGACGACAAGTGCTGGTGGTGCGGAGGGACGGTGGCCCAGACACGGGAGCATCTCCTCCGCCACTGCAGCCGGTGGAAACACCAGCAGCGGGAGCTCTGGAAGAAGGTGGGGAAGGCAACGGGCTGGAATGCGGGCAGATGTCGGCAGGTACAGATATCTGAGCTGTTTTCCATGGAGATATGTGACAAGGCGGTGATGGACTTCCTGGCGGCCACGGACGTTGGGAAGTTCCCGCCTACGTGAGGCATGGAGGTCGGTGGTGTCTATCTTTTGCTTTTCTTTCGGTATGGGATTTTTTGTCAGGAGCGGTCAGTTATTTACATTTCTTTTCTTTTGTCAGCGGGGATGAAGGGTAGTAGGTGGGAGCTCCGCCATCTAACCGGCTCGCCCGGAGGCGGGGGTGATAAGGGTCCTGTCATACTCTAGCTAGAGTAAATACAGTATGAATAAACAACAACAACAACAACTACAATTACATTATGCTCGATGTCATCATCAGGTACCTGGGCCGCTGACAAGTTCTTGTTCTCTTCCTCCACATTTCCTCATCAGTGAAGGCAACGGTTCGGTAGTGAACCGGTTCGGACCGGCGGTTCGCGGGGCGGTTCGGTACCGGATCGGGGGTGCGAACCGCACCGTATGGAACTGGTTCGCTACGTTGAAGGAACTGGTTCGAACCAGTTCGATTCCTTGTGACATTTAGCTTTGTATGATCCTCCTCTAAGTGGCTCAGAGGCTGAAATGTAAGCTGTTTCGCACTTGTGACGAACCTATTTTGTAGTCACCGGCATTTCGGTGCATGTACAACACTCCAAGACTGCTTCGGGTGCCCGCCCAGAGTTGAAAACCATTTCTGGGTGTATGACTAAAAAGCCTTGGCCGAACCGCTCTAGAACTGGTTCGAACCAGTCCAGTAATGGTTCCAACCTGGGTTTGTGGTTCGAACCAGTTCACCTGTCGAACCCTACCGCTTGAACTGGTTCACATCCCGAACCGGGACTGGTTTGAACCGTTGCCTTCACTGTTCCTCATCGTCCTCACTATGCTCATTCCCGCTGACATTTTCGCTCTCGCTGTCATCTTCTCCCTCGCTGTCATCTCTCTCGCTTTCCTCATTCTGCTCAGTCTCTTCATAGAAACCTTCATCCTTGTTGTTGGAGCGGTTTGTTAAGTTCGTCATCACGTGGTTTGGGTTAGGTTTTAGCGCAGAGCCGCTTGTATTTAAGTTTTTTTTTGTTTTGTTTTAATCATACTGTATTCACTCTATTTAGAGTATGACAGACCCCTAATCCCCGACGCCTCCGGGCAAGCCGGCTAAATGGCGAAGTTCCGCAACTGCTACCCGTCGTCCCCTCTAACAGAAGAAAGTAAAAAGATTGATGAGAACATAAGAAAAGAGAAGAATCAAAAAGAGAGACCACCGGTCGATAAGAAAAGAAAAGAATCAAAAGAACGACCACCGATCCCAAGACCCCGGAAGAACTTCACTCCTCCACTCACTTGAGCGGGAACTTCCCGATGTCAGTTGCCGCCAGGAAGTCCATCACCGCTTGATCACACTTTTCCATAGAAAACAGCTCAGAGACCTGTACATGCCGGCACCTGCCCGCTTTCCAGCCCGTTGCCTTCCCCACCGCTTTCCAGAGCACTGTCTGCTGAACTTTCCACCGGCTACAGTGGCGAAAGAGGTGCTCCCGCGTCTGGGTTGTCGTCCCGCCGCACCACCAGCACTTGTCGTCTTCTCGGTGTCCAAAGCGTTTCAGGTATACTCCCGTAGGCGCATGCCCGGACTTTAGTCGATAGAATCTGGTTGCCAGAGGCTTTACGCTTGTCATTGGGATGGGCCTCTTACTTCCGGCCTTACCCTTCAGTCTGTAACCGAAGTGCTTGCTGCATTTGTCGGCTTCCCACTGCGTCTTTGCCGCCGAACGTCCCTCGGAGATCCGTCTAGCTCTATTCGCAGCCGAGGTGTATATTCGCTCACGTACTGTGTACCCTCGGCCTTCTTGTATTTAAGTTCTTGTATACGTGTCATTTAGACTTAGACAGTGAAGAGAGAAGGTTCGGTACAACAGTTGTAATAATGAGTGGGGAAAACCGTGTGAATAGATTAAGGTACAGAGAGAAGAGAGAAGGAGAAAGGCTCGAACTATATATAAGAGAGTAGAGTGTGTTGTGCCCTACAGCTTACAGTCAGCTCCGCTATCAGTCAGGTCTATTTATGCAACAATCCTCATATACATAGTTATATCGGTTATTGGCTGAATCCCCTCTGGTATTGCCCCAACCACACTTTGCATTTTGTTACGATCTCTGTAGAGCTGTCCTTCTAGTTAGCTCTTTATATAAGACAGAATGTTCTAGTTGGAGCGACATGGCCACAAGTATTTGTGCAATCTTTGTCGCCATGACGTCCCTGGCATTGAAGTATACGGCGATCGCAGACTCGAAGCATTTGCTGTTGAGACCAATCTAAGGAGAGGAGAGACAAAAGATGATTGAACCATCTATTGTACCAAGAGATAGACATCAATAAGAAACGAAATCATACCAAGAACGAAGCACTACCCACGCCCGAGAGCTATGATGAATTTGGTACCATACGAAGCCCGATGCTCACGCAGAAATAGGTACCATTCGAAGCCCTAGGCTTACAAAGAAATATGAGCCGTACCAAGGTTCAGTCTAGGAGATGTAGATAATCTAAAAATATATGCAACAGGTATTGTTGATGTGGCACTCCATGAAATAACTGGTCAGCCCAAAGAGTGTGTGCACTCGCCGAACTGACTAGTCAGTCCACGGAGCCCAGTTACTCCATGGGTTGACCGGTCACTCCACGGAGCAACATCCTCCACGAACTGACTAGAACAGAGAAGTTGAGATGGAGTACATCCCTTCTGACGAAATGATTGCGGATATGTTCACAAAGGCACTCCCAAAGCCCTCGTTCTTGAAGCAGTGCATGGTTTTTTGGGTATGGTTTTAGGTTCTACAACCTTTTCTGTAATGTTTGATTGGTTCGTTTCCTTCTTCTTGATTAGGCGGACGTGATAACCGTCCTGGAGGAGTGTTGAGGCGATTATTAAGTACGGGTATCACTTCTTGTATGACGTGTCATGCCTTTTGTATCTTAGTTCAGTGCTTGGCGCGATGACTTTAAGCTTCGCACTCCAAGCCACGTAGACACAGAGTTAATCTATTCAGTGCGAGTGTCACCTTCTCCAAAATGTCTCCACTCTCCTTCGTACGGACCTAGAGGAGCATCATTTGGGTCGGTTCAACAGGGTGGTCATTGGTGCATGTGGGTCGAGTTGGAGTCATAGCCGTCAGAATTCTTCGTTAAAAGTGGCTACATGGCCCTTGGCGGAGATAGCGAGCAGCTATCACTCGTCCTCGAAGTTATGGAGTGCACCCAGGGGTGTAAATACCTCCTTCTGTCGTCTGCAAAAGTCTCCCCAGGTCGGGTATGGCTGGCTAGTTGGGTAACGTAGGTTACCCTGCCATGCAACACGACCGGGCAATGCAACACCCGCCCGCTCCCACTTCCTGCCTTCTCTAGCCCAACCAAAAAAAAACCGGAAGGGTTAGAACAAACTGGGAGCCATATACAGATGCTTTAGAATGATATGGGACGGAACTAAATTTATTGAACCAAAAGAAAAGTCATAACTCATGAGCAAACCAAAAAACACCTCGAAATTTTCCTACCTCCCCCTCCTCCCAACAATCACATCTTCCAGCTCTGAGTCCCCACCACTCTCAGACTCACTTTCAACAATCTCATCATCGTTATCTTCCTCTTCCGCATCCTCATCCCACTCTTCCTCCTGTACTGTCCATGCTGGGCGAGGGAGAGGCCGCTTTTTTGCCTCTTATGCTCTCTTTGGATTTCTACTTTTTTGCCTCCTTCTCTTTTCTCAAGTGTACTATGTCTGTGTTTTCTATCAGACGAGCTCTAGTAAGCATGTGGCGATCCTATACAGCCTTCCTGGGCTTGTCAAGGACTTGGGAGCGTAGTAGTTTGTGCCTGAAGACCTCAATATCAAGCTCAACATGCACCCTCTCTCCAAACTTCGAGATTTTTTCAATGCTTCCCTTGATGTGCTGGGAGCGAGGAGAGTTTGAGTCTATGAGACCAAGAGCCTCCATTCCAAGGCTGCTAGCCTGGCTGCAGGTCTTGGGGGTGGATGGCTGGGGGGCTAAAGAGGGGGGGCGGAGTAGGCCGAGTGATATATCGCGATGGTTCCCCCGAGAACTGTTCTAGCGTTCAAAGGAGATATACCACAGGCCTCGAGCGCTTTCCCAGCAGGAAGCCTTTCTCATCGATCTTCCATATGTTGTGGACTTCAATTCCATGCTCATCTAGAGCTCTCTTCAGCTTAGAGGAAGTTAATAAGGGCGGAGCCGCATTTTTTGGGGTGGGTATTTACCAGTTGGAAAAATTCCACCAGCACCTTCTGATCATCTGCCTGGGCCCTCTGCCTGTCAATGCGGCTAGCTATCTTGCCTGCAAGGATAGGATGGTGGTTCAGCAATCGTGAAATCCAATTCCTGCCTGGCTGTCTTCGCTTTTCTGGGTCCTGCATATGACAGGCAAGACCCCTAACATAAGCAAGCGGTAGAGGTTAGCCCCAGCTATCGAACTACAGACACAGCTACACAACAGTATTCTCCTGCACAGGCATGAGGAGAGCACTCTCAGGATGTGCTTCATGGGCTGGCTTTGTGCCTCTTAGCCTTCTGGAAAGGGTGGTGAAGTCCACCTTGTAGTGTGTTGCCGCTTTTCTGATGCTTGGAAATTTGCCACCCCTGTAGTCCCTTATACCCTTCTGCATAGTATCTTCCTTTGTCTGTACTTTCCTTGCTTTGACTCTAGACATTGTGGTTGTGGGTGGAGGTTGTGGTTGTGGTTGCTGCCCGGCTTTTACTCCGAAGATGGTCTGTCATCCGGGTGTTGCATCGTCCAGTCGTGTTGCATGGCAGGGTAACCTACGTTATATCGAAGTCGCCCACCTGCCTGCTGCCTCCTTGAGTTGCAGTAAGGCATATCTGGTCCATCTGTCTGTTCGTGGAACTGCCGCTCCGCCTGTTGCCATTGTCGGTGTGGTGGTACTGCTGCCTACCGGGGTTATTGGTTCAAGCCACCCAGTTCGGAGCACCAGGCTTCGAATTGTCGTTGTAAGTCATTGAAGAAGTCACCGAAGACTTGCATGTCACATTTGCTGTTCCAACTTGACTCTTTGTCCCAGCTGCCATCATCATTCGAAGCGCCGCCTCCGACGCTCGTGCCGACGCCTTCGCTTCCGCCAGTCGTCTCCTAAGTTCTACCACTTTCGGTCTGGCTCAGTGGTCTCAATAGCCCGGCCCGACTACGGCTCGAGCTGCCGTCCGCGGCTCAGCCCGATGGCTGCTCTGAATTAGTCTCGTTGCCACTTAGCTGCTCTGCAGCTGCACGGGCTGGAAGGCTATGACTCACATTAACGTTCGTTCCGGTGAAGTCATTATGATGTTTCGTCATCGTAGCCAGCGTCATCGTTGAGTCTAATTGGCCCGCTTGGGTTTACACCATGCAGCACTAGCACCACGCTGGTGGTGAGGTTGCAGAAGGGTTGGTTCTCAAAATGAATGTCAATGTCAATTTGAAGTATACAGATCGTTCTCAAGCAGTGAGGGTACTGATTACCATACTCACTGTATGTGAATATACATAATCGTAGTACACAGCGTAACACCCTCAGAAAGCTGCTCAAACTGCTTCGGAGCAGCTAGATTCCGCCCAGTTCAGCCTAGTGGCGAAACTGCTCGGATAGTGTAGTTTTGGAGCTGCTATGAGCTGGGCTGGGCTATTGAGATCACTGGTCTGGCTGCTAACACCGCCCTGGCGGCTCTGTCTGCCTCGTCCTCTCCACCGGCCACCGCGCGCAAGTTCTCATTCTCAGCTGTTATATCTTCAATGACTGCCGCCGCCTGATCCTCCATCACGTCGAAACACTCCGCCCATGCATCCTCCATGGCTGTGATGTACTGTCTCCACCTGCCATTCTCGTCTGGTTCGACAATCGATCTTTCCAAGATCCAATCACGATACCGGACGTACTCGTTTGAACGTGGTGTCTCATTATTTGGCTCACATCGTAGGTTCACGGTGTCGTCTGGGTCGTCGGGGTCATGGTACCATGGGTCGCCATCACTGCTGCGCTCCCACCACAGCTGAGCGGCTAGAGGGCCTTCTCAAGCTACTTAGGTACTAGACGAATGGAGGTTTTTGACGCAGAGTTATGGGCAATCGGAATTGCACTTCGTGAGATTACTAAGAAGAGTGAAATACTGAAGGCGAACGCGGTCACAACGGTGGCAGTCTTCAGCGACTCCCAAGCGGCCATCCGATCGACCCTTGAGTCTTGGCAAAACGAAAACCGCAAAATAAGTCGCCAACTACAGCAGTAACCGTCAAAAGGACACCGGAAATCGATTCCTAGCATCGAATTGACCCCGGCACAACACTCCCGGCGCCCCGAAATGCCGGACCAGGCAGGAGGAGGGGCGTTGGTGGAGGGAGAGTCAACGCTGGCAGTAAGGCTGAGAAAAGACTTAGGGGTAGAAGGGAAGAGAGAAACGAACAGCTTACCCATCAAGCCACAGAGAGCGGAAGCGAAAGTGTACGTCCTGGAAAAGAAGGAAGCGCTGAAGGTCGCTCAAATGACGGACGCAGGCCTAATTCTTTGGACGGACGGATCGAGGCTAGAAGACGGAAGAGTCGGGTGTGCCGTGGAATGGAAGGAAGGAGAAGAGAATTGGGAAGCGGAGCAACACTACTTGGGAAAGAAGAAAGAAGTTTTCGACGCTGAAGTATACGCCATCGAAAGGGGCCTACGGAAAGCGGCAGAAATGCTACCCACAGCAGGAGATTCGAAGGTGGTTATCTTTTCGGACTCAGTCACTGCAATATGACGGGTGCAAGACGACAAGCTAGGCCCTGGACAGTGGATGGCCAAAAACGCGGTTGAGTGGAACAACAAAATCGTGGGAATGGGAGTGCTGATAGACATCGGGAAAAAATCCCTGCACCCGGGTGCATTCGCCACGCCCAGACGTGGGTTGTGCGCCTGGAGCGCCTGGAACGTCGGTAGGCAGGGTAATATGTAAATCTGCGACGATACGATTTAAAGCACTGTAAAAGCAACTCTGGGCGCTCTATATTCATACGGTCGCATATCACTCTGCGAAGTGCCCTGTGACGCTTAATATACTGTGTTCTTCGTCTGGCCGTTCCAATTGCATGGTGCTCGGTGGCAACACTGCCAGCCAGACGAGATCCTGGATCATCTCCAGCCAGCCGAGAGCCAGACCAGCTCGATCGCGTCCAGCCAGCCGAAAGCCAGCCCAGCCCGATCATCTCCAGCCAGCCGAGAGCCAGCCCTAATCGATCGCGTCCAGCCAGCCGATAGCCATTTCGGCTCGAGAGCCAGACCAGCTCGATCGCGTCCAGCCAGCCGAAAGCCAGCCCAGCTCGATCATCTCCAGCCAGCCGAGAGCCTGCTTGTCCAGCCGGCCAAGGGCCAGCCGAGAGCCAGCCGAGAGCCAGAAAACCTCGATTATCCAGCCCAGCTCGATCATCTCCAGCCAGCCGAAAGCCAGCCCTACTCGATCGCGTCCAGCCAGCCGAGAGCCAGACCAGCTCGATCGCGTCCAGCCAGCCGAAAGCCAGCCCAGCTCGATCATCTCCAGCCAGCCGAGAGCCTGCTTGTCCAGCCGGCCAAGGGCCAGCCGAGAGCCAGCCGAGAGCCAGAAAACCTCGATTATCCAGCCCAGCTCGATCATCTCCAGCCAGCCGAAAGCCAGCCCTACTCGATCGCGTCCAGCCAGCCGAGAGCCAGACCAGCTCGATCGCGTCCAGCCAGCCGAAAGCCAGCCCAGCTCGATCATCTCCAGCCAGCCGAGAGCCAGCCCTACTCGATCGCGTCCAGCCAGCTGATAGCCATTTCGGCTCGATTGTGTCCGTTTCAAGTTACCCGGCTATCGGCTCGACCAGTCAGGCACTCCCTTTTCCACTCCTTTTCCGCCCCCTTACTTTCAACCGTATTTGCACTCTAAGTTCTAAGTTCTAAGTTCAACTCTATGATACTTCTCTCTCTCTCTCTCATGGTCACTCTCTTTATTTGCAATGCTAATAGATGTAGTTACAGGCAATTTTAATCGATGTAACCAGACAGCCGAGAACCAGCTCATATCGATCGTGTGGGAGATACCATGTCAAGCATTCCTTTTCCACTCCCTTTTCCACTCCCTTTTCCACCCCCTTACATTCAACCGTATTTGTACTTTAAGTTCTAAGTTCAACTCTATGATGCTTCTCTCTCACTCTCACAGTCACTCTCTTTATTTGAAATGCTAATAGATGTACAGACAATTTTAATCGATGTAACCAGCTAGCCGAGCTCGATCATCTCCAGCCAGTCGAGAGCCAGCTTGGCTCGATCGCGTCCAGCCAGCCGAGAACCAGCCCAGCTCGATCATCTACAGCCAGCCGAGAGCCAGCCCTACTCGATCGCGTCCAGCCAGCCGAGAGCCATTTCGACTCGATCGCGTCCAGCCAGCCAAGAACCAGCCCAGCTCGATTGCGTCCAGCCAGCCGAAAGCCAGCCCAGCTCGATCATCTCCAGCCAGCCGAGAGCCAGCCCTACTCGATCGCCGCATCGCGTCCAGCCATCCGAGAGCCATTTCGACTCGATCACGTCCAGCCAGCCAAGAACCAGCCCAGCTCGATTGCGTCCAGCCAGCCGAAAGCCAGCCCAGCTCGATCATCTCCAGCCAGCCGAGAGCCAGCCCTACTCGATCGCCGCATCGCGTCCAGCCATCCGAGAGCCATTTCGACTCGATCGCGTCCAGCCAGCCAAGAACCAGCCCAGCTCGATTGCGTCCAGCCAGCCGAAAGCCAGCCCAGCTCGATCATCTCCAGCCAGCCGAGAGCCAGCCCTACTCGATCGCCGCATCGCGTGCAGCCAGCCGAGAGCCATTTCGACTCGATCGCGTCCAGCCAGCCAAGAACCAGCCCAGCTCGACCGCCTCCAGCCAGCCTGCATCCAACGCGCCACCCCCGCTCAATGTGCTGTTCGAAGTGCACAAAGTGAACCTCTAAGTGCACCTGATCGAAATGCTAATGCTTCTGTTCAGGTCGGCTCGGGTCCAAGTGCACCTGCAAGTGCACCTCCAAGTGCTGCTCCAAAGATCTGCCAATATTTTTTGTATATAGTTAGTAATAAATTTGTGAATCAAGACTGTGACCGTAAATCAAGGCTGCGACCGTGAATTAAGGCAGCGACTGTACAGTGTACTGCGTTTGGAAGCAAATGCTGCGTCTGGAGGCAAATGCTGCGTCCGGAGCTGCGTCTGGAGCTGCGTCCGGAGGCAAATGCTGCGTCCGGAGGCAAATGCTGCGTCTGGAATTCCAGGGTACGTCGAGGCTCAAAAGGTTTCGATTTAAGCGCCCGATGCGCCCCAGGCCTACGTACGTCCTAGGCGCCACATGGTTTTTTTCCCGATGGAGTACCGGTGGGTACCATCTCAAGAAGGGGTTGAAGGAAATGAAACAGCTGATGAACAAGCGAAAGCAGCCACGGAAAGAGTGGAGGGCACGCTGGAGCTTGTGAAAGGATACAAAGAATGGTCGATGGCAAGGGTGCAGAGAAGGGTCACAGAAGCCAAGTGGAGCGAAACTGAAAAGTGGTGGAAGGCAAAGTTCAACAGCAAAAAGGGGGGGTACAGAATGAATGAAAAGAGGAAGATGAGCAAGCTGTTGGGCGAAACCAAGAAAAGCATCCCGGGAAGGTTTCTCTGGTTAAAAGTGGAACATGCGCTAACAGGAGTTTATCTGGAATGCATTAAGAAGAAAGAAAGCAAAAAGTGCTGGTGGTATGGACACTTGACGCAGACAGTAGACCACTTGTTCAAGTGGTGCAAGAAGTGGAGGCGGCAGCAGGATATTCCGTGGGAGAAGTTGTGGAAGAAGTGTAAGATGAAGGAGAGAGGCAGAGTGCCGATGGCGCAGGTGTTGGATACGGAAGAAGCAGAAAAGGCAATGTTGAAGTTGTTAACAGATACCGATGTCGGAAGAGTTGCGGAGGCTTAGGGAGGGGATGGGCGGGCAGGGAATGAGGGTGGAATGGGGAAGGAAGGGGGAAAGATTTGTTCAGTTCGAAGAGAAGGGAAGAAGGAGAAAGGGATGATATGACTTTGTTCAAAGAGACAAGAAGGGACACCTGACGGTCACACTGGAGAAGTATCTAGGAAAAGGCATATATTATGTCATGGCCGCAAGCGGCCGAATACAGTATGATTCAAACAAACAAACACTCCCGGCGCCCCCGGACCATCGGAAGAGGTGGGGCACTTCGACAACGGAGCGAGCACACGCCTGCTACCCAACGACCAAGCCAGGAACGATGGCGACCACGGGAAGAGAGTGCCCCACCGGCGCAGCGGATGAGTGGATCAGAGCACCAGCTCAGAGAGGAGACACAAATGTGGAGGGAGCTACAAAAGCAGTCACGGCACATGGCACTCTCGGCAAAGCGTCGATGACGCGCGTCACGCCCAGGACCACCTGCGCGACCGCAGCTGAGCTGCTGGAGCGCAACGAAAATACGAACAGACTGAGAAGCGAGAGCCCAGAGGTTTCGAAGGCTCCGGGGGACTGGAGGAGCCGCATGGAAAGGATGGATCGACAGCAGGCACAGGAACTGCCGCAGCTGTACCGAACTGCCAGGCAATTAACGAATTTGTTGGAAGCTCGCACAGCACGCGAAGAGGTACAATGGGCAGGAGTGAAGGCGTGCAGGGAAGAGAGTGAGGGGAAGTGGGAGTTCCACCATGAGGAGAATTTGCTGTGGGCAGCAGACATCTCAAACATGGTTGTGGAGATCACGAATGAAAACAGGAGGGAAGTCCACAGAAAGATTCATGAAGCGAAGGGAATCACAGACATGGACTTGGACATAAATCCGGATGCGATGGAGGAAGTCCAGATACTGACGGAGAGAGTCATGAGTGAGGAGATGAATGCACAGACACCACAGATGGAGGCCCTGAGGCATGCACCAATGATTCCCCCAGGGAAACAGGCCACGGCAATCACAACAGCAGTACCGACGGTCATGAGCACACCGCGAGCGATTCAGCTGTAAGGTCGAGACGAACCGACATTGATCGCCCGACCGAAGAAGAACAGCAATGCACCGAGCAATGTGCCCAAGGGCCCGAACGGGGGACAGAAGCCGGAGAGTAAGCAGCCGAAGCAACATCAACAGCAACAGCAACAACAGCAACCGAAGAAACCGACATATGCTGAGAAAGCGGCAATGTCGGCCAAAGAACAAAATAAAATGGAATGGGATTTCCAAGTTGTCGAGAGAAGAAAGAAAAACAAAGAGGAGCAGAAGAAGGAAGAAGATGGCACGAATTTCATCCCCAATAACAAGAACACGATTGAGAACTAGAGAGTTACGTTCAGGAGGAACGACGCACTCCCACACTCACAGAGAAGACGTCGAGATCGTGTCAGCAATTAATATAGCTTTACATGCGGCAGATGCCCGTACACATCAGGATGACGGCATCACAACTAATGTTAGAGGAACCATCACGGCCCTAGCCGGCCCCAATGCTTCAGCGGACATGCTGGTGGCATGGAAAGATGTAGTGGTAAAAGCAGCCAGGCGCATCGACCAGGGGATCATCAGCAATGAGAAAAATGAGACCTGGGAGAAATTGAAGATGCATGGGATCAGTTTCGACCAATATGCAGCTAGGAAGTGGGGAGGTCTGGAAAAACTCAGGCAAGAAATTTAGGCGGAAAACGAAGGAGTAGTCATTCCGATGGCTATGAATTGGTTAGGGAGACTCGTGGATGTTTAGGAGAAGAGAAAGAGTGGGGAGAAGCAGGCAATGTCAGTGGTTTTTTCGATCAAAGGGAAGAAGATGGCACAGAAGTGCTTTGAGAATGGATTAAGGGCAGCGGGAGTGTGGCATGAAGTGGAGAGATACATTCGCGCTGGACCAGATACTTTTTGCGAAAGCTGCTGTGGGTGGGGACACCATGTTACAAAGTGCGGCAGACTGGCGATCGTGCAGTGCATGCTGTGCGCCGGAACACACAAAACGGAAGATCACCAGTGTGATATCGTGCAATGCAAGGCCAAGAAGGGCCAAAATTGCACCATAACAACGACAAATGCGCCAACTGCAAAGGAAACCACATGCGAAGAGAATGTGTACCCCAAAAAACAGGAGGCAATCCAGAAGGCTAAGGAGGAGAGGACTATTTGGAGAGAGAGAGTCAGAGGAGGAAAGAACATTTCCCAAAGCCAAGAAGCACCGAAAAACGGAGGATGGGGCCCGGTCACAAAGGGAGCAGAGGGAGCAGAGGACAAGACAGGAGAAAGCCAAGAATCCAACAAAGGACATGGCAAAGGGGAGATCCAAGTTCCGGCAATGCAGCACGGGTCAGAAGAGTCAATTCCCAAGACGCAATGGTAAAAATCTTACAGGTAAATTGTGGGAAGGGGAAGGATAGTACCTTCTTGGCGTTGGAAAAGGGAGTGGAAAGAGGGGCGGATTTGGTGGTCATACAGGAGCCGTATCAAAGAAAAGAGGAGGAATACCAGATCAGCCATCCGGCATTCAGAATAGTAAGAGAAAAGAGAGTCATGACCGGAGTGAGAGTGGACACGATGGTCACAGTCGACGAACTAGGGGATTTTGGAGGCCAGGGACACATACAGGCCTTCGACATCACCAACAGGAGAGGAGTCAAAGTCAGAATCGTTAACGTGTACGACCAGACACTGTAGGAAAACAACAAGAGACCATCAACCCGACCAGCGAGGGAGGCAAGATGGGACGAAATGATCGCCAAGGACAATGTGGTAGTGTGCAGAGATTTTAATGCTCATAGCCCATGGTGGAATAGCGGGTGCAGTCAATAGAGGGATGCCAGCTTTTTGGAGAACGTCGTTCTACGACACAACCTGGAGATAATCAACGATGGGCAAATGACCAGAGTTGTGTGGAAACAGAACGAACTGATCGAGTCGATAATTGACATCACACTAGTAAGATGGGGGGAGGTGACAAATGCAACTGCCAGAACAATGACTGAAGACGAAGAAGATGTAGGGTTGGACCATAAAATGATTGAAGTGCAGTGGGGCAGGAAATCAGAAGATGGTACGAGCCAAGAAGTGATTGTATGGAATATCGACGAAATCGAAGAGGAGGAACTATAGGAAATGAACAAGAGCTGGAGGGAATGGAGTGAGAAGAGAGGAGTTTTGTCGGAAGAAAGCACAATTCAAGAGCTGGAAGACGAGGCGGTGGTGATAAGAAACGAAATTACCAGAGTACTGAGCCAGAAGGCGAAGAAAATCAGAATATGTGCATGATCAAAGAGATGGTGGAACGCCAGGATAACGGAGAATAGGAAGATCTTGGGTTTCATGAAGAGGGAAAGAAGAGCAGGTAGAACCAACCATGTATCCGTCAAGGCGGCAAGGAAGGAACTGCGGAAGTCTATCAGAGAGAGCAAGAGAGACTGCTGGAATACCTTCGTACAAGAAGCGGAAGGAGATAAGGTGTGGAGGGCGCTAAAGTACATGGGGAAACAGGGAGAACTTACGGTCAAGGCTTTGCAGAAACGCGAAGGGGGGTTGGTGACTTTCTGTGACGAAAATGCGGAGCTCATTAAACAGGTTGGGTTCCTGAACCCTTTGCCTGGAATGAAGAACAAGGTGAGGGAAGAGGCAGGACAAACCCACCTGGAAATCAAAGAAGAAGAGGTCAAGGAGGCTATATACACACAGAGCGTAAAGAAAGCACCAGGACCGGACAAAATCAACTTCAAGATAATAAGGTTGTTGTGGGAATGGGGCGCAAAAAGGATAGTCACCTTAGTGAGAGCAACCATACGATTAGGACATCATCCGAAGGAATGGAAGATGGTCACAGGAGTAGTGATATCCAAACCAGGAAAGCCGGACTACAGTCAAGCGAAGGCTTACAGGGTTATCGCGCTCCAAAATTGTTTAGGAAAGGTGGTCGAAAAAGTGGTAGCAACTAGGATATCAGAGGAGTGCGAAAGGAGAGGACTACTACATGACGGCCAGTTTGGATGCAGGAAACAAAGATCGGCGGTCGACGCGGTGGGAGTAATGATTAGGTGGGTACAGGAGGCATGGAAAAGGGGGAATATTGCAGCGGCTATGGTGATGGATGTCAAGGGAGCCTTTCCAAGTGTGGCGAAAGGAAACCTGATCCAGACAATGGAAGACATGAAATTCGAAGCAGACGTGTACAGATGGGTGGAGAGCTTTATGTCGGACAGAAAAGTGAGAATGAAAATGGATGGATGGACGAGGAAGGTGATGGACGTTGAAAAAGGAGTGCCGCCGGGATCGCCAACATCCCCAATCTTGTTCGCGATATACATCGCTGGCCTGTTCAAGAAGGCAGGACATGAAGCGCCGGAAGTCACAATGCTATCCTTTGTGGATGACGTCACCTGGGTTGTGGAAGGAAGAGATATCGACCAGTGCACAGGTCAGATGGAAAGGTGTGCAAAAAGAGCTACAAAATGTGCAGAGATGAACGCCATTCAATTCGATATCACAAAAACAGAAGCACTGCTGTTCTCCAAGAAGAGAAACCACCAAGGGAATAATGTCAAGAAGAAGATCCAGGTGGACGAGAACAACTCGATACCGTTCAATTCAAAACTGCCTAGATGGCTGGGCGTGT
The DNA here is from genome assembly GCA_015178995.1 of Trichophaea hybrida. NCBI lineage: Eukaryota > Fungi > Ascomycota > Pezizomycetes > Pezizales > Pyronemataceae > Trichophaea > Trichophaea hybrida. Next base: position 467,170 of record WHVE01000007.1, on the reverse strand, counting down.
GGATGGACAAGAAACTCAACTTCCAACATCACCACCAGGTCGTCGTGGCAAAGGCGAAGAAAGCGCAAGGAAGAGTCAAAGGGATAACCGGACGACTCGGACTAAAACCAAAAAACTCAAACAAAGTCAATTAGCTGTGGTTCAGTCAGTGGCCCTGTACGGGTCAGAATTGTGGTGGGACAATCAATTAGGAAGGGAACACGAACACCTGAAACTGATTAACGAATCGGCAAGAAGAGTCACAGGAATGTTCAAGTCGACACCAACGGTTCAGCTACATAAGCAAGCAGGACTACGACAAGCCATATCGCTACTCAAAAACAGCAGGAGACGATTTGCCAAAAGACTAGCTGAAATGCCGAATCAAGCGGGAGGGGGGTGCTGCTAGAGGGAGAATCGAGGTTGGCAACAAGGCTGAGAAAAGACATCGTGGATGAAGGAAAGAGAGAAACGAACTCTCTACCGAAGCATCCACACGAAGCATACGCAACAGTCTACATCCTTGGAAAGAAGGAAGCACTTAAGGCCGCTCATACAACAAGCGAAGGCCTAATTCTTTGGACGGACAGATCCAGGCTGGAAGACGGAAGAGTGGGGTGTGCCGTGGTATGGAGGGAAGGAGAAGAATGGGATGAAGAACAGCATTACCTGGGCATGAAAAATAAGGTGTTCGATGCTGAAGTGTACGCTATCGAAAGGGGCCTACGAAGAGCAGCAGAGATGCTACCCAGAACAGGAGACTCGAAGGTCGTTATCTTCTCAGACTCAGTTACTGGGATACAGCGAGTACAAAACAATAAGCTAGGTCCTGGACAGCACACGGCGAAAAACGCAATTCAATGGAACAACAAAATCGTGGGAATGGGAGCTGACATAGAGTACCGGTGGGTACCGTCTCACGAAGGAGTTGAAGGGAATGAAAAAGCCGATGAACAAGCAAAGGCAGCCACGGAGAGAGTGGAGGGCACACTAAAGCTTGCAAAAAGTTACAAGGAATGGTCAATGGCGAAAGTGCAGAGGAGAGTCACGGAAGCCAAGTGGGCCAAAATGGAAAACTGGTGGAAGGCGAAGTTCAATGGCAAGAAGGGGGGGTACAGGCTGAACAAAAAGAGGAGCATGAGCGATCTGTTGGGCGGAACCAAGAAAAGCGTCGCAGGAAGGTTTCTCCAGTCAAAAGTGGAACATGCACTGACAGGAGTCTATCTGGAACGCATTACAAAGAAGGAAAGCAAAGAGTGCTGGTGGTGTAGACACTCAACACAGACAGTAGACCACTTGTTCAAGTGGTGCAAGAAATGGAAGCAACAACAGGATACTCTGTGGCAGAAGTTGAGGAAGAAGTGCAAGATGAAGGAGAAAGGCAGAGTAACGATGGCGCAGGTGTTCGATACGGAAGAGGCAGAAAAGGCAATGTTGAAGTTTTTGACGGATACTGATGTCGTGAGAACTACGGAGCCTTAGGGATGGGTGGAAAGATGTAATGACGTGTTGAGGTGAAGAAGGGGAGAAGGAGAAAGGGATGATACGACTTTGCTCAAAGAGACAAGAAGGGACACCTGGCGGTCACACTGGAGAAGTATCTTGGAAAAGGTTAGATTATGTCATGGCCGCAAGCGGCCGAATACAGTATGATTCAAACAAACAAACAAAGCGGCCATCCGTCGGACAGCCCACCTGGACCCAGGGCCATGGCAGCAGCTAGCAAGAGCAATCAACCGGATGGCTAGATCTCTCCGGGACGACCATGGCATAGGAGTCAAAGTTCACTGGGTCCCGGGCCACACCGGCATCTCCGGAAGGAAGAAGCCGACCGCCTCGCAAACAAAGCACGAGAAGGCCGAGGCAGCACAGTACTGAAGTGGCTATACACCTCGGCAGCGAACAGAGCTAGACGGATCTCCGAAGGAAAGGCGGCAGCGGGAGGCCGATAAATGCAGCCAGCACTTCAGCTACAGACTGAAGGGCAAGGCCGGAAGTAAGAGACCTATCCCAATGACAAGCGTGAAGTCGTTGGCAGCCAGATTCTACCGACTAAAGTGCGGGCATGCACCCACCGGAACTTACCTAAAACGCTTTGGGCACCGAGAAAATTACAAATGCTGGTAGTGTGGGCAGGCGGTCCAGACACGGGAGCATCTCTTTTGCCATTGCAGCCTGTGGAAAGACGAACTGCAGGAGCTCTGGAAAGAGGTCGGGAAGGCTACGGGCTGGAAAGCGGGCAGATGTCGGCACGTGCAGATTGCTGAGCTGTTTTCCATGGAGACATGCGACCAGGCGGTAATGGACTTCCTTGCGGCCACGGACTTTGGGAAGTTCCCACCCAAGTGAGTGGTGGTATTTTGTTTGTTTTAATCATATTACATTCGGCCGCTTGCGGCCATGGCATATCTAAATCCTTTTCCCGGTACCTCTCCAGTGTGAACTTTGGGTGTAGGTGGATGGCTCTGGTCATGTTAAGGTGCGGCTCGGCGGGACGCTCGCGTAGTTAGTTCTAGCGAGACTTCGGCTCGATCGCCAATAACATTCACTTCTATACGTACGAAGGCTTTACATACCCACATTGGGTGTCCCCGCAGCCCTCTTTGGATCCAAGTCGTACCCTCTGGATCTCCTTTCCCTTCTTCCGCCAGCGAACTAAATACACTTCTTTTCCACCCTCCTTTACCCTTCTACCTCGTCCCCCCTTGCACCCCCGATCTCTTTCCCACGTCTGTTCCCTAAGAAACTTCAGTACAGCCTTAACAGCTTCGTCCGTGTCAAAAACCTGCGACATAGGAATCTTCATTCTCTCCTTCCACTTGCACTTCTTTCCTAACTCCTTCCATAGATCATCCTGCTGTTGCTTCCACTTTTTGCACCACTTGAAAAGGTGGTCTCTGGTTTGTCGTTTGTGCCCACACCACCAACACTCCCGACTTTGCTTCTTGTTTATGCGTTCTAGGAATACTCCCGTTAAGGTCTGTCCCACCTTTAGTTGGAGATATCTTCCCGCTATTTTCTTCTTTGCTTGTCCCAACAACTCGTGCATCATTCTCTTTTTATTCATTCTGTAAACTGTCTTCTTGTAGTTGAACTTCACTTTCCACCACTTTTCGGTTTCCGTCCATTTTGCCTCTGTGACTCTTCTCAGCACCTTGGCCATAGACCATCCACGATATTTCTCCTTCAGATCCAGCGCTTCGCGATCTTCGTTGGTTGCCGCTGCTTTCGCCGCTTCATCCGCTTTTTTATTTCCCTCAACTCCTTCGTGCGCAGTGTTCCTAAGCGGCCCGGCCGGGCCGCCCTTAGCGGCGGCTTTTAAATGAGGGCCGGGCCTGCAGGCTTTTCCGGCCGGCCAGGCGGCTTTTTCTTGGTGGCCGGGCGACTTTTTTCTTGGCGGCCGGCAGGCTTTTTCCTGGCGGCCTGCAAGCTTTATTTGCCAACTTATAAGTTCAATAGAACAAGTATAAACAACATATTTTGTTCAAATGACACCCATTTCTGCTGCCTAAAGTCCTAAACTAAGAAAACCTCCAAAGTAAACTCAACCATGGTCTATCATAAGTTCATAACCCTGCCATCGACCCATCACTGTAGTCCAAGACTCCAAATATCCACCTATTCCTTGCAGGCTTTCCATATATCTGCAAGCCGGCCCAGGCTCATTAAATCACGTGCAGGCCGGCTTTTGGTTCAGGCCGGGCCGGGCCGCCGTTAGCGCAGGCTTTCAGAATGGAGGCCGGACGGCCGCTAAAAAGCCGGGCGGCCGGCCGGGCCGCTTAGGAACACTGTTCGTGCGATGGGACCCACCTATACTCTACCTGGATCCCCATTCCTGCTAACCTGAAGTTGAGTTTGACGCTTTCAATTGCCATTGCTTGTCCTGGCCCGGGTGGGGTGTTTTGAGCACTTTGGATAGCTGTTGTTGAGTCCGAGAATACTGTGACCTTGGTGACTTCTTCTCTGTCGTTGATTTCTGTCACTTTCTCCATTGCCCTTAATACGAGGCCCAAAAAGAGAAGCCTAGGAAGAGCAGGAACGCAATCCGTGACTATCTGGACAAGAACAAAGAGTGAGACGAAAGAAAGAAAAGATGATTGTAGTATTGAATGATCGTGATGATGATGATGGTTGGGAGAGAAGGTCTCCCGAACTAGACTACGCCCAGAGTTGGGTCTGGGCTCCGCTTCCACAACGCACTAGCCTTATTTGGCTCTGCAACACCCACCCCCTTCAGAGATGGCCGAAGCTCTTTGAAGAGACGACGGGCATCGAAACAAACTGTAGCACTCAACAAACTTTTAAAGTGTCATGAAGGTCGAAAGTACACGGCTCGCAGGCCTAAGAGTAAAGAAAACCTCACAAGTAAAGAGTGGCACGAAGGCCGACATAAGCACCATCGACTACGTGGTGAAAGCACTTATCCCCTCGACTCCCCGAGATACAGCACTTATCAAAAACCAAAAACAAAACATCCCCTCGACACCACGGGGTAGAAATCATAAAACCTTTTAGAAACCTTCAGACCATTGAGTGGCTTGCAACATAAACTTTCCCAGGATAGGATCATTCCTCAGCATATATGGCTTGACTTTGTCGGTATGCCATCCCTTGAGAATGTCGTGAGAGAAGGGTACTTGGAGATCGAGCTTCTTTTGGCTGGAAACGGCAATGATGATGACTGGTCCAAACCAGCAGGGCTCGAACGGGTTCCCAAACTTTCCAGCAATCTTGTAATTGTAATAGAGAACTCAGTCTCCCACGAAATAGACGTATTTGCGGATTACAGAATCATACTTTTCAACTCGCTGCTTCCAGAGGGTAAGTTGACGGTTGACTGCTTCAGACCTATAAGCATCTAGGCACACAAGGCGATATTTCAGAAGCAAATCCGTATCCTGAGGAGCCAAAGAAACAGGCACAGAGCGGGCTGGATAAGGTTCTGTACGATTGAACGCAGCTGATACCCCAATAGAAGCTCAGCTGGGGTCTTTCGCATCGAGTACTGGAAACGTGTATTGAATACGAACTGAATTGCTGGGAGATGCTTCGCCCAGAAGGAACAGTGCTCTGATGGAATCTTTCACAAACTAGCCTTGCACGAACCAATGGTACGCTCAGCTTTACCATGACCTTTGGCGACTCCAGGCGATCCGAATACCCAATGCACTCCTTTCTCGCAAACCCAGGTCTCGACTTTGTGATTGTCGAAATGGGAACCATGGTCCGAATGGATAATGTATGAAGGCCCATGACGAGAAATGAAGGACTCCACACACTTGATTGTAGCTTTTCCGGTTGCAACGGTGATGGGGAGGATATCCAACCAACCAGTGAAGTTGTCAACGTAGTAAAGACAGTACGATGTCCTCCGGTAGTCGGTTTATAAGGCCCGGAATAGTCGACAGTAACGATTCCGAATGGCTGCAGGCACTCAATTGGACGATGTGGCTGGGTACTATACTCAGAACTAACCGAGAACTTCTGGCAAGTATCGGAAGTCTTGACGTAATCGAAAGTATCGTTACGAACAGTAGGCCGATAGAAAGCATCGTACATACGGCGATAAGTGATCTCTCCTGCATAATGACCAGCACCCGGATGGCCGTGAAAACTCTGTAGAATGAGCACGATTTCTGGCTGTTTAGGAACCGGAACCCAATTATCGAAGCGGTAGAAGTATAGTAGACGACCGGATTTCTCGCCTTTCATTTCCAGTTTATAGGATGAAGCCATCGTGTGCACACGCCTCTTTTCTCCTTTAGACAAGTCATTCGGGAAAGAGCCAGTTCGGAGGAACATGATGAGGGAATTCTTCCAAGAGTCCCAATTGGTTTGTGGGAGCAGGCGCAAGGCGAGACTGGAATCACCGTTAAGGGGGAAATCGCGAGGATTGTGAAGTTCGTCGACAATGTGTTTCTCTTCGTCCTCCATTTTCATGAGAAGTGCTCTAGGAACTCTTGTTGCAGAGTCCGCGAGAATGTTAGAAATGCCAGAGACATGGAAATTCTCGTAATCATATTCCTGGAGGGCTGGAATCCCACCGTTAATCTTCATATTGGTGGATGCTTTACCAAAAGCTTGAGCGACCGGAAGGGAGTCGGAGAAGATGAAGATCCGGGAACCCAAAAGTAAGTGTCAATTTTGAGTAACGAACCAGCAGATGGCGTATGCTTCCCTCTCCAGCGGAGGCCATCTAGACTGCCTATCGTTAAGAACCTTTCTGAAGAAGACCACTAGCTTCGCCTGTCTCATGTAAGCTTTAGCTTCTCTATCGTCCATCCTTCTCTTGACTTCCTCCGCTCCATTCTTTTCATCTTTTCTAACACATTCAAACAAACAACCACTCTGAGGATCAAACTCTCACACAACCATCTCTACGAACTCTCCCATATCAGCCGCCTCCCACCTCGACTCCTCGGCTAACTCTTCTTCATTCTCTCGCTCTCTCTCCATTCCTTCCTTCTCTTCAACCAAACGCTTCTCCAACTGACCAAACACACACGCTATACTCAACGGTTAAGCGTCAAGGATCATGACAATGGGCTCGAAGTGTCTGAAAAGCTGCAAAATGACATCCATGTACAAGTCTGACGTGAGCATCTCCAATTTTTGCTGATCCTCATCTGACCACTTAAATACGTAATCGTCTCGAATCTTCATAAGCTTTATTCTTTCTTTTGGCAAGTACTTCCCTTCAGGAGGATCCACAAGGGTTTTCCATCCCCGGAGTTTATCGGAAAGGAACTTTCACTTTCCGGCAAGATTCAGAATATATCTGGACATGTACCTCAAGCAAGCATGAATGTGCTGCACCTGCTCAGGGCCAGTTACAGTCTGCTGAAGAATAGTCTGGAATATTGATACCAATTCGGGAGATTTAGAGATTCCTTGACGAGATAACACATGACTGAGCTTCTTTTTCCTTTTGGCTAACAGCGGTGACTTGGCAGCATTTATGGACATGTTTGCTTTCTGGAAGGTGGGAAAGACGATCTGCTCAAGAGTATCCAGTTGTGCGTCTACAGCCTTCGAGTCCGTCATGGGAAGGCCAGTGACTTTAGAGATCTGCTTTCCGTCGCCCAGTTCGACATTGTCAAGGTCAATTTGCAATCTCGTGCTAATCCATCGATTGAACAATTTGTGTATCAGGTGGGAATAGGTTCCAGGTCCGCCCTGCACTCCGAAAGGCATGAAGAGCCAATCGAAATCTCTCGAGCCAGGCATCACCAGGGCAGTCAATTCCGCGTTTTCACCATTAGGGATAGTAAAGAACCCCGAGAAACCATCAACAGACAAGAAGCGTAAATGTCCACTAAGGTTCCTAAGGCACTCATCCAAATTTGGAATTTCCCACACGACCCGATGACATTGACAATTATGATTGATGAACCCGCAGCAAAAACCATAAGCCCCACCATGGTTTAAGGCCAATATGACGTATGTAGTTTGCTTAGCATGATCGAGACCAGCAACTATAGGAGGTTTGCACTTTAACAGTTCTGAGACGTATCCTTTAACAAAGACGAATTCTATGTGTGAAAACTTCCATTGAACATTTGATTGCCTCCAAACTGCATTTGCCCAAGGCTTCAAATCGTGCTTCATCAAATCCAAAGAACAGTGGCGCATCTCATTCAAAGTTGACCCAACCCATGGTCTATTCTCGGCTTGAATTCTCTTAAGCCGGAGCATTTGAGCTTGAGAGACCCCTTCAAGGCATGCCGACCAGGTGACACCCGCTACTACCAAAGGTTCGAGACCATCTTCGGAAGCAGTTTCTATTGTGCAACCACATAACAATTTGGCACCAATAGCGGAGGAGTCTCCGATTTTTCCACATTCCTGAATAGACTGGTCGGACAGTGCGTACGCAAATTCAGGCACAATAAGGTGTATGAATTCGTCAGACAAAAGGCTTGGGCTTCCTTTCCATATAGTGCTAGTGTCGACGTTAACCTTAAATTCATCGTCAGTAATCAGTGCAAGGTCGGGCAGGAAGGTTTCCGTGACTTTGACATTCACGTCGATATGCACTGAAGCAGCTGCAAATCCCACCCCCTTCGGAGATGACTGGGCAAGAGGGGTGTTTATCCAAGGATGAAGTCGTCCACCCTGGGGATCCTCGAGATGGAAACTTGAATTATCCACAGAAGTCGAAAGGGCCTTAGCATATTCGCAATGGAGACGGCACACAAGCTCACTGTCTACAATCGAACAGTGTGATTTGGCAATTGACTTCTCTTCCCACATATCGCGTCCAAGATATTTGCGACCATGGATAACAACCGGTGTATCTTCTTGCGTGACTATCAAGTAGTCGTGATGTACGGAGATATGGGCATCGATTGAAGCTAGAATTGGCTTTCCAAGTGACATCTTCCGATCCCCAATTACTGATGGAAGGATATAGACAATGTCTTCCAAGAGAATGCCTTGACCAAGGTCCATCAGCAAAATGTCCAAGTTGCGTTGGGTGCCTAGGTAGGCACCCAACGCTCCCAACGCTCCCAATGCATCTGGGCCTTTACGTAGGTGAGTGTCATCGGCTTAGTACTTACAACTGCAGTCCTGGTTGCAGCGGCAACTCGGCACATTGTCATCCCAATTAAGCGACACGCCATCCCAACAGTAATTCAATTCGCGTAGGTTGATGAAAATTTCCAATGGATATCGAGCAGGTAATTACACATTATATTATGTCGCCTGTGTGCTACTTAACTTACTATTCAATCAGCTTGAATGAGTGTACAACTTCGTACGTCGCTCCATACACACTCGGCCATCATTGCCATATCTGATCTCTATGTCATGTACCGTACAACATTGGCAATTGACATGGCAACTCTGAACGTCGCTCAATATACATCGTACTTCACGTCAGTCACTTCTAACGAATGCTGCATTTGATGAGTGTGAACTTATGTATCGTCACCTCCAATTGCAGTGTTATTCTTCAGAATTGACATGGTCATTACAGCAGATTTGGATGATATACGGTTCAATTGCACTGTCTATGCCACACAACAATGATAAGAGTCGCCATAACAATTTTTTACATTGTAATACTATTTCTACTTATAGCCATTCACACCATCTGTCTCCTCACCCCCATCCTCCGCCTCCTCCACCTCCTCCGCCTGCTCCACCTCCTCCTGCTTCTCTAACTGCTCCCTCACCTGACATTCTTCATCTGGAAGTTGCCCACAATCATTATCCGAGTCATCTACTGTTGGACAATAATGCGGCTGACTCCCACAAGTGCCCTGAGGTTCCCCCACTGTTTCATAATACTCGATATGGGAATCCGAGTCATCAATTTGATCAGATCCATAGCCATGTTGGCATTGGTAGTCACCATCATGCTCATCGTCGAGACGATTTGTTTCATTGTCCAGACCATCTTCAATATATCAAAAGTCATTCGCAACTGGTATCCGAGGAAGATGTTGGTAAATTGGCTCCTCCTCCACCTTGCAGTGATCCTGGAGAAAACTGTTAATGGCTGCAAGGTTGGGAGCAGGCACTGGCGGTGGAGGAGTGACCGGCCGAGTTGGCTTGGCAATGATCAGGCGGTTTAACTTATTCTTGATCCCAATCTTCACTCAGTCACGATACTTTCCTGGCAAGCCATTCCAGCACTCCATCTGCCTGACGTATAATGCTTGAGTTGTCAGTACATCACACATCATATACGGAACAACTTAAACTTACAACTAACTTTCCCCTGGGAGAATGGAAGCTGTGGCCATGGCTTCATGTGTCTGTTAGGAGTTTTGCCCTAGATCATTACCTACTCTTCTAGTACCCATTGCAGGGCAGTTGCTGAGAGCACAATGAGAGTTGGCGTGACGGTCTCACAAATCCAATTGTACTGGCCCTGAGACAGCACTCCCCTTTTCCAGGTTCGTTCAAAAAAACCAAAATGAAGGAAATCAGGTATCACTTCAGCATGGAATACGGAAGCAACATCCTGAATTCTTGTATCCCTGTCGAAAATTGATAGCCAGGAGACATACCGGTTACCCACATCATATGACTTCTCACTATCCTCAAGTATCCAAATGAATCAGTCATCCTGCAGCAGATGCCTAATGGTCGAGACCTTGTCAGTGTCGCAGGAGCAACTGTGCAGGTTGTAAAGCGATCCATCAATGGCCCTGGCTGTGCCAATTATTGACGATCGGACGTAGTTGAGGCATCATTTTATCTATTTGTACAGTCAAGACAGCAATGCAGAAAATTGTTAAAATCATGTGCGTATGTGGTGGACTTCATATCGTGTGCATACCACCAAACCTTGTAACCGTATGCCTCTTCCGCATCCTGCCATGAATTATTAACTTCCTGGCTTTGAATTTTCTTAGTACTGGCAAATCTATGAGTTGTAAAGGCAATTACCAAGATTATTTCTTCATTGGTCAGGAATGGTTTCCCGTGCAGATTACGAGACTCAATGGTTCATGTTGAATGATTGAGTAACGCCCGGTAATTATTGTCAGCAATTGCCATTACGCCGCGAGATGTTTTGGGGACTTCAGGATTCTGTATGATTGCCTTGCGCGAAGGTGATGACAATGTTACACATTGACGTACCAGTGTGTTTGGTTTGTTAGCTCTCTGGTGTAATGGGCTGGTCACCATTTCCAACATTGATGACGAAAGAATTTGAGATTGCGGCACTGCTGATAAGTGGTATTGTGTCGGTGTCACTGGCAACCTGATAGGTTGCTGGAGAGTTGTTGAACCTGGGATCAGAAGGCCCCTAATATTGGTGGCAGGTATGTCGGTTGGTGGAGGAGTTACTACAATGTTTTTTGGGTTGCGCCAGCAACTCAAGCCGTTGTTTCCTACTTTTGACTGTTTGCAATGTCGACTAGATTGCTGATCAGTAGTATGTGGCACTGTTTTGTGCTTCCCACTGATATTTTGACTCATAGAAGGAGTGGAACCTACCTTGAAAATTTCTGGAGCCTTAGTATTCGATGTTGAAGCAACTGTAAAGGAGGATGGTCTGGTGGTAGACATCGTGAGTATGGGCTAGGGTTAGTTGACACACAAGTGCAGATATTGGTCAATGTCCATGAACTGAGATGGTGTAACAATTTGAGAAGTTGTTTGAACAATGATTTCTAAAGTCGAGTGGAATGGCATTTCTGACGGTGTCTAACTATCACGATATACCATTGCCGGGAACATTTACTTCTGGAATATTTGGTTAGTATATTTGAAAAATTGTCTGAGCAATATTAAAGGTTGTCAGCCTAATTGAGTTCGTGTGAGTGCTCTTGGAGTTTAAGCCTATAAGATTGCATTCCAGTAACATACAAGTGACAAAAACAAAACCTAACAACTGCCAAAATTGTCTTGCCAACCACTACAGTCACCCGAACCTTCCCACTCTCGTATCACTGATAGCTGAACGATACAAGCTGCGACACACAAATAAAACAAAATCTCAACCGAGGGAACCCAAACAAAGACCAAACAAGACAACAACCGAAAACAGGACGAAAACATGACCAAAAGCAACGAATCCCCAAAGTTGTGCTGCCAATGAGATCAATTCCCCCCCCTATTATCTTCATTCTCCGGCTTCTCATTGTCAGGCTCCTGATCCTGCTCCACTTCTCTCCCCTTGACCGTATCTTGAGGCTGCTGGGCTTTGTCGATGTCCCCAGCGTTCAAGGGCCCAGGAATTGACGGCTTGTCCACAATTGGCCTGCACAGAGAATTGTCAGAGATTCGGGAGGGTGGACGATTAATGACCGTACGACTGCTGGGGTTGTTGTAACCACATTCGGGGTCGTCATCTTCATGTTCATCCAATTCCAGAGTGTCTACCTGTTCCATGTATTCACCATCCTCCCTAATATATTGGGGGAAAGAATTGGTTACTTGATACCGATTTTAGGAGTTATTGGAGCTACCCAGTCGAATTAACAGTGCTTTCTCACAAGCATGCTGCTCAGGTATCATTTCGGGGCGACACCAAGATTCGTGTGGAAAACTGATGCAGTTTCCAATCATTGCATTCTTATCCGCCGATTGATGAGGCTGTCGTCCATTTGCTTTCCATTGGAGTCTCCTTGGCAACCTCTGAGGTCGCCTTACTGCTCAGTAGGTATTGTCAACCCAATCAATGAAGCCTTCAATCGTAGCGGGAACTGTGAATGGTGAAGGCTCCATGTCATCATCATTTGTACCATCTGAAAGCTATTCCGTGACATCTTCCATTTTTTCTTCAAGTGGGAATTGGGCGGCATCGATGTAATCAAAGCCCTCTGGGGCGGGCGTGTCGGTCCTACATAATGCTATGCCAAGCACGCAAATAGTCGGACGACGATAAATTACAAGCACGGCCGGGGGGGAATATGTCTCTGTCTCGAGCCTGGCTGAGACCGTGGCATCATCATGTAGTCTGGCAATATGGGCCGATGGGAGATGCTTGAAGTTGTACGAAAGATGAGCAGAGTGGGTATTGGCCTGAGTTGTCCAGTTCGACCCTCTTGCCATCGTCTCTGCCATTATTTCTGAGAATCGGGCGATAGTCCAATCTGAGCCTTGTGTGCTACGATGTTCGATTTCTTGAAAAGCATTCGCAAGGGCCCCATAGAACGACCATGGTAGACGTGCTTGTTTGGTTGGGCAACTTGTGAGAATGGCATGCCATAGGCCATTTAATATCCTGTCAGCATGTTGCATGACTCCCTATCTCACTCCCTGATGCCAATCGAAGTTGTCGTACAAATGCGCATGCTCAACCTCGAATCCAGCTACGCCGACGTCGATTGGGACCGCGGATTTGTCAACTTCAAGTCCCCGCTCAGGGAGGTGAACCCCAAAACAAATACTGGTGGGACCATGGGCAGGAGGTTTGTAAGTAACGCAAGAGGTCGTTGGGGCATTGCCAGTAGTTGAAGCCTCGGTGTCATTGTGGGGAATCCTGATACCCAATGGGATTTGTCGGGGTGCATTCCGTCGGCCCGGCAAGTTCCCGGTGCGGGCAGCAGGCCACAACAGGCTGGCGGCATTCCTGGACGTCCTTGATTTTTCTCTGATAGCCCCCCACAAAGTCCTCCATGCTACCCACCAACGACATCCCCCTGGTGTTGTTTTGCATCGTCCAAACAACTGAGAACATTGGTTGAAATATTCCAAGGTCTCTGCATCCGAAAGGATAATCTCCCTCTGGAGCCCAAGCCAAGTTTCACGGCTTTCGAGTTGGGCATCATAGTGCATAGTCAGGAATGCAATGTGGGCATATAGGTTCCGAATGCCCGAGAGCTTAGTTTGTTCGGTGTCAGTATTGCTTTATAGCTATCCATAGACGGTTTCTGCTTGCACGCCATTGAGCTGACAACTTGGGGAGTTCGTCTGACGATGATTAGTGATTGAATAATTTTTATGAATGGGCATGGGAGGGATTGACCTACAATATAGATGAGTAGGTCTGACGATGATTAGTGATTCATTAATTTTTATAAATTGGCATAGGTGGAATTGACTTACATTATAGATGAGTAAGGTTGGCGAAAGAACTTTAAGAATTGATCTGCCAATAATTCACGATGGATTGATTATACCAACGTGCATGAAAAGAACAGTTCCTGACTTTGGCCAAACAATGGTTGACGTTCATGAGTCGATGTGCAAAATGTATAATCAGTTTGTGCGCCCGAAGTCACGTGATGGAATTCACCCCAGGTAGATATCGCCAGTAAGAGCAGCAGTGAAGCTAAAGGAAAATGGAGGAATTGGGCGAGTACCCAGGGGTGGCACCCTTGTATATCATCATTGATTTGCAGAAGCAAGTTGTTGTTCAAATGGTATCCTGTGTGATTGTGTTGAACTGAAGATTTATATCCAAACCAATATCCCATGAATATCAAGTTGGACTTCATAAATAGGTCGCAATGTGCTTACAACGCTTCAAGTAGTACATTTCAACCTTTCCAGTTGTTAGGTCAACTTTTAACATTGTCAAGAGTAAATGAGTGTCTGAGTATGAGGTTGATGCCAAATAATGGTTGGATATCTTCCTTCGTCAGAACCAAGTATAACAAATGACACTAAACTCACTGTGTCAGACCCCACCATGCTCCAAAGACGTCACAATCAGGAGAATGTAAATATTGATCGATTTACATCTTGGGCCCACTGTATGAGTTGTTTTACACGTCGGACGGCCTGCTGATTTGGCTACAAACACAAAATCTCACTCATTCATAGAAGACTTGTCAACAACTTGCAGTGTTGCTGCAAAACTTGGAAGTACTGTTACATAGACTTTCTCAACAATATACTACGGAACCATATGCCGCAATCAAAAAATCAAATGAACTTCCTTCAAGCACTCCACCAAGATGTTGAGAATAGCACTGCCAACTCCTATAGATTCTAGCCCAGTCCGTATGGTCTACAATGCCAGCAATATGCTCTGAAATACATACAAGTGCCAATGTTAACCACAACTCCGACTAATGCTTGTGACGAAAATACAATCCAGATGCTTGTCAGTACCGCTTTGTCATGCCTGCATGAGTGCTCCTCACCTATAACTTTCTTAAAGAACTCCACACACATATTGAGAATAGTGCTGCCAACTCCAGATGATGCTAGCCCAGTCAGTATGGTCTACAATGTAGGCGATGTGCTGTCAAATACATACAGGAGCCAATTAAAACCACAACTCTGACTAATGCTTGCAACGAAATGACAATCTGGAAAATTGTTAGTCCTACATCTACATGTCTGCATAAGTACTCCTCAGGTATAATTGCACCAAAGATTGCAGCTGGCAAATACGGATGCTTTTCGACACCCACTCAATTGGCTTTGATGCGTGGACATTACGTGGAGTTGCTGCAGACTTGTTATACTCAGTCAGTATTTTGCCTGTTGGTATATTATCATCGGAGTCTTTTCATTTGAGGGTATGAGTAGTCATGATGGTATATGGAGATGTCTAGAGTATGTACCCCATTTTGGTTTCAGTATTGAAACAACTTCAGTTGGCAGGGCAACCATCAACTACTCTTAGGTGCATCTTCTTCTACTCATTGACTCATCAATTGACTGCTCCAGCATAGCCATCCATTCATCGATCTTAGAGTTTTTAAAAAATACTGTTATTCCACAATTGATTATCACATATTCACTCTCAACTACTTATAAAATCGTATTAACAATGCCTAATGTTCCCAATGCCTGCAACTGAGAAGCGAAATGATGGAATATTCATGTGCAAGGTGTGTGGCAAGCGTTTCAACTCTGATACCTGGAGGACTAAGCATATTGAGAACTATCATGCCCAAGAGCATAATGCAATAATGCAAGCGGCTGTAAACTTTACCTCAAGAGCTCATCCGAGTATAGCTATTAAAGATGAAAAGCGGAAGAGAAATGTCCAGATTTGCCTGAGCAATGAGGATTATTGAAACCCGCCCCCCTTCTTTCGGAACCAGGATCCCGTGCCAGATACACTCTATTACCTACAATCACCGTCACCAGAGACTTCGGCACCTGCAGTACGCGTACCGGTAACACATACATTCCGAAATGCCGGTCTTGCACTGCACTATGTTCCTACCAAGGCCACAAACAACTCTACACATAGTCATGCTAACCCTTGGCATCCATTTTCCGACACTACTGAGTATTGCCTTGCAGAAGTATCGACTGTGCCCAGAGTGACATCGAGTCTGATAGATGATTTGTTAAAGGGAGACGTGGGGTTCCAACAGTCGGTCAAACAATGCCTAAAGTCGACACATATACTCCATCGAATGATCGACCCAATATCTGATGGCCTTGGCCATTCATCATACATGAAGCATACGACGAACTTCATATGGAATGAAATCCACCCTATGCCGCTTGAGTATTGCTCCCGGGATATCATATTATGCGCCAAATGGCTTTTGCCTCAAAAGGCATACGTGAAGGATCTGGCGTATGCTCCTGAGCATAGTTTCAGCAACGACGGACGCCGTCTCTACAATGAGGTCTACACTGCAGACTGGTGGTTGGAAGCCCAGGTATGTCAATTGCCTGGAGAATTAAGAAAATTGTTCTGATAATGTTTAGCATTGCCTCTCAGCAGGCGAAATTTAAAAGGTGATTGATATAAGTAGTTATTGATATTGAGTTTTAACTCACTTAGTAATCCCATTTCTGCAAAGCAATCATTGCAAATGCGTTTGCAACGGTACTTTGCCTTTCGTTGGAAATAGCCATAAATAAATGACACGTGTAACAGATATCAGGCTGAAGAAACATTACTTTGGGATAGGCAGGCAGTATGGTGATATATGAAGTGCGCAGCATCATTAATACAATTAACCGAGCAGTTTTGCCACCGAACACCAAGCACCATACAATTTCAACAGGCAGACTGTCAAATTTGTGAAGCTGTAAAACAGCCTATGAGTCTGGACCTTTACTCTCCTCTTCTTATATACAGGTACAGCAGCCCAGGGGGTCTGCAGCTAGTGACGGAAATGATATAATGGCAGCCAGCCGATGGCTTGGTAAGTGCCCAGTATATAGTCATTCGCAGGAGTGCAATTGCACTGCAGTGATCATCTTACCTTACAATGATATTGCATTATCACTTATTCTCGTGTGCAACCGTATCTACTTTTACTCCCGAGCTAACTTTCGGTTCAATCCTCAAACAAATTGGCTTATCGAAGAACAAGCAAAGAATCTGGCATGCCAAAGGAGAAGAAGAAAGCGAGATTGCAGAAGGAGTGAGAAACAAGTTGCATTTTCTTGGTAGGAGGAATTTTGTGTGTTATGTGTTTGTTTCTCAGTTGTGGCGGCGAGACGGGAAACTCCCATTGTTTTCTTTTGTTTTTCTCGTTTGGACGTTTGAGAAACGTTGCGGAGGCATGTTTGTTTTTGATCAGGGTGTTGTGGTTCTTCGAGAGGTTTCTCGAAATCACGCATTAGTCTTTGAAACACTGTCGAAACTGTTGTTCCCCTGATTTGTTTCTCCAATTCGACACATCTCATGAATTTCTACGGCAATAAGAAAGCATGGCCCATATAGATGACCATTGGCAACCTCTCCAGCACCATACAGATGAAACCAATCACTCACAGTGTTGTCCTGGTAGCACTTCTGCCACAGCCATTGAAATTACACAATATCCCAACTCCACAAAAGGCCCGCCAACGAGCCAATGATCGGCTTGTCATGCAGAGTGTTCTTGACTTCTCGCTGCAGCCTCTGACCTACTCGCAAAATGGTCAGTTCACCGCTTACTGGGCTGATGGTCATTACTGGCAATACCATATCTTTCGGCCTGGATGGATTGCCGACTATCCAGAGCATGCGGTACTGCAAAATCATGGATATGGATTGTGTCCTTGGTGTGAAGTTGAAAAGACGGAAGTGGGTAGGTATATTGACGTACTGGTGGCACTCCGTGATCATAACGTTTATCAAGCATTGTACAAAGTAGCCCGAAACACCTTGTACGATGCGGAAGACACTCTGGCACTCATGCAGAATTCTGATGATTCTATCGCAGTCAAAGTTCACCAACTTGCGGAAAACTCCAGCTATATCAATTCTTCAACCCCGCCAGTGGTCGAGCCAATTACTTACAACCCTGTTGAGGCTGCCTCCATTCTTAGAGAGGATGGCATCAATCTTGGTGACAATATATTATGGCACACCGGTTCAATTGTCAGCGATCTTCCCATACCCAACCTCCTTCACCCAATGCAGTTGGGCATATTAAAACATCTTCCGGGTTGGCTTCAACAACTTATGAAAAAGTTCAAATGACTCTCGAAATACACCAAGTTGTGGTTATCAGTACCGGCATATTTGACAATGACACAACCCATACAATCATATGAGGAGGTTAGCCAGTGGACTGGAAAGGAACATAGAACAATGAGCTGCTATCTGCTAGCAGTTGTCACCGATGCCCTACATTGTCCAAACGCCTCTGAAAAACGAATATTTCAGGATGCTATCCAATGCACTCAGGTACTCCTTGAGATTTACCACGACAGCCGATACCCATGCGATCATGAGATTACCTTGAATCTTATGGATGATGCTCTGCATCGCTTTCACAACTTCTAATATGTCTTCCTGCAATATTGGGCGCACAAGAAAACAACTGAACAATGGAAAGAGTTGCATAAAGAGTTCAATAAGGAGTGAGATGCAGATATAGACAATTATTGAAATTGCTCTGCCAATGAACAAAAACGTCAACTCAATGACTTGAACAATTGGATAAAGTCGGAAGTGGTTGATCACGTGGAGGAAGAGTCATCATTTAACTTTCCAAAACATTATCTAATGACACACTTCCAGCGAAGTATCAAGAATTTCAGCTAGTTGCAGCAATGGTCTACTGAGGTTGATGAAGCGGCTCACAAGACCCAAATCAAAGATGGGTATCGGGCCTCCAATAGGACCGGAGATGTCTATCAGCAGATCGTCAATTATTATCTCCACCAAGATGTTTAACAGTATGGTGAATGAACCTCAATGCAAATGGTTTCAGCAACATTACAAGTAGGCCACCTGAGCTGGACGTGAACTATCTGACCGCTGCCACCGGCGGAAGCAGTGCGGACGGTTTCGAAATCAAGCGACAGGTGTTGTTTGGCTCGGTACAGAAGGGAGTAACTACGTTCAGAGATATTTGCAATTCCTATAGCCATGACAACATCCTCCAGAGTTGCCTGGTCGACTTGACGTTAGCATGTTGGAACGCCTCAAAGATATACATCAACATCGATATCCTACGAACGTGCCAGGCTACCTTATTCCATACCATCGGGATCCCGATTGAAGAATGCAATGGCCAATTGACATATCAGAAAATTTGGGCTACTGGGGAAAAGGAATGGTATACGGGACCACCGACACACGATTGGGTATAGGTAAAGAAGGCCCAACAACGTCAGAGATTTCCTGAACCTTCTTATAGAGTATTGCAAGAACACTTACCATACCAATTACTTCGTGTTTTCAAACTCCAAATTCCCAGTAACGTGTTATGTTCAGCATTTGTGCTGGTGACAAATAAATTCCATGGAGGAATGCGAAATGCAATCTTTTCAATTGTCAGAGTTGTTCCATCGTCGGAAGAGAATGCCTACAAGGTACTGGATGCAGGCCACATCTGTGGCACTGTGCATCTTATACCCGAGGTTCCATCGACTTCAAAGAAGATTAATTCTGGCTGGATTGTAAATAGTCATATTGATTTGAAAACATGGAATTCGATTTATTATGTAAAGGAGAAGTTGAACGAGGCGCTCGCAGGTGGGGGAAACACGCTTTGGCAATACATATAGTTGTTCAGATAATTTCACTGGTTGGACATGTGTTTGTCAAATCAATACTCGTCATTGTCTCCATGTGCTATTTATGTACTCCAAAGACTCCACCCGGAGTGGTGAGATATGGTAATTAACGATGTAAATTACACCACGTATAATGATAGTGACGGTAGATTGACTACCAATGTAGCTAGTTGTTGTAAAAACCTTTTATGGTGCATGTGCAATGGTATATAACTTGCCAACGAAATACATCAATAGAATTTCCATAACCTAGGGCTTGAGCGACCATGAGTTGCCTATAGACGAAGTGAATAGATGCACAATTATGAGATGGTGTTGCAAAGTAACTCTGGGCAAGATATGAGATAAGTTAATTGATGATAATTACGCTACATAAAAGGTTAGTGACGGTAGATGGACTACCAATGTACATAGTTGTCGTAACAACCTTACATGGTGCATGTGCAATAGTATATTACTTGCTGACAAAATATATCAATAGAATATCCATGACCTAAGGCTTGAGCAATCATGAGTTTTCTATGAATAAAGTGAATGGATGTGTAATTATGATACCGTATTGCAAATAGGACTGACCTGGCTTACAGTTGAACTAACAACATCAGGCATTGCTATGCATACAACTATCAATGTCATGTTGTGCTGAATGACGATCGATGGTGGAGTGATGATCGGTGAATAATACAAAGGTTAATGCAGGATTAGTGTTAGCAACGGTTCCAAATTACGGGTCCGGTTCGGATCCGGGTCGGAACCGCTTGTGATTGGGCGGTTCGGTTCCATGGGCGGTTCGGAACCGGAACCGACCCGGACCCGCCGGGTTTTCGCGGGTTTCTTCTCTAAAACAATCGCTCCAATTAAGTATTTGAGTTCTGATTGGATCGCGACATGTTCTATACGTAGATTATGCAGTTTTTGACGCTCTTTCACCTCCCGGTCTCCGATTTGCGATACGATTAGTATTCGTTGAGTCGCTGTGAAATAAAGCCGAAAATGCGGCCAAAATCGACTGTTTTTCACAGCGACTCAACGAATACTAATCGTATCGCAAATCGGAGACCGGGAGGTGAAAGAGCGTCAAAAATGCATAATCTACGTATAGAACATGTCGCGATCCAATCAGAACTCAAATACTTAATTAGAGCAGAAAAGCTGTGATTATTGGGGCCGATGAAAAATGAGGCTCTGCTGCAGCTAAAACCCGCCAAAACCCGGCGGGTTACGGTTCGGTTCCGGGTTTTAACCGCCTGTGATTGGACGGGTCGGTTCCTTGGCGGTTCCAGAACCGAACCGGACCGCGGCCGGGTAACCCGGACACGTTGCTAATACTATGCAGGATGAGAATAAGATCAAGTTTTTAACAAAGGCTACAGTATCACAAGAATGAAATCAGATTTGGAACGGAGGCTGAAGCACCAGGAGAATGCAATCAGATTTCGAAATACAGCCTAAACCACCACAAGAATCAAATCAGGTTTCGAAATGGAGGCTACAGCACGACAAAAATTACATCATATTTCGTTGGAGAATGAGATCAGGTTGGGTGGGAGGCATAGAGATTGTGCAAAAGAAGTATACAAAGAAGGCAGGAGTTCGGATGTACTATGGAACGAGTGAATCACTCTATATATACCAGGCTTTTGGTAGAGGATAAGTTTCTTTTTTTACTCATTCTCTCTTCTATAAAACAATCAGTTAAATACGGTTTTCACTTCTTTTACACTCTGGTGATCCTGGATCAAGTTTCTTATACACAGTCTTTGTCCCTTGAGCTACTGGCTATTCTCGAATCTTTAGCTCTCTGGCTTTTATTTTTTAAAACCCTTGGAACCCCAAGCTCTGAACCATTGACAGAACAACGAGTCTTAAATCGATTCTACCGGTTAAATTTGCAGTTGATGTGCCGCTACCCTCATCAAAGCAGTTGTCATTTTTGTTTCAGACCCGGCAATACGCGCTGCACTGCGTTTCGATCCATTGGCAATTTTGAGAACCGATTGATTAAGTACAATTTTTGGCAACATATTTGTATAGTTCACCTGTGGTCCATCAGAAGACCAACAAACTATTTCGACAAATGAGCGACAAACTTACCTGCAACTGAATCTATTACTGTTATCATTCAGAAGAACCTGGGAACCTAGATCACGATTATCGAAATCAAACAATTCACTGCAATATAGGGGCATATCAGGAGTGGGCCGAAATATGTATCTGCAACTGCGGCATAGAGCAATTGGATACCTTTTTCGATTGCATTGAGAAACACAATGGTATCCTTTGTGTACTGTGGACGCACACTTTCGAAACCCTTTTGCCTTGGTATCTCACCAGGCATTAGTGTGCTGGAACCCCAATAAGTGTATTGGGTGTGAATCTCCTTGTGGCAACGACTGCTGGATATACTGGAAAAGCGATACTCAGAGGCACATCAGTGACGAGTACCTTGAAGTAGCTCAAACCTTCGGCTAGACAATCGATAAATACCTTCATCAATCACCATTTGAAAATTGCAAGATGATAGGCAGCTGCTCAGCACCAGTAGCTCGATACATAGAGCTTTCCAGAGTGAAGCAAGAGATAATGGAAAGCCAGGTTCTCGTATAGTTCACCCAACTCAATCAAACGCAAGCCCTGGAAGTGGCCAATTCATTGAAGGACACTATAGGGCAAATCCTAGCACTATCTCCCTCCCAAATCAAGAACCAGTTAAGCAGGCTGAACGAACAAATTGCCACCCAAGCAACAACCATTGCAGAAACCAGAGGCAGGAACTCTGCCCTGATGAAAGAAGGAAAGGACCTCCTAGCAAACAAAGAGAACACGGACCAAGAACAGGCATTAACACAGCAAAATGTAAAGGACTTGGAAGCAAGAGGAGCCGTCTGTATACATAGAGACATGCAAACGAAGATCACAGATATTGATCAATGACTAACAAGCAGAGCACCAGAAGGGACGGAGAATCTCCGACAGGAGTGAGAAGAAACAGAGGAACAGCTAAGGATATGTGGAGAAGAAAGCAATAAGTATCGGGATCAGGTTAAAGGAGTGCTTGCACTCGTGGGGAATGATAGTAATGGTAGCAGACATGGGGAACATGAAGGCAGCAAAATTCCCCGATTTTCGGAAGCAGACCGAAGCGCACTTCGATGGTGGATGGCACAATTAGCAATCAAAATCACAGACAAACCAGGCATGTTTTTCAGTGAACAATTTAACATGAGATATGCTGCAAATCGACTAGAAGAAGTTGCTCCAAATCTGATCCAACCATACATCGATAGGAAAACGGGAGACCTATAGTTAGAGTCACTAGATAAGCTTCTGGACCTATTAGAACTAGCTTTTGGAGATCAGGACATATGAGCAACAGCCAATCGAGAACTCCTCAAACTCAAACAAAATGATCGAGAATTTGCACAATATCAGGCAGAATTCTAACCCTGGGTACCTGATGTCGATTGGAATGAGGCAGCCCATGGAGAAGTCCTCTGACGAGGCCTATCTGAAGAGTTGATGGACTCACTACAGCATTGCGACGTCCCGTCCGACCACACGGAATTCGCAAAATGTGTTCGAAGTCAGACTCCCAAATCCGCGCCCGAGCTACTGAGGGAAAGTCAGGATGATGGAGTGGAGGATCCAAGAAACCAGAAATCAACAACACATCCGCTCCAGAAGAGAGGAAGAGACGAAGGGAGTGAGGACTTTGTATATACTGCGGAGACAGCAGGTATTTCGCAGCATCGTGTGCAAGGAAGTCAAAAGCAGCGTCAGGACCGGTGGAAGTATCGTCTTTTAAGAAAGCAGGAAATGAAATGGACGCAGATTTGGGAATAGGAAAAGAAAGGAAAGTCGAATCGGGAAAAGTTTAAGCCAGTGCAATAAGGATGGCCATTGCTCGGGGCACAAATCTCCTTTGTCTTCAGTTGTTGAGCCGCATTTTGGAATTTCGCAGTTTTCGATTAGCAGTGCAGAAATTAAAGAGTCTTTCATGGGAAGCAAGCACGTTGTTGTAAAATGTTCGCTGAAAATCAGAGACAGATTAATTGATATGCACGCTTTAATTGACTTCGGAGCCACAGGAATAGCATGCGAGGGTAAAGATTTCGTTTGCCATCATCAGTTAGAAGAGAAGGAATTATGAGAGTCAATAGAGTTAGAAGTTATTAATGGAAGACCCATCGAATCAGGTACCATTACGACAATGGCCAAGTTACATATAGAAATTAAATCACATCAGGAGTAACTACCAGCGTTCATAACACAGTTGGTGCATTATCTGATCTTACTAGGATTTCCATTGTTACAACTTCACGACGTAACGATGAAATTCCAGGCCCGCAGAATCGGCTTCGAAAGCAGCTACTGTCAACGGCATTGCCAGCATCATTCGAGCATATGGGGATGGGGTCAATCCCATGGAAACCATAGTAGCACATCTGGAAAGGCCAAAGTGAGACATCAGCGCAGTAGCAGTATCACCCTTCGTAAGCAAAACAAAATGAGAGAAACTCAAGGTTTACGCCCACACGCTGTACGAAATCAATAAGGCCATCGGAATACAAGATCGACAAACAAAGCCCCTCGACGAAGTCATCCCCAATGAATACCACGTGTGTCTACCCCTGTTCAGCAAGGAAATCCCTGAAACGCTACCTCTGCACTGACCCAACCATCACAAGATCAAGTTACAGGAGGGCTTTATACCGCCGTTTGGACCTATTTACAGCCTGTCACAAGAAGAATTGCATGTCCTGTAGGAATGGATAGAGGAGAACTTGTCCAAGGGATTCATGCGATCGTCTTCCTCACCCTGCAGAGCCTTGGTACTTTTTTCTCCGAAACCAGGAGGAGGTCTGAGACTCTGCGTCGACTATCGGGGTTTAAATGAAGGAACAATAAAAATCTGAAACCCCCTTCCATTGATTCAAGCAACCCGGTTAAGACTCTCAAAGGCTCCCTACTATACCAAGTTAGACGTCAGCGACACATATAATATGGTCAGAATCCCAGATGGGGATGAGTGGAAAACAGCCTTTAGGGACCCACTATGGACTCTTCAAATCGTTAGTTATGCCTTTCGGACTCACCAATGCACCAGCGTCAATTCAACAGTTCTTGAATGATACGTTACGACCATTCTTGGATATATTCTGCACGGCCTTTGTGGATGATATTTTCATCTACAGCAAGAAAATGAAAGATTATATGGAACACATCCAATCGGTAATGATATTTCTCCAGAAAGCAGGCCTTGACTTAAAGGCAGAAAAATGGGAGTTTCACAAAGAAGTCAAATATCTAGGGTTAATTGTCGGAGTGAACTGAATCAGAATGGATCCGGAGACAGTTCAAGCAGTCGCAAACTGGGAGGCACCGGGAAAACTTGCGGAAGTCCAAGCCTTCCTAGGCTTTGCTAATTTTTACCGACGGTTTATACGGAATTATGGCAAAGGAGTGCAATCACTAACAAAACTCACGAAATAGCTAGTGCCATTCTACTGGACACCAGATCAAAAATGGGCTTTCGTGGAACTGAAAAGAGCCTTTATGACAGCACCGGTGCTAGCCCACTTTGATTATGAAAAAGAAATAGTTCTCGAAACCGACACCTCAAGTTACATATGCACAGGAGTCCTTTTTCAGTATGACGATCAAGGAGTTTTACATCCAGTGGCCGGCTTTTCCAAATAATACCCGCCCGCTAAAGAAAACTACAAAATTCACAACCAAAATCAGGTGCGATAGTCAAAAGCCTGGAACAATGGAGACCCGAATGCGATAGTTCAGCGCATCCAATGATGATTCCCACAGACCACAAGAACCAGGAATATTTCATGACATCGAAACTATCAAATCAAAGGCAGACCAGATGGTCTGAATTCCTGTCGAGGTTTATATTCTAGATAGTTCACCGGCCAGGAAAGCAAGGTCAAAAACCCGATGCACTCACAAAAATTCCAGGAGACATTCCTCCGAAGGGGGTGCGCAGAAAAAACCAGTAAATCATGCTAAAAACGGAAAACCTCGACCAGAGAATACGTAAAGTGTTAATTGAGGCATTCGCAGAAACAGTCAATTTTGATAACGACTCTGTAAGTTCCGAAGAACTATGGAAATGGATAAAAAACGGATGTCAGTATTGCCCATATGACAGTATCAAAAGAATATGTATGTATAAGGATCAGCCGTTGGAAATCTCTGAAATTGAAATCCAATCAACAGACGAGGAGATGCTCAAGTGGATTCAGGAATGCCATGATTCTCCGGTCGCAGGACATCCAGGACGAGCAAAAACCTACATCCTGTTGAGCCGAAGACATTCCTGGAATCACATGAAACAAGATGTGGATCGCGATGTACGCAACTGCCACTCATGTCAAAGGAGTGATGCAACCCATGACACAACTCATGGCCTGCAACGACCGTTGGAAATACCGGAGCAACCATGGAAGGATATAAGCATGGAGTTCGTAACCAGACTACCAGTATGTGAAGGGTTTAACACAGAATGGGTAGTGGTCGATCGCCTCATGAAGATGCGACCGCTGGTACCCTCCAGTGACGAACGGAAGGGACAGAAGTCGGGAGAAATGTACGTAAAGGAAATATTCCGACTGGATGGACTGCCGACACAATTGTGTCGAATTGAGGGCCGCAATTTGCCTCGGAATTCTGGAAACATGTCTGCGTAAGATTGGGAATTGAATGAAGGCTATCAACTGCATGTCATCCGCAAACTGACAGTCAAACTGAAAGAGTCAATGCGGTAATGGAACAGTATCTCCGAAACTTTGTTAATTATCAGCAGGACGATTGGGTCCGGTGGTTACCATTGGCAGAATTCTCGGCGAACAATCATACCGTGGAGATGACTAATTGCTCCGCGTTTTTTGGCAACTACAGCTTCCACCCCCGAATGACCTTTGGCCAACACCCAATTAATGATACCAGCGATATTTGTGAGGTAAACGCCCAGCAGATAACCCAACAGATGGAGCAACTTTTCAGCGAACTCACAGCAGAAATGAAAAGGGCTCAGGCCTTACAGTCCGAGCAGGCTAATAAATCCCGAAAGTTCGCAATGCGGTTACAGATAGGACACACAGTATGGATGGACCCCAGAAACCTATCGACGGCCCAACCCAGTAAAAAACTGGATTGGAAACGTATTGGACCATATGAAATCACAGTGGTCGTCAGTTCATTGGCCTATAGAGTGAAGCTACCAAGTCAACTACGCATTCATGACGTTCAACCGATATCCAGGTTAGAGAAGGGTGCCCAGGATCCTCTCCCGAATCAAAAGCAAGAACCACCACCACCGGTGATAGTCGATGGACAAGAGGAGTACGAAGTCAAATGGGTGGACGATGCCAGGCTGATCCGAAGGCAATTACAATATCTGGTGTAGTGGACAGGGTACAACAAGCGCAGCTGGAAGCCTACAGCCAATGTGGATGGACTTAAGGCTATCAACGACTTTCACACCGAGCAACCTGGCAAGCCCGGATTATAAACCTCGTAGGTACTTGGCATTGGAGAGGGGGAGCTACTGACGCTGTTGTGCTGAGTGACGATCGATGGTAGAGTGATGATCGGTGAATAATACAAAGGATAATGCAGGACAAGAACAAGATCAGGATTTCAACCAAGGCTAAGCACCATGAGTGTGACAACAGGTTTCGAACGGAGGCCAAATCACGACGAGATTGAAATCAGGTTTCGAAACGGTGGCTAACGCACGACGAGAATGAAATCAGGTTTCATTCGGGAATGAGATCAGGTTTCACGGGAGATATAGGGATCGTGCAACAGAAGTGTACAATGAAAGCAGGAGTTCGGATGTTCTATGGAACGAGTGAATTTCTGTATATAAACCAGGCATTTGGCGGAGGATAAGTTTCTTTCTTCACTCGTTCTCTCATCTATAAAACAATCAATTAGGTTCGGCTTTCACTTCTTTCACACTCGGTGATTCTGGATCAAGTTTCTTGTATACAGTCTTCGTCCCTTTAGCTACAGGCTATTCTCGACTCTTTAGCCCTCCGGCTTTTGTTTTTTATAACCCTTAGAACCCCGAGCCCTGAACCCTTGACAATCAGTGCGGTTGCCATGCACGTACGCTGTGGGAGAAAACCCGGGAGAAGGATTCTCGCACGGCAGCGACCAATAGGAGGCTGCAAAAGAGCGGCTTCGTTTCGAGGAGCGTTGGGAGGGAGTAGCCCCAGCGAGATGATGCTTGATTGGCTCTAAACTAAGAAACAAAAGAGAGAAGAAGGAAAGAGATGAGACGATGATTGGATGCGTGTCGCGCAGGTCCATATAAAGTCTGAACCCCTGGCGATGGCGCGAGGCAGAGCCTCAACAACCCTAGCCCAGCACGAATCCAATAATCTCGTGGATTTAGTGGTGGGATCGATTTTCCCACCACAACGCTCGCAACGCTCCCAACGCAAAAGTCGCTTATGTAGGCGAGTATGGTGCCTAAGTAGGCGGAATATTATTCCTGATGTCGATAGTTGTGAAAAGATACCCGCGAATATGCAATTTGCCATTAACACAACTATCACTGATATTGTTGCGCTCAGTGAAAATTCTAACCTGAGGAGTGGAACGACAGATCTCCAAGGCTGTCTGCTCATCTACGATATTGATTTCAGAACCAATAGGTGCGATAATATCTTGCATCATTAAGTTACCAAAATATGCGGGAATCTTGAAGGCAGGAGAGAAAGACATATCCCCGGCTTGCTGCATGAACTCCGAGAACTCATTGATCGTCATTTCGTTGAGGTGTTTGAAGAGTTTGTCATGAGAGAATGCTCCAAGAGGCTCGGATTCCGGAGCTCCATAACGATCTGGAGGACGAACACAAGCAGGATAAGGACCTTCCATCTCGTTCTTGTGTTCCGAATCATCCATTGAGGAAGAGGAAGAGCTAGAGCTATCATAATGTGAAGTAGACCTCTCATGCTGATTTCTATCCGTAGGGCGTAACCTTCAATCTCTATCTCGAGACGGCTCTTCTTCAGCACCTCCAAAGAGCTTTTCCATAACCTTTTTGCGATTATAAGGAGACTTACATACCAAGAATGGCAGTGTAATAGGCACTTTGACTGTTTCATGCCAGACTCCAATGTTCCATTCTTCGGCATCAGGGTTACGCTCATCGGGAGTAGGATATACAGTATCCTTCCGCACACACCTTCTGCCAGCTCCAACTTCATACTTGTCCGACCTATCCACTTTAGTGCCACTACGTTCGAAATCGCCAAACCCACCGAACTCGAAAACTGATTCAGGAAGAGCATCCACAGAAGATATCGATTCATTGCGGCTCAAGATGGATATGATATTGACATTTTTTCGGGAAGCTCTCTTGCGAGCTTGTGGGTAGATCTGAGGCGCCTGAATTCCTTTCTGAATGTGGAGAGCTTCACGTTCATCCCAACCGGGAGTAGGATTTTGACACTACTTGGTGGTATGAGGGCTTGCCCAGCAATTCCCACAGACTATTCCTTCCTTGGACATGTCAGCATGAGGTGTTTACTTGCACTCCTCAGAGGCAATATGATTCTTCTGTGCCTTGACATACACATCATTGATGCACTTGATTTCGGCATTCTCACGCTCAAGCTTAACGATTTTCTCGGCCTGCTGTCGATGCTACCAAGCAGTCTCCTCCGAATCCATTGCAGTGCATCTCTTTGAGATCAAGAGATCAGGATGTTAAATTGATTCGTCAATGTCAATAAGGAGTTTGAGGATATCATTAAACGACTTCTTGTGCCAATCCCTCTCTTGTTTGAATTTGGATAGGGTAGCTGGAGTCATTTTCGCCACAAAGATCTCGCTCAACATATACCGGGCAATATCATAGTCCCCGATGACCTCATTGAATTGATCAGGTAACTCCGTATCTGTAATATTGGACAAATCCAGTTGAAGTCTTCTCAACTCAGCCACATCATCAGCTTCTGTTTTATCCTCGCCAAAATTAAATTTGCCTTTGAGCTTTTTGACGAGCTTATCGTAGGAATCAATGTCGGTAGTTTTCTGACGCGCAACCCAAGTACGAGCACCGGTGTAAGGGCCAAGCTTCGCAACAGTATACTGGTTCGTACTAGTATACCAGCAAATACCAGTACAGACAAACAGTTGGTTGGTACAGTTTGAGAAATTGCTGGTACAGTTGGAGTGTTATAAACTGCAGTACAGATGCAAAATTATACTGGTATAGTGGATTATACTGTTGGTATGGTTGCGGCTGCACTTTCGCCTACTAACCTTGTGTGCTGGCCTAGAAAGGATGCAGCGATGCTGTGAGAATAGCATAATTACTCGATGATACTTACTAGTGCATGGCAAATCATGTACCACGCCTGCATATGAATGACTGTGTTCTTATTAGTGCTCGTTTGTACTGGCAGTTTTTCAGTTATACCAGCATATACTAGCAGTTTTTGTACCAGCAGTTTACTGGTACAAACCAGTTTAGTATACCAGTATATAGGCTTGGACCGTCTGGTACAGTTTGTGGATTCAAACAGTTGGTATTACATGGTTCAGTACAGTTTTGCACTCGATCCTGTACCAGTTTGTACTGTTGCGAGGCTTGGTAAGGGCTGCCGTTGACTGCTTTTTGGGGTGGGGACTCGGCGTCTTTTAGGGATGCATAGAGGAGCATGAGCCACATAGGACCTGGGAAATCAGGGTCCAATGTAGCGATTTCATTCTTGATGTTTCCGAAATCGGTGAGGATGTCTTTGATAGGAGTCCTTCCATCATACTTCTGATCCCTAAGAAACCCAAAGTACATATTCTTCATGTCATTATTATTGGCCATATTGTCCAGTGCTGGAGATGCCCTTTGACTTTCATGATTGTTGGACGGAGCTGTACTCAGGTCTTCGTCTTTATCGTACGGATGATGGTAATGATACTGGAAATGACAGTCGTACTCACTAATGGCGGCGTTTCTCTCTTCAAGATATTCAATGAGAGATCGTTCGTGAGCATGCTGATCTGCTCCCCAGCGACTAATTTGTTGATGGTATGCCACGGCAACAGATTTCTCCCAGACAGTACGATCGTTGTTCAATTCGACCCTCAAGTTGGAAGTGAAGATCCTGCACCCTGGAACAATAGGTCTGACACAGAATCTAGAAGTCAGTGCAGCCGTGTTTGGCAGCGGGTCTTCGTCACCAGAATCTTCCATTCCGCTCTGTTGTGACAAAAATCTTGTCTGAGATCCATGGAGTAGGGAAAGGTTTTGGATTAGTGGGGAAGGAGTAACGGGTAAAGGGTGAGGAAAGAGATGAGGTGTATATCTCGCAGCTCCCCTGGTAACATAGTAGAATGTGTCTTCTTCGATATTGGCTTCTCCTTCTTCAGATGCACAGAGGAGGCCTTGGAGGTCTCCATTATGGTCTTTGTAGATTTCGTCGAAAGAGCTGTTGGCGATGTCTTCGAAGGCCCCAGGGATGCTGAAAACTAGTTCACAAAAGGTGCAATCGATCGTGCCAGGGGCTTTGACAGGAGTACCAGGTGCCTCCAAAAGCTGCGGATAGACGATAACTCCGTAAACTTCACGGAATGATGAAATGTAAGTACGCCAACCGTCAACAGGGACTCGCTGATGCCGTCTAGCTTCCTGAGTGCGGTCTGACCACTGGCGAGACTTGGATGCCAGAAGGGACTTAAGGATGCCACTGGCACACTCTACATCGACTGAAGTGATTCCTGGTGCATTGTAGCTTTCGGAAACGAACGCAACGATGTACGCTGCAGTGCAATAAAGAAGGCGATCCCACAGTCGATCCCTGGAAGCCAGATTGAATAGGCGGAGGACGGTGAGATACCGATAGTATGGTCGAGATAGAGGAACACGGTGCAATTCTCTGCTGTGGTTACCAGTAATATGAGGCCCAAAAAGAGAAGCCTAGGAAGAGCAGGAACGCAATCCGTGACTATCTGGACAAGAACATTGAGTGAGACGAAAGAAAGAAAAGATACTTTTAGTATTGAATGATCGTGATGATGATGATGGTTGGAGAGAAGGTCTCCCGAACTAGACTATGCTAAGAGCTGGGTCAGGGCTCCGCTTCCACAACGCACTAGCCTTATTTGGCTCTGCAACACCCTCGAGATGGCGTACACTTCGGCGTCAAACACTTCTTTCTTCTTTCCGAGGTAGCTTCTTTCCTCCTTCCACACCCCGTACTCTTGCCATACCACCGCGCTACCCACTCTCTCGTCTTCTAATGTCGATCCATTTGTCCAAAGTACAAGACCCTCATCTCTAAATGCCGCCTGCTTGAGGGCCTCCTTCTTTTCCAGGATGAACACTTTCGCGTTTGTTTTGAGGTCGAATTGTGAGTGGTAGTATGGAGGCAGTGTAATGGCGGCCAATCATCTTGCTTGCGTCCATGTCTTGGCTGGACGCAAACAACCTGATTGGTCGAGCCGATAGCCGGGCAAGTGAGCGGAGGTGCGGAATATGGCGGTCTCTCTCTCTTTGTATGGTAGACAATTGACCTCCTTTAGTCTACTCTACCCAGTTGATCTCATCACGCGGCACACTCTCTAGTTTACTATGTAGACAAAGGAATACATATTCAATCCCCCCAAGCCTATATTTCCAAACGGCGCTACGTAGAAAATCAATATTACAAAAGAGAAGAGCATGTTTGTGTGAATACCAGTTGAACATCCCGTAAAGACAACCCAATTACTTCAATTGTTCCAAACCACTGCAGCCTTGCTCCTGGGGGGGAGCGTACTTGAAAGGACCTTGAAAGTTTCCTTCAATCCTAACATTGAATTTTCCCTCAAACGAGACGAGTGGATAGAGTCTTCTCCGAAGGAGTTCGCCATTTTTTATGGTCTCTGATAGTACTATTCAATTTGTGTTCCATTCCCGGAAATAGATGAAACTTACTATGCTTTTTTCCATTGTGAGTGAAGAAATAACATTCATTTTTCCAATCAATCCCACACCCGACTACATCGCCACTCGAGTATTTTGGACCGCAATAGACCCAGTTGTAACGAGGCTTATTGCCCTGTAAACAATAACCTGTGGAGAAGTACACAGATGAAAAACAGTAAGACTGTGGAACCTTATTCTGCAGAATATGTTCACCACTAAATCCAACTCCCATACGCCTAGTTTGAATAAGCCCACGAAAATTAATTCAGTTCTAGTATTCTGGATAGTGGCCTACAAATGCGATGACGATTCGACGACAGTAACTTCGAAATAGTTTGTACCGAGATATCCAGGAGGAAATGGATGGTCGCCCTTCACGGAACGCTGCGTACTCGTTAATGTGCCTAAGGCATGTCAGCTTCAATAGTCGAGTTCATGCTGGGACTTTACCAGAATACAGTAGTCCTGCACCGTCCCCTTGAAGTTGAATCGACACGTATGCATGATCATGAACCCACTTCGCTGGGGGAAACACTGAACTGAATGACGGATCCACCGTGTCCTTGAATCCTTGCAATGCCAATGCGTTCCGCGACTGAGAGGAAGTCATATATGCTGTCCAGTTGTTTTCATCCAGACACGAATA
The DNA here is from genome assembly GCA_015178995.1 of Trichophaea hybrida. Taxonomy (NCBI): domain Eukaryota; kingdom Fungi; phylum Ascomycota; class Pezizomycetes; order Pezizales; family Pyronemataceae; genus Trichophaea; species Trichophaea hybrida. The sequence goes on along the minus strand of WHVE01000007.1, from coordinate 434,261 downwards.
ATTTCCATCTAATTCCAGTATTATTTTAAGAATTTCAGCTACACCACTTTGCACTGCTGCATGCACAAGCTGCGTGTATTTCTCATTAAGGGATATTTTGCTGCATTTCGCTAGTATATGTTTAGTACAACCAAGCAATCCAAAGTATGCTACCGCTCTTATAGAGTTTGGGTGCACGTTAAAATTTCGATCACTACCAAGTAGCATCTTTATCACCCCCTCGCGTCTAATGTTACCTGCTGCGGCTGTGATGATGGACTCGGTGATCTTGATGTCAGGACGGATGGACAGCAGCAGCTTCATCACCTCCTTGCCACGAGAGTTCCCTGCTGCGGCTGTGATGATGGGCTCGGTGATCTCGATGTCAGGACGGATGGTTAGCAGTAGCTCCATCACCTCCTTGCCGCCATTGTTTTCTGCAGCGGCTATGATGATGGGCTCGGTGATCTCGATGTTAGGGCGGATGGACAGCTGCAACTTCATCACTTCCTTACCGCTGTTCTTGTTCCGTGCCGCGGCTGTAATGATGGGCTCGGTGATCTCGATGTCAGGACGGATGGACAGCAGCAGCTTCATCACTTCCTTGCCGCTTTTCTCTGCTACAGCTGTGATGATGGGCTCTGTGATCTCGATGTTGGGATAGGCGGACAGCAGACGAACAATATCCTCGTGGCCATTAACTGCAGCCGCCTGGAGCGCGTTGCCATATTGACCGCCCTCAGCGTTGATGTCGGCGCCGAGATCCAAAAGATCTTTAGCGAATATAAAAAGTCCCAGAGATGCTGCAATTTGAAGCGGTGCTGTTTTCTGATATGGCTCCTTGCGTGAGAATGTGAATATCTGGTATGCGAGATTTGTTTTATGTTGCGACTCTACTAGTTTCTGGAAAGCGGTACGCAATACCTGATTGTCATCGCTTCGGTCAGCCTTCTTTGCATGCTCAGGCCAATGAGTTGCAGCGTAATCCAGAAATGGGAGTTTTTGTAGTTGCGGTTCTATATACTGCCTGACTTTGTCTTCCCACACCTCTTCACCAGTGACCGACCCATTTTCACATTCATCGAAACAAAGATAAGTCAAGCAGGACACAGCCATCTGAATGTGGGAGTTCGCTGATGAGAGGACAAAAGTGGGTAGTGAATGACTAAACTCCCTTCTTTCTGTCTCTACACTCATGTTACTGAGGAAATCTTTCGCAGACTGATGAACAAGGTGAACAGTATCTTCAATTCTGAGCATAGGTCCAAAAATCAACCGAAGAACCTTCCTCATGTCTGTTTGCATGTCATCCTGCATAGAGGACATAGAAGTGTGTTCAGGCAGTATAGCAATTGCTATTTTCAACTCTTCTAGTTTCAAGGGACGTATAGCCGACACCACCCATTGCAGAATAATCTGAGCAATCGTTTGGTCTTTGGTTTGTATCTTGCTTAAGATGTTTATATATACGCCCGCAAGGTCTTGCGGTAATTTCTGGAGCGCCATCCTGATAGCCCGGGGCGTTGTGTTCGTGGAATTTTTGAGATCTTCCAATATTAAAGAACCCAAAGGAACATTCCTTTAGCGCCATGTAGAAGAGCCTTCCGCACGTCATCGCCTAAACTACCAGAAATCTCCGGGAATTTGCGCACCTCAGTTTCGACGAATGCTTTGATATCGCAGTTCAAGTTTTCGCCAGCAAGAGGCAACTTTATGACATCTGTCAAATGCAATGCAACCGGAATGTGTGGGCGACTAGTAATGATAATCTTGATAGGTCGAGTTGTGGTGGGACTGGGAAAGAGGGTCTGCAGCTGGTTTAAGAGCTTTGTTCGTGATCCTTCCTCACATTCATCTCCGGGTGTCAGCTACATTTTTATAACTGGTTAGGGAAAAATACCAAGAGCGTCAATCAGAATATAAATCTGAACAAGATGGGTGTCATTTATTATTTGTTTAAGGACTCGCCAGAGCATGCCGATGCTCCATGATGTTTTCTCCTTGTTCATCGTATAATCAAATTCAGCCAAAAAGTGCGCAATAACACCAGGTACTTGATTTAACAGCTGGGCAACCAGGTTCAACAGGATTGCGTGAGCAGTTCTTGATTTTTCATCTTTGTCGTCACAGAAGAAATAAGCCATGCAATGCTGGTTGGTTTTGCCCTGAGTGATTTTCTTGGTCAGAAATGACGATAAGACGCTCTTGCCACAGCCTGGATCGCCAAAGATCCAAAGAATTGCCTGGTTATCTTTCTTGGCCCATGTTCTGTAATGTCTGTCGTCCAGAATCCAGGTGCAGGTATTTTCATGTCGTCTAAGCAAGAGTTCATCACGGTAACCTTCGTTTTCGGAGGGTTTCAAACTTTTCAGGCAGTCGGTATATTCCTGGGATTCTGATTTCGGGTTACTGTTTGCATACCACTACTATACAAATATGTCAAGAGGGGGCACATACTTTGAAGATTTTGAATCTTTATTGCAGCGGCTGTGCAGTACGTATCAGCAATCTTATGCTACAGCTAGCTTTTAGAAAAGGACCGCTCTGTACCATTGGACTCGGTAATATTATCCACCCACACCTTCATATATCTAACTACGGTTCGATAAGTTCGATCCTCTGCTGAGGCGAACTTGACCATATTCGTATGGTTTTCCTCCACAGGAACTCGCTGCTCGGTCGGTATATATAGTTGGGCGGAAAACCGGTTGACCATTTCAGACTCTTTACCATCTCTCCCATAACTGCCCGAATCGGACTGGAGAACGTTAGTCTTGTTAACCTGATGCTAAGATGGAGCCTTACCCTCTCAACTGTGGGGGTTGGTGCTGTCTCATAAAAGCTGATGATTTTCGGCCTATACTCCTCCCAGATGTAGCTGAGATCTTCTTTTTGATTTTCAAGAAATTCGGAGCCTTCTCTTAATTGTCTGAGCAGGTTATGCCTTGACGTCTCATAGCCACCGGACTCCGCATCAACCATTTCTTCTAAGTCATAAGTCCGCATGCCCTGATGTGGAGTCCCGAAGAAAATTATCGAATGCAGAGCATCTAAAATGTGAGTATGAGCCCGGTTTCGTTTGCACTCGATCAACGCCTTAGTGCTTCGTCAGTTTTTGTTTCCCAAGGACAACTGAACCTACCTGCAAAATTAGGATACCACCGAGACTGTGTCCCATAAATATGATAGGTCGGGTTTTCTTAATAAGAAACCGTCAGTACTTGCAGTGCAGCGATTTCGTTGGACAGTTATACACCAACCTTAACTGAGCTCCGGGCATTTTCAATATCCTGGATTAAAAGCCGTTGGTAGTCCAGTAGCCTGTTTTCGGCTTTACCTTGCCCGAGAAGATGGTTGTCGTAACCGTACGACATGATCCGGATATTTTGAACATCGTGCGGTAACAAATCCTTAAGCCACATTTGCTGAGTTTCGCGATTTTTCCAGGATCCAAATGCATGGCCCGCTAGGCCGGGCACCGCAATCACACTACAATGAACCTAACATCAGTATCTTTATGTGGCTTTTGCGGGCACGGAAAACCCTAACTCTGCAATTACTTCCCCCACTGGGTCATTCAACGGTGTTAGATTATAAAAATGTCTGTCAATCGTAAGAACCACTGTCCTGCCGGCAGATTCCGGGACTTGAAGATGTTTGTGGCGCTCTAAGTGTTCGGTCCTAGAGTCCAACAATGCTATTTGGGTAGAGCCAGAACATCCTAGGTAGAGCCATGATCGGCAATTCTGACGTGTGAGGGATGGGTTAATGGTATAAAGAGCGTCAAAGAGATCATTCTCACTCCAACTTGATGGAACACCGGATATCCGAAAACATTTTGGTTGCGGATTTGAACTTGTGGGGTCGTTCGATCGTGGTTCGCTGGTACTATGGGCAAGAACGCCACTCCCGGCTGTGGTGCGCTTAGAGCTTCCTGGTGATTGTGAACCATCGGGTGGCTGCTTGCGTTTTCCTTTCCGAGATCTGGGGTTCGTACCCATGGCCTGTTGCCTTGAACTTGACAGGGCGCATAGTGACGCATTGCCCTGAGCGATCCTGCCGGACCTTCGTGTATGCGGAGTAGTGGATTCTTGATCTAGAGGTGCAGCTGAGCGGAGGTGTTGCTGAGTCATTGCGTTTGGAGGGGGAAAATTGTTCGGTCGGACGGGAAGTATGAGCGAAAATTTCGTTTGAAGAGCAAGCGACTAAAGGCTTCAAGCGAAAGTGCAGCTTCGACGTACATTAATATGTACGTGAGTGGTAGTTGTGCGACCGAAAATGCGGTGACTGAAATTGCGGTGACGTGGAAGGAGCACAAAACCGAATTTTATTCACACAGTATCACCACCCCTGCTCCTAAAAGGTGTGGTTAGTTGTGGAGAGCAGATAGTGAATGGCTGAATACCAAATTAGGTGCCCACCCAGCGCAATGAATTTGATTGGAGAGAAAGTAAGTCAATACCTTAATATAGACTGCACGTGGGTGTTGGAAATTCCGCAGTACAACCTAAAACTCGAATGAACGCTACTGCCGAGTAGGGTATATATTTAACTGATTTTACTATTGATACATAAGCCAAAAAGAAGCAATAATCTAAGTACACTTTTGCTGGATATCCTGCTAAAGGATACCTGCAAGAAAAGCAAAACATGGTGTCGGCATCTCAGAACTTGTTCCTTGTACCAAGAGTACTTAAGCGCCCTGTCAGTACTTGGAGAAATTTCTCTTCTTTTCTCGGTTCGGCCACGCCAAAATTAGTAAATTTAATAAACGGCCATATGCGAACTCCTAAAATAGAGGCTCTTCATCGTTTAATTAATTGAATTAATCTTAAAGATAATTATTCAATTCCTTTGCACCGACCAAAGTTTTTCAAGCCAAACGAACGTGTTACTGTTATACTTTCCCTTCAACTCCCCATAACCTTGCATTTGGCAACGTTCTACCTAAACGTCTTTGTCTACTACTAACAATGGAGGCGGTCTCGCCGCCTTAAGTTGGAATCGAACAGGTGAGTAATGGCAGCCAATGGGCGTCGAGTATTTGTTTGCTGCCGAGACGCAAGCAAGTTGATTAGCAGTGTAAATGTAATATAGCCAAGTAGATCGAGGAGCGAAGGAAGAAGGTGCAGTGTTCCGAAGCGATCGACCGCCCGGCAATCTATAGATTGATAGATCGGTCAAATGCGATTGAAATGTCCAAAGCTGCCCTTGCCATAGATCTGCTAGATGAATAGTCAGAAAAGCCTTGATATCTTTGGATATCTCCAGATATCTATCTTGGCACAGGTATTTGTAGATATTTGTCGATATTTAAGGATGTATGGATATCTTCAGATAGCAGGCACTTAAAGGAGGAGCGGTGGATATTCATAAGTATTCTAATATATATAGATACGGATGTCTTCATGCAAGGTCATCTCGAAGCATTCTCATTGGCGGGAAAAAAGATTCCGTTTAGGCTATCTGAGGCCGAAAAGTACGTCGCCTCTGATTGGTCTTTGCGATGTAATTACATAAAGCCCCCATCTGCTCGACGTCACTCATCTAGCTAGCTAGCAAGAGCCGCAACTCCATCATAACTATCGTATACTCTGTGGTGTCAAATACGATCACTACGACCGTATTCGTGCCATCTTTTGTCTGTGACCCTAGAATCGCAACTCCATCATCACTATTGTATACTCTGAGGCATCAATTACGATCGATGCGACCATATTTGTGCCATCTTTTGTATGCTACCCTTCGTTTCGTAGTTAAAAACTGAATGTTGCGTATGTTGTACCGAACCTTTCTCTTGACTGTCTTAGTCTAAAATGACACATACACAAGAACTTAAATGCAGGCCACGGAATCGGAGTCGTGATCCACTGGTTCCCTGGACAATCAGGCATCCCCGGGAACGAAAAGGCCGACTGCCAGGCACACAAGGCACGAGAAGGCCGAGGGTAGACAGTACACGAGCGAATGTACACCTCGGCTGCGAATAGAGCCAGGCAGATCTCCAAGGGACGGTCGGTGGCGAAGGCACATTGGGAAGCTGACAAATGCAGCAAGCACTTCGGTTACAGACTGAAGGGTAAGGCTGGAAGTAAGAGGCCCGTCCCAATGACAAGCGCGAAACCTTTAGCAACCAAGTTCTATCGACTGAAATCCGGGCATGCCCCCACGGGAGTGTACCTGAAACACTTCGGACACCAAGAAGATGACAAATCCTGGTGGTGCGGAAGAAGGACAACCCAGACACGGGAGCACCTCTTTCGCCACTGCAGCCGGTGGAAAGAGCACCAGAAAGAGCTCTGGAAAGCGATGGGGAAGGCAACGGGATGGAACGTGGGCAAATGCCGGCACATGCAGGTCTCTGAGCTGTTTTCCATGGAGAAGTGCGATCAAGCGGTGATGGACTTCCTGGCGGCTACTGACCTCAGGAAGTTCCCACCCAAGCTAGTGGAGGAGTAAGGTTCTTCGGGGGGTGTTGGTTCGATGTCTTTCTTTTCGGTTCTTCGGGGGTCGTTGGTTCGGTGTCTTTCTTTTTGGTTCTTTGGGGGTCGTTGGTTCGATTGTTTCTCTTTTCGATTCTTCGGGGGTCGTTGGTTCGGTGGTCTTTCTTTTCGGTTCTTTTGTTATGTTCTTATCAATCTTTCTACTTTTGCTTTTGCTTTCTTTTGTCAGAGGGGACGATAGGTAGCAGTTGCGGAGCTTCGCCATCTAGCCGGCTTGCCCGGAGGCGTCGGGGATTAGGGGTTTGTCATACTCTCAATAGAGTGAATACAGTATGATTAAAACAAAACAAAACAACTTAAATGCAAGCGGCTCTGCCCTCAAACCTAACCCAAACCACATGATGACGAACTCAACAAACCGCTCCAACACTCCTCCAGGGCGTTATCACGTCCGTAAGTAGGTACTAAACCATCAAAAGAACAGATATAAAACAATTAGAAAACCATCACTTTCTCCCAAGCAAAAACTTCTCCAAATAAACCAAGCTGTACCCGCAGCTCCTCCCAAACAATCAACTGCACCATGCCGCTCCGACACACCTTTGACAACACACCTCTCCGCCTGGTGTGCCAAGACTTTCGTAAGTGGCACTAATCACGTCGGTTTTATTTTGGCTTCCCCTCTTTCCCCCGTGTGTGTCCGCTCGTTCACCCCTCGGGTTCGAGTGTATCTTAGACCGCTACAACCACCCAACACTACTCAGTATGGACCTGGAACGGTAGTCCCTCTTCTAGGGCCACTCGCCTTCTTTCGAATGTTTTACGCCAGTGTTTGACATAGTTATTGTTCTAGTCAGTTCACGGAGAATGTCAGTCCACGGAGTTACCGGTCAATTCACGGAGTCCCACCTTCCGTGAAAGAACCAGTCAGATCACGGAACCGTGAACTGACCAGAACTAATTATGCTTAACCAAAATGAACATTTACTCCGATCGCAAAGTTATGTATACATGAAATATGTATAATTCATCGCTCTTTAAACTCCTGGTCTCTAATTTACCATATCTCTAATATTGATAGAATAGTTGGGGAAAAACATCGATTTTCGCCGTTTTTTGGGTATGTTTTTGAAGCCGCACTATCAATTTTAAAGATATCGTAAATCAAAGACAAGGAATTCAAAGAGCTATGTATTTTGCATGTTACATATATATATCTCTTGGTGATTGGACAAATACTCGCAGACTTAATTAGACCGAGATTTTGTCATTTTTGTCTGTGCCGCCATGGCTCCATGAAGTGACTGGTCAGTTCACGGAGTTGTGGTAGACTCCATGAAGTGACCGGTCAGTTCATGGAGCCCAGTTACTCCGCGGGTTGACCGGTCACTCCGCGGACTGACATCCTCCGTGAACTGACTAGAACAGTTATCGCGACACGACACGATGCTTACCCTCACGACGCTGTGCACCCCCTACGACACGCACACATCACCACCACCTTGAACCCATTACGACAGGCGAATGTCCGCAAACGTCCGACTCGAACAATCCTGATTAGACGGACAATTTGGGTATGTGTCGAATGCCAGTTGAACGCTTGGAAGTGGTGGGGGAAAGGTTACATTCTTTTGGGTTCGAAAAAAAAATTTTTGGCGGAAATGGGGAGGAGGAGAAACGACGGGGACAGAGGAAAGGCTGGGGTGCTGTGGCCGAGTGCCCGGCTTTGGCTGGAACTGGTGTTTTAGTATAGCGGTACGACTTGGAGACAAGGAGGGCTTTGCGGACACAATGAGCTCACATCGTTGAAGTGCCGGGGATTGGTTTAAAAATATGTCATGGCCGCTATCGGCTGAATACATTATGATTCAAACAAACAAACCATGCCGCTCCTCCGAAACGAACATCCACCCACAATGCTTTCTTGTCGAGCGATAATCCACTCACTCCTTCTCTCCCATTCACTCCTCCTTCTGATTGTGGGCATGATACGTATGCATTTCTCTCTTCGTCGAAGATGATATCTGATTGAGTCCTTATCGTCTTAAATTCTAGATCCCAGATCCTCCAAGTGGTGGTACTATCGTGTACATAACCGACCATCATGCAGCCGGGTTTAGATAGTGGGCCGAGCTTTTTTTCGATACGCTGGCGCTCTGGTATTAATCGACTGACATGGCATCCAAATCGACGAAGATGATCAAGTGGAGCTTTATAATTTATTGGCTTTCGTGTGGGATCATCGGCTGGTTTATCGTATTCCGGCTTTCCATAGCTGTTAAGCATTTCGTACGGAGTCTCATATGGAGCCTTATAGCAGTCTCGATTGTCTCTCTTATTTAGGCCCTCATTCGGCATTCGCTGGTGTAGATATACGGCCGTGTTCACTGCTTCCCCCCAGAATTCATGTGGTGCTTGGGAGTCGAGGATCATGGCTCGAGCCTTCTCTGTGATCGTTCGGACCATTCTTTCCGCAACGCCGTTTTTATGGTGAGCATATGGAGGGCAGAACTCTAAGGTGGTACCGCGTGAGGCTAGAAGTATCCGGAAGAGCTTATTATCGAATTCACCTCGGCCGTTGTCGCATCGGAATCGTTTGATTTTGTAGCCTTTGTTATATATGGTTCAGCTTGACTGAGGGCTAGTGGAAGCGAATGGGTGGGCGCGGCCAGCTGGCGGCGGCCGAAGGTAAACCTTGAGTTTGAGTTTGAGCTAAAGCCCGAGCTTGAGTTTGAGCTAAAGCCCGAGCTTGAGCTTGAGCTTAAGTTTGAGTTTGGGTTGGAGCTAGAGTGGGAGGAAGTTTAGAGCGAGGAAAGGAGTATATAGGAGGAGCGGAGTGGCAGAGGTTGGGCAAGCAGCGGCTTCAGCATCAACCCACCCACCCGCACTATAGCATATATTGTGTTTTTTGTAAGTTCTTTGTTTTTCGACTCTACACCCAGTGAAGGGCGTCCGGCCTAGAACGGGAGAGTCCAAGCGGAGTGGCGGCCACAGCGGTGGCCTCCACTCCTCCGAGGCGGCAACCTTGTTTATGCTTCGTTTACTACTTCGTTTCGGTTTTTCTTTCGGTGCCCGTTTTTGTTCTGCAACGGTTTGTATATGACTGAATGCAAAAGCGCGTGTTTGAGGGAAGAGCGAGCTCACTAGCCGTCGACTTTAGCTTGGAAATGCTGATATGCGGCGATACAAGTTTCTTGTTTCTTATCCGGGAGTAGGTAGACGGTTGTCCAGCGTGTGTAGTCATCGATGAAGAGAATATAGTGTAGGTGGCCAGCCTTCGTCGGAGTTCCAAAAGGGCCGCATGTGTCGGAGTGTATGTTATACCTAGCATAATACCCTCGGAGCGGGGACACACACGATCACTCGCGACGTGCCCGATTATGATTGTTACATGGAGTATCTGGTAGGGCATAGGGCACACCGCTCCCCTGCATATACCCCTGAGTCTTTCTCCTGTTGTACCGAACTTTCTCTCTCGACTGTCTTGATCTAAAATGACACGTATCCAGAACTTAAAGTGCAAGCGGCTCCGCGCTCAAACCTAACCCAAACCACGTGATGACGAACTTAACAAACCGCTCCAACATCTCCGTCTCTCTCCTTCTCTCACTCTCTTCACTCTGTACTTTAGTCTATACACACGGTTCTCCCCATACAGTAACAAAGATGTCATCGGCTATCACTCGTCTCGGAGAGCAGAGCGAAGCTAGAGAACGCACCGCTCTGAATAGCGAAGCTACTCTCTACCGAACGAAGCAAGAGAACGCACCGCTCCGAACTGCGAAGCTACTCTCTACCGAAGCTAGAGAATGCGCTGCTCCGAAACAGCGAAGCTACTCTCAATCGAACGAAGCTTATTCGCCTGGAGGTCACTAGAAAGAAAGGATACCAATGGTCCGGAGGCAGAAGCCGCGGGGCTGATGTCATAAAGGATACCATTGGTCCGAGTATAATCTAATGACGGTAAAGACGATACAAGGATCGGGAGATGGAGGCCTGCGGTAGTTGCGAAGGAAAAGCATGGGTTCGAAGGTGGTACGGGAGCTCTAGAGAAAAGCATAGATAGATCTTGTTAGAGCGAAGACGAAGGTATAAAGACCTTGGGTTTCTTCGAGGGTAGAAAAGGCATCAACCTTCTCAGCGAGGAGAACAAGCCTTAACAATATACGCATTGGAAAGCCTATTCTTTTCGTTCAGAATCTTTACGTGATTTTTCCACATCCCGAGTGAAGCTCCCAACAGTGTTCAAAACGGGCCGGGCCGGGCCGGGCCTGACATCTTGAGGCCCGGCCCGAAGGCTTTATATAAAGCCCGGCCGGCCGCCCTTAGCGCGGGCTTTTCGGGCTTAAGCCTGGCCGGCCTGTAGGCCTAGCGGGCCGAGTGCTCATTTGTGATTCACATCCACGGGTGGCATCTACAGATTGAAAAAGTCATAGAGCCATGCTATCATTACTGGCTATGCTATACATTGGAGGACCAGATACACACTAAAGAAGAATACTTTGCCCTGATGGATTGTCCGGTAAAGCCCTGGTTCTTAAGAAATAAGCTGTGGGGTAGTGGGGTCCATAAAATGCCCAGAAGAAAACAAAGCAAGTACACCTCTCAATCCTGACCTCCTAGCCTTATGTCAAACCACATCAGGCTGTTGTTTCAATGCCCAAAGCGTCTCCTCCAACTTCCTGACCTCACTTGACTCCATAATGCCCGCTTTCTCCCAAGATTTCATACATTCAACGCACAAATTATGTCATCTCCCAAGCGATTAGAAAGCCCATACGGCCCGCGGGCTTTTAATTTAAAAGCCCGGCCTTCGTGGGCTTTGAGATTACCGGCCCGGCCCGGCCGCCCCAAAGCCCGCCTGAAAGCCCGAGGGCCGGCCCGGCCCGTTTAGAACACTGGCTCCCAACCTGCTATAACCGAAGCAAGTCCCGAAGCGAGTACGGATACTTCTTTGACTGGCAAACTTGGAGTGACACTCCCGGTGTGACAGTGTACTAGTTCGTATGGCTTGGTTGCTCGCCGAACCTTGGTGAGTATAAACTTTTGTTTGTGTTTTGCCTGGGTGCAAACGTCACATATTTGGGAGTTTAAGATCTCGGAGCCGTCGATAAGGCTTTTCATTGCAGCGGGGTGCAGATGGGCCAATCGACGATGCCACAGGCGGGAGGTAATCAATGATTTGTCCGGAGTAGTTGCGGTAGGTCCACTTGTGGACTGGCTTCCGCCGGTTTCGGACGTGAGAGCTTGAGCGTCGACTTGAGATTGGAGAAAGTAGAGGTCTCCTACTTGTTTGGCAGTAAGTGCAATTGAGTTCATAGATATGGAGCAGACGCCATTTCGGAAATTGGAGCGGTCGAGCTGGTTGATTGAAAGCAAGGACAGACGAAAGGTAGGTGTATAGAGGGCTTTTAAGTGTGAAGTAGTCAATTTCTGTGATATGTCAACGAGGCCATGGTGAGTGGCTATTACCATTGTTTCGTCTCCAAGTTTAATGGAGATCGGAGGTGCCAGCCTTTTATAGGAAATGAAGGAATTGCAATCGTTACACATGTGGTGAGAAGCACCTGAATCTACGATCCAGGATGTGGACAAGCCTCGCAACAGTACAAACTGGTACAGGATCAAGTGCAAAACTGTACTGAACTGAGTAATACCAACTGTTTGAATCCACAAACTGTACTAGACCTATATACTGGTATACTGAACTGGTTTGTACCAGTAAACTGCCGGTACAAAAACAGTTAGTATATACTGGTATAACTGAAAAACTGCCAGTACAAATGAGCACTAATAAGAACACAGTCATCCATACGCAGGCGTAGTACATCTTTTGCCATGCACAAGTAAGTATGATCAAGTAATTATGCTATTCTCACATGCATCGCCACTTCCTTTCTAGGCCAGCACCCAAGGTTAGTAAGCGAAAGTGCAGCCGCAACCATACCAACAGTATAATCTAGTATACCAGTATAATTTTGCATCTGTACTGAAGTTTATAACACTCCAACTATACCAGCAATTTCTCAAACTGTAACAACCAACTGTTTGTCGGTACTGGTATTTGCTGGTATACTAGTACGAACCAGTATACTGTTGCGAGGCTTGGTTGTGGAGGTAATTGTAGAGGATAAAGCGTTTGCGGTGGAAAGGGCGACATATGCGGGCTGGCTGATGGTGTTGGAACGGTTCTTAGAGTACGTCGTCACTTGGCTTGGGTTAGGGTTGGCGATCTCTTGTGTATTTAGCTACGTGTCATCTTAGACTTAGACAATCAATCGCTTCACCGAGAGTCGGTTCAACAGGTGGCTTGTTCGGTATCGTCGGAGTCGTCGGATAGTCAGAAAAGGTCTTCTCCGGCGTAGATGCCCTGCTGGGCCAGTGCTGCATTTGCTTCTGCCACTTTGTCGCTATTGCATATACAGGTCTCAGCCGGAGATGAGCCTCGTATGGCCGGAGACGGTGTCTTGTATGGCCGGAGATGACGGAGCGGAGACGGTGATGTCTCGTATGTCCGGAGATGACTGTCGACTCTGATACTGGCTGATGGCATTCAGCCGTACTTGTACTCTCATATATATATGGCCTTATGGCCCTCTTAGATTATATATAATTAAGCTTCTCTAGCATCACTATTTCAACAGTCACCGCTGTTTCGTTTCATGACCTTGTTTTGGGCATCGCGCCCTCTCTGGCGTACGTGGCATTCGGCTTTAACATGTCCTTATTTTCCGCAGTAGAAGCATGATCTGTCGTCTTCCTTCTTAAAGCCGCCGCTGCCGCTGTAGGTGCCACGTCGCTTAAGGATTCTAAAATTCTCGGTGCTATGGTTATTCATTTTACAGTGCGTGCAGGGGTATTCATTACCGACTTTGTCCTTAGTTTCTCCTCCTCGATTTCCGTAACCTCTTCGCCAATTTCCACGACTATGGCCACGGTAGCCGCCTCGTTGGGTGTGAAGGGCCGATCCGGTGGTGGCGTCTCCGATTTCATTGGTGATGGCTGTAGTTCCTTCGTCCTCTTTTAGAGCATCCATGACTGCTTCGACTGTTGGAATAGGAGTTTGACGCTGTATAATTCTGACCGTCATAGCATACTGTCCTGGCAAAGTGGTATATATGTGTGTGCGAAGTTCATCATCGGAGATGGCTTCGGTCAATCCGGCTAGCTGATGGCGGAAATCTTGGAGCTTATTGAAGTAATCTTGGAGTGGTTGATCCTTTTGAGGTCGAGTCGCACGGAATTTGCGGAGAAGTGCAGTTCGACCGATGAGTGTTGTTGTATTATCAAGACGCTCTTGAAGAGTGTGCCGCATCATTTGTGGGCTTCGCATGCCCTTGAGGTAGGTTCTAATGTCCAGAGAGCAGGAGAGTAGTATGAAGGTGGCGGCCTGGGCCTCTCGGGCCTTCCAATTGGTATAGTCGATATCAAGTGCCTGGGGTTCGGTGTGGTGTGCTAGAAGCGTAGTGTCTATTCTCTAAATGACACGATACATGTATACACAGAGTTGAGCCGCACACGTGACCAACGTACACCCTACATCCACCTCCCCCTACAAAAGCTTTCCACCGGAAAAACAAAAGAAAACGCTCCCAAAACTTCAATCTTGCATAGCCGCTACCCTCGCGCTCCTCCTTATCGGTGGTAGCCCCTTGATTTTGGCTGCCTGCGGTCGGGTTGTCGCCGACTTCGGCGGTCTCGAAGGGTCAGCAGGGCGTAGGTTCTTCGGGAGGAGTTTGTTCAAACTCTCGTCATTCATGGTAGCCGCATACTCCCTGACTGTCTCCTTGCCTCCGAAACGGGTGAGGTTCATCAGTGGCTCCCACGTGCACTCCTCCTCCGATTGGCCCTCCCACTGGACTCGAAACTCGGCCTTTCCCTTCTCGACTCGCCACTCGCGAATGGCTTGCAACCCATACTCGGTATCACCGCTCTTGGTGACTCTGATTGGTGGCGGTGCCTCCTGCGGTCGGGATTCGTCGATGGTACACCGTTTAAACTCGCTGACATTGTAGGTCTTGTGAATGCGGAGATGCTCAGGCATGTCGGCGATCTCGAAGGCATTGCCATTGCCGCGTTGCATGCCGAGAGTGTATGGGCCGACATAACGTTGTTGTAAAGCTCGACTAAGCCGTGCCCTAGACTGGTCGGTGTCGGGGTCGGTTCCAGGTGCAGCAGCACCGTAGCTCAGTGGCATGTTTCGAGTGTTTATCATCACACGGTCGCCAGATTGGAAATTGTGTGGTTGCCGTTTCTTGTTTTCTTCTGCGGCCTGGTTCGCTTGGGCAATTGCAAGTTTATCCTGGAGCTGGGCGAGAATGTCGGCCATGGTCGTTGCGAAGCTAACTGCTTGATGTCCTCCAGTTCGACTCCCAGCATCGCGGTAGGAGTTGACGGAGGTTGTCGCGGCAATGATGTCAAGTGGCATCCGTGGAACGTATCCTAGGTCTGCTTCGAATGGTGTCATCTCCGTCGCCTTATGCTTGCTTGCATTATATGCGAACTCCGCCAGTGGCAGCAGTTTGGCCCAGTTCCTCTCGTTTCCGGCGGCGAAGGTGCGGAGATATCGTTCGACAATACTATTGACCTTTTGTGCGAGTCCGTCGGTCTGTGGATGGAAAGCCGTCGACATACGCAGCTTAGTCCTCCATATTTCATTCAAGTGTTGCCAGAAGTCGGACGTAAATCTGACGTCTCTGTCGCTGACAATCGACTCTGGAATTCCGTGTAGTCGAAAGTAGTCGTCAATGAAAATCTCTGCGAACCGTTGGGCCGTGAGGTCTTTCTCCGTTGTGGCCGTCCAAATGGCTCGTTTGGTCAGGCCGTCGACGATGGTGATGATAGTGTCGTTACCGTTGCTAACTGGAAGCTTGGTGATGAAGTCGATGTTAATTCGCTGCCATCTTGCGTTGGGCACGTCCAGTGGCTGTATGAGCCCATACGGCTTCTGGTTCGTCGACTTTGCACGGGCGCACGCCGCACAGCCCTTAACATACTGTTTGACTGTCTGGTACTGACGTGGCCAGAAAAACCGTCGTCCGACCACTGAAGCCGTCCTGTCGATTCCGAAATGCCCGCCGACCATGGAGTCGTGTGCCTCGTATAAGACTTTTTTCTGGAGCTCTCTCGGGATACAGAGGCGGTCAGTCGCACGGTGGAGAATTAGCCCTTCGTCGTTCATCCAGTAATGTCGTGTTCGATCCCGTCGTTGCTTTTTCTGTCCCGGGGTTTCCTTCATCAGACTCGCCTGGGTGCCTTGGAGTTCACGATATACCATGCCGAAGTACGAATCTCCTGGGTACGCTCTTCGTACTTCGTCCATCCAACCGTCGGCCCAAATAACACTCGCATGCATTAGCTCTCCCGTGTAGTCGCTGCTCTCAGAGTTTGGCTCTCCCAAATTTTCGGCTGACTGGCCGCCGACGTCTGGCTGGTTGGCGACAACTCGGGCCGTCCGTGGTAGTGGAGGTTCCTTGTAATCGGGCCGTCGGCTGAGAGCGTCCTGGATGTAGTTCCGGGCGCCTGGAAGGTACTCAATCTCGAAGTCGTATTCCATCAGAGTCTCCAGGAGTCGCATTTGTCGACTTGTTAGCCGTGGCTGCTTAAGAATATGCTGCAATGCCGAGTGGTCTGTTTGAACTTTGAACTTGTCGCCATGTAGGTAGAAGCGCCAATGCTCGATCGCATCTTTTTCTCCCAGGAGCTCTTTGTCGTAAGTGGAGTACCGGGTTTCAGCATCGTGTAGTTTGCGAGAGAAGTAGGCGATGATTCTATCCGTCCATTCACCAGTAGTCTCCTTTTGCAGTTGCCGTAGCGTGGCCCCAATAGCGAAGTCGGACGCGTCCGTCCGCACCAGGTACTGGCCGCCTTCCTTTGATGGGAGTGCAAGAGCCGGATGGGCCAGCATGGCCGCCTTGAGGACGTCAATCGCGCTTGTCACCTGCTTCCACTGTTCTGGGTCGTTCTGCACTTTGTTGAACTCTGTTTGTGTTACGTTGAGCAAGGCAGTCAAGGGAGTGGCGATCTTTGCGAAATTCTTGACAAAGCGACGGTAGACACCCGCGAGCCCCACGAAGCTGCGCATTTCTTTGGGAGTGGCTGGGTCGGGCCAATCGGCGATCGCGGCGATTTTCTCGGATGTCATTGAGACGCCGCTCCCGTTCACCTTGAAGCCCAGAAAGGGTGCTTCTGCTCGGCCGAACTGACACTTCTCGCTCTGCAGTCGAAAACCCTCCCGGCGGATTGAATCCAGGACTGCCTGTACATGCTTCTCATGGGCTTCTTCGTTCTTGGAATAAATCATGATGTCGTCCAGAAAAACGATGCAGTAGCCGCTGTCAATGTGTTTCCGTAAGAGTTCAGTCATTAGCCTCATGAACTCGCTTGGTGCGTTTGCCAGGCCGAACGGCATCACTAGCCACTCGTATAGACCGTCCGGGCCGATAAATGCTGTCTTCTCAATGGAGTCAGGGTGCATCCGGTGCTGGTGGTAGCTGCTGTGAAAATCGAGTTTGGAGAAGCATTTGGAGCCCTGTAGGCGTGCAATCAGATCTTCTGGATGTGGCAGTGGAAATCGGTCCTTAATGGTGATCTTGTTGAGAGCCCGGTAGTCAATGCACATCCGCCATTTGCCACCGGGTTTCGGTACGAATAGGACTGGTGACGCATATGGAGAGTGTGAACTGCGAATTTTGCGTTTCTCCAGCAGTTCGGTTGTCTGTTTTTTATACTCTTCCCACTCTGCGGCTGTCTGTCGGTACGGACTCCGGTGTGGTGGCTCTATTCCTGGAATCGTGCGAATGCGGAAGCCGCCTGCCGCACGTGTTGGAGGCAGTCCTTCCGGCTCCAAGAAAAGGTCGTGGTACTGCTCTCGGACTCGCCGTTCGAACTCCGACAGCTCTTCCACTCCCGGGGCCGATTCCACTGACATGCACTCCGCCCAAATTACTGCACAATCGGCCTTGAACGTGGCTTCGTCGACAATCTCTCCAATAACCACCTCATCGACTAACTCCGCACCAAATTCCATAGCCAGAAGCTCCATTGCATTGTAACCTTGAGGCCGCGTCGGCTCTGCCTTCGTCGTCATCAACTCGGTGGCTCTGCCCTCGTCTTTCCTCAGCCCGTCTATTGTAAATTTGAATCGGCTACCATCTCCGTCGCCACCCAGGCACAACCGATTCTTTTTGTGGTTGACATGGTGCGGAATCTCCTCCATCCAGTCTTTGCCGAGGATGATGTCGTACTTCGCCAACGGATAGACTACGAACCATCCACTGTACATGAGCCCACCGATGTCCAACTCCAGGTGTACTTCTTTCAACGGCAGAGTCTCCACCCGTCCCGCTGCTGTTAACTGCATGTCGCCTCGGTGTCGAGTCTTTGGCTTACCGCCGGCCAGCTTTTGTAACAGGCTGGGGTTGACGAATTTATGACTGGCACCGCAATCGTAAAGGGTATAGGCCGCTACTTCTCTTTTTTTCTTTTCTCTTTCTCTCCTTCTCCATTCTCCTTCTCTTTCTCGTTCTCCATTTTCGTTTCTCGAGTGGCTCGCTGGGTACGACACAGGGAGGTTGAAACGAAGCAGATTTGAGCTGTCACTTTCGGAGTAAAACAACTTCATATTAACGCTCTTACGAACTCTATTTCTGCTCGCCCCAGCCTCCTCGTTCGTCCCAGCCTCCGGAGGTGCCGTGCACTCGCAGCACCTCCTAGGCGTTTCCTGCATTCTCTCTGTCTTGAACTCCCGATTCTTGACTTTCTGCAGCCGTTGCCTTAGTCGCATTCACCTCCTGTTGATTCCTCCATCGTCCACTTCGACCGCCACCATTTGCACCTCCGCGGCGGCGGCTGTGGTTTCCACCTCCGCGGCCTCCGCAGTTGTCACCCGGTGTTGCTGATTTGGGCAGTCGTAAGCCCAGTGGCCGTCCGTAGAGTGGCACTTGGCGCACTCATTAGGTGCAAGTGGTGGTCGGTTGCCGCGGCTGCGATTCGGGTTCCGGTCGTACATCGCTGATATTTTGGCAGCCTTGGCTTTGTCTTTCGGGGGTGCAGTCGTATCGGAGTCGGCTACAAACACCATTGCCCGATCCAAAGTCGGTACGCCTCCCATATCTCTTCTGAAACTCCGGTACTGGATGAAGGAGCGATATGCCACCTCATTCGGACGTAATTTGGCTGCGTACTCTTCCAAGAGTTGTTGAGGGGTCATCGGTGCGTGCGGGTCAAGTTGCAGTCGTAGTCGTCGGAACTCTTCGTTAAAAGTAGCTACATGGCCCTTGGCGGAGATGGTAAGTAGCCGCCACTCATCCTCGAAGTTTCGAAGTGCGTCCAGGGGTGTAAACTCTTCCTTGAGCCGCGTGCAGAAGTCATCCCAAGTCGGATATGGCTGGCTAGACGGAAACGTCGAAGTTGCCCATCGTCCTGCTGTCTCCTTAAGTTGGAGCAGAGCGTACCTGGTCCATCCATCCATTCGCGGCGCTGCCACTCCTGCTGCCATTGTTGGGGTTGTCGTTTCAAGCCATCCAATTTCGTGGCATCGGGCCTCGAATTGTCGTTGCAAGTCGTTGATAAAGTCGCCGATGACTTGCATGTCCCGCTCGCCCTTGAACACCGGAAGTCGTTTGGGGTTAATTGTGAAGGTATTGATATTGGTCGTGTTTCCTCCCCCGCCTTGACTTCGTGCATTGGCCATCATGACTATTCGTAATGCCTCTTCTGCTGCGGTCACTTGTGTCCTGAGTTCTGCCGTCTCCTGCTGGGCCGCCTCCGCTATCGCTCTCACCGCCAACGCCTCCCTGGCTGCCCTGTCCGCCTCGTCCTCGGCACTACCTGCAGTTGCTGCACGCAGGGTTTTGACTTCTGCCATCAATTCTTCCATGGCCACCGCCCGGTCCTCGGCCTCGTCATAACATTCCGCCCACGCGTCTTCTAGGGCTGCGATGTACCGTCTCCACCGCCCATTCTCATTTGGGCCGTCGTTGATCGGCCTTTCCAATATCCAGTCGCGATACCGGACGTACTCGTCTGACCGTGGTCTCTCGTCATTCGGTTTGCGTAGTAGGTTCACTGTATTATCCGTGTAGTCGGGGTCGTGATACCACGGATCGCCGTTGCTGCTGCTATTGCCTGCCTCCGGCTGCGGGGTTACCATGCTCTGTCTCGGCCGCCTTCTTGGTGCGACTGAACGTGACATGGTTCGGATTCTCTCTTATTTCCCAAGGTGTTGGGGTTGCAATAACGTGTCGGTGTCTCGGGGGTCTCTGATTCTCAGGGTCTTCTGATTCTCGGGGTCTCTGATTCTCGGGGTCTCTGATTCTCGGAGTCTCTGATTCTCGGGGTCTCTGATTCTCGGGGTCTCTGATTCTCGGGGTCTCTGATTCTCGGGGTCTCTGATTCTCGGGGTCTCTGATTCTCGGGGTCTCTGATTCTCGGGGTCTCTGATTCTCGGGGTCTCTGATTCTCGGGGTCTCTGATTCTCGGGGTCTCGGATTCTCGGGGTCTCTGATTCTCGGGTCTCTGATACTCGGGGTCTCTGATTCTCGGGGTCTCTGATTCTCGGGGTCTCTGATTCTTGGGTCTCTGATTCTCGGGGACTCTGATTGTCAGGGTCTCTGATTCTCGGGGTCTCTGATTGTCGGGGTCTCTGATTCTCGGGGTCTCTGATTGTCGGGGTCTCTGATTGTCGGGGTCTCTGATTGTCGGGGTCTCTGGTTCTCGGATCTCTGTTTCTCGGGGTCTCTGCAATTGATTCTCTCTCGGCTCTGGTCGGTGATCTCGCCGTTGTAATCGCTCGTGATCTCGCGTAGGGTGTCTCGTGATGTCGACGCGTGGAGCGCCGATAACCTGGTCTCTGTCTCGTAGGTCCTCTCGATCTGCTCAATTGCGTCGAATTGCCACTGCCAAAGCACCGGAATCGAGGCAAAAGAGGGTGTTGACGTGTTGCTACCAAGATGTGGTGTGCTAGAAGCGTAGTGTCTATTCTCTAAATGACACGATACATGTATACACAGAGTGGGGCCGCACACGTGACCAACGTACACCCTACATTCGGGTTCTTCTCCAGTGACGATGTTGTATGCTACCATGGCCTCGAGAACGAGTATTATGGTCTCTACCCACGAATCATAGTTGAGGTGAGTAAACAGAGGGATGTTACCCAATTGGGTCTTGTTGTAGTTCGGGAGGTTGGAGGTTGGAGTAAACATCGTGAGATTTCTTCGTGGGGGTGTTCAGCTCGAATTAGGTTGTTTGTTTTGATGTTTCAGTGTCGTTGCTGGCGTGACTGAGTTTCAGTGGTACAGATAATGTTGGATGACGTGATTATAGTGTCAGGAGTAACCAAAAGGAGTATAGAGTGTTTCAGGTGGGGATAAGAATGGATTTTTAGATGATTGCGACCGCCGGGCTCATAACCTGTTACTTTTGTATGTACGAAAAGATGCTTGATTGTGATGATATCTATGTTGAAGTCTGTGGTCTATATACAGCCTCCCATACTGTCTAGAACTCTCATGATTATGCACCTTCGGGAAACTGTTCGCATCGCTTTCAGGCTCTTTCCAGCTTTCACCGGCGCGAAAGCGAATCTGCGAATACCCAGACAAGACCCAACTTTGAAAGTAGGGCGAACTTTCTGGCTTTCAGTCGGCTTTCGCTTCGTTTTTCCTTTCATGCAGATAGACTTTCCCATTGCCATGAATTCCAGCTTTCGCGCAGACTAGCTTTCCCGCTTTCCAGCTTTCGCCAGGACCAGGCTGCGGGCGTGCTTTAGGTTTACAAGCACCAGCATATTAACTTAAGGTTCACCAGAAGCTCAGGCCAAACTTTGCTCTGACTAGCCTCCGCTCGCCCTAGCATCCGAAGTTTGAGCCAGCTCTAGCCAGCGGACGAAGCTCTAGCTTGGGAGCTCTGGCCAGTGTTCGCAACCGTCCCGTCCGTCCGGGATTAGTCAGGACGGGGACGGACGGCAAGAATCCGTCCGTCCAAGAGCAGGACGGTGACGGTGCCGTCTTTTTGAGGCTGGACGGAGAAGTCTTAGCGCACATAACAAAAACTATACGAAAATCATTTCAATTACTATTCTGACCGTGATGCAAGATCTGTGAGCATCTGCTCCATCCATACTATTTCTGACTCTGTTTCTCCAAAGATTACGCCCTCTGTACCCAGGATTTTATACATTCCGAAGCCTGTATAACATTATCGGGCTAGATTGGGTTTCGTCTAAAGATATACAGTAACCGCCCGATGACGGTGGATGACGGCCGACATTCCGTCCGTCTTGAGGAAGGACGGGACGGACGGCCTTGGCGCCGTCCCGTCGGTCCTGGAGGAATCTCGGACGGGACGGTTGAGAACACTGGCTCTGGCCAGATGAAGAGGGCAAGCATCTAGCTAGCAACGGCGGCTAGTAGCTAGCGGACTTAGCAATAACTTCGAAGTGTGGGCTCGACTTCAAGTGTGTCACCATCACCCACACCATCACCACCGCCATTACAATTGCCACCACTGTTCCGGTCCTTTGGCGGATCCGGTCCGTTCGCAGATGGCCCGGTCCATCCACCGAAGGCCCGGTCCATCCACGGATGGACCGCCCCTACACACAAAATCCGAAAGGACTGGGCCTCCTATGGATGACCAGATGGACCGGAGGTGGAGTTGATGGCACCGGTGCATTTGGCAATCGATATGGCAACCGCACCTTTTTTGGCAATCGACACATTGGCAATTGCTGCAGCCATCGAACTCTTTATGGCAATCGACATGGCCATTGGCAATTACTGCAGCCATCAAACTCTTTTTGGCGATTGCTGCAGCCATCGGACTATTTTTGGCAATTGCTACAGCCACCTGGATTCTGCGACCGTACAATGATTCTCCTCTTTTGATCAACCTCTAGTAATATCAGCACGACCACAACCACGACCAACACTGCAACTACCATCTCTCAGTGTCCTGCTATAGCATCATGCCACCGAAGCGAAATGAAAAATCGCGCCAGGTGACACTCGCTGCACCTCCCGCCTCCACCTCAAGCAGTACACCTTCGGACTCAAATCTTGCTAAATTTGAACAGGTGGTGGCAAAATTTGGATTGCACAAATAGAATACATATGTAGGACATTGGATGAATATAGGAAACAGATAAGAAAAGAAATGAGTCCGAGACAGTCAAGCAAGGTTTAGATTCAGTCTCGCATATTCCTAAACATTCATATCTGATGCTAGAACACTGGCAATATTTTAAAGAAAGGAATGTGCATCTGTATATGTGTACGCACTTACACATTTGACTGTGATTATATATTAATTCAGAGGTTACAATATTCAGTTATTCACCCAGTCCATCTGTGGATCCTCCAATGGGCAGGCCATTGACGGATCTAGGTCCATCCGTGGATGGACTGGGTATTCCGTGGATGGACCGGGCCATCCGCCAACGGACCGGATCCGCCAAAGGACCGGAACACCACCATCACCATCACCACCGGCATTGTATGAAGCTGCAACTCCTGCGCTTGCACACGGACTCTGATACAGGCACAACTATTGACCTTGTACCATCAATTGTATTCCTCAACACCATGGCAATAGAATATCGTGATATTAGGCGGGATATGCTTTGGTGGTGAGACTCGGATAAACTTCGGTGGTGAGACTCGGATAAGCTTCGGTGGCGAGATAACCTTCGGTGCCAGAGGACTGATAACCTTCGAAAGTACTATAACCTTCAGAAGTACGAAAACCTTCAGAAGTACGATAACCTTCTGAGGTACAATAACCTTTGGAAGCACGATAACCTTTGGTAGCGGAATAAAATTTGGCCAATTTAGAGCATTATCAAATCGACGTCATGATTTTCTGGAGTACGGTCCGAGGGATTCCTGTACTCCGGAACTACAATCATAACATCGCTAGACTTTAGACGAAGGTTATCCCTGTGACCAACTCTGCCACCCAGCCTGAGCCTGAGAATCTCACGATGCCCAACAGCCATGGTGTTGAGGATTTAAATGGATGGTACTGGGTACATCGCGATACTTGAGCTCATGGGGAGAGCAGATCTCGGAGTCAGATTGGCCAGCAGAATGTGCAGCTCGATTCCCATGGACTCAGTGGTATATGTGCGAGTATGAGTGCGAGTATGAGTTCTGAGATTGATTGATCTCCTTGATGGTGGTGGTGGTGGTGGGAGTGGTGGTGATGAGGGCAGAAACGCCACCACGCTCTAAGTTTAGCTCGCCCTAGGCAGAGCTTCGGACGCTGGCCAGAACTTCGCTGGAAAGCATAACATAGCGAGAGCTGGAATGTGAATCTGCGCGAAAGTGCCCCCGCCGCAAATGACGCAGAAAGTGGATCTGCGTGGAAGGAAAAACCCAGCGAAAGACGGCTCAAAGCCTGAAATAGGCGGAGAGAGGCTGAAAGCCTCCATGGTGGGAAATTGTGAAAGGAAAAACCAGCGAGAGCCGCCTGAAAGCAGCTGAAAGCTGGAAAGTACGTTGTGCTTTCAGCAGCTTTCAAAGTGTGCTCGGGTTTCCCGATGACCTTTGCATATCCTCCTATTATCATACAAATCTCAGGTTCTCATACAAGCCATGATCATACAAGAGCTCATACACGATGTATATATGCAACACATGGCGGCGTATCTGGCCAGGTGATATTCCATGATTAGCACTCGAAAACTTTGCGTGAGTTCAAAGGCCAGATCCCAGTAGCTTCAAATGCACTCAAGTTGTTCTTGTGGGTGTATGCTGCAGCCCTAGTGCATGTGACAAGTCTATTGAAAAAGTTATTGACAGAATAAATTGAGATTCCGGGGGTGTGTCTACTTGTGGAATTGCCCTTTCTTAATGGCATTTCCTCCTTTTCTCATCCACAAATCCAAATCATTGCTATAGCAGTGTGACAATTGACCAAAGAGGCCGACATCCAGTGGCTGTAAGATATGTGTGGAGTGTGCTGGGAGGCAAATAGACTGAATATCACTTTTTAAGTAAAACCGAAAAACTGCCATGACAAATGTGATCCATGTCCATGAAGAACCAGAATACGCCGCTGTTTCTTGACACTACTTCAGTCAGCAGGAGCAGGAGAACATTTCGATGGTACCTACACTTGAGCTGTGAATCTTCCAAAGTTCTTTTCCACCCATTCCAACCCTAATTCATTGTCGGTCCAGCCCTTGGATGACTGAGCAAAGATAGCCTGCTCTTGAGCCTGAACCCCAGCATGCTATCCTAGTATATGCTTTCCACCCTTATAGATATCCATTGGGGGTATAACTTTACCAGCTGCAGATATACACTGTATAACTGTAACCATTTCCCGGTTTCCATCCTGACTATAGCAGGTATTCTTTCGGCCTCTATGGCAGATAACCTTGACTTTCAAAACCTGACCAAGCATGAGCCCCTTATCATCCATATTGTAAATTTTTTCTGGACAAGCATTGAGCTGTCTAATAAGTTTCCCCATCTGGATACAGGTAGTTAGCCAAAAATATTGAATGATACTAAACCGACTTACTGTAATGGCAGCCGGCCAGGGCCAGGAAACCCCCCTGTATATAGTCACATTTGCGGGGGTACAATTGCACTCCAGCGATCATCTTAATCACATACTGTACTACTTTATCACTTATTCTTGTGCGCAACTGTATCTACTCTTGCTCTGGAGTACGGAGCGATACTGGGCCATATCCATCCTTACACTTACGTTGTGGAAGAAGTCTTTCAGAATGGCAGGGTCATTTGCATTTGCCCTCTGGCGATCAAGGTGCTGATTAAACTTGCTAGTAATTGCAGGATGACGGTTTAGAAAGCAAGTAATCCAGTGTTTTCCCAATTGGCCGCGACGTTGTGGGGGTAGTAGAGATATCGCAAATTCCTTGACCTTTTTTCCTTGCAGTGCGTGTCCCAGGTAATCCAGAGCCTCACAAAATCTTATAATTGATTTCTCTTCGTCAGGAGTAAGTAGCTGCTCTTTCTCATGTTCAGCACTGCGGGGCTGAGCCCCTCTGAGACGATCTCGCAGGGTACCGTATGGAATGCCGTATGTTGATGCTGCGGCATGGATGGATGTCACTTCACTTGTAAGATAAGCACATTTGGCCTGCCGGATGTCATTTTCACTGTCAGCGCCCAGTTCTCTTGCCCATGGTTGTGGTGGTGCGGTAAGGAGGTGAAACTAAGTTCAGGAGCGGGGTTAATATGACCCCTGCTCATGCAGCCAAGTGCGCTTGCGGGCTTAATTGCGTGATCGGTTGCTAGGCCGCGGGCGGTTAGACCGAGAAATACGTTAAGTCCTTGGCAATATCGGGTTGGCCAATTAGGTTGCTTGCGTCCAGCCAAGACAGGGACGTCAGCAAAATGATTGGCTGCCGTTACACTAAGGGTGGCGAAGCCGATTCCATTACTTGTACTCTAGTAAGAGTGAATATAGTATGAATAAAACAAACAAAACAAAACTACAATAGGGAGCTCTTTGCAACCGTTCAGTAGCATCCGTTAATTGCCGGGTGTTCTACGTATCCTTCCATGAAGTACATGTACATTTAGGATTTAGGTTATGGTAATGCCAAGAACATTAGAATCTGCGATATTCCGGTTAACGAAGTGGTTGAAAACATGACCAACACTGAATATATGTATGTGTTCCGTACGACTGACGAACCACGCTGGTTCGCGAACTTAGACTTGTTCGCGAACTTGTGGAAATTTCGCAAACCGGATGGCCAATAGATGAACTCATTAAGGTATAAGGCGAACTGAATCGGAGTTAATCCACACTCATACGATCAGAGGTGCCAGTGAACGCAAGTTCTGCTGCACTCAGACTTTGGTCTTCCTTAGTCAAAAGTGAACTTGCTTTTGGAAATCTGCTCGTCTGCCCCCAGTATCGCCTGGTGAATTGGAGGTGATCAATTTAGTCCTATGTAGAGAGACCAATAGACAAAGGAAACAGTATCTCTTTTAAACTTTCTCACAGTGCTTACTACCATTTTCAATACTTATGAGTGACGAGATCTGGGAATGGAAGCACGTTTAGAGAAGGATTTGCCAGAAAAATGTGTTAGGTTCGCTAAAAATGGCCAGTTTGTGAACTTTTCTGCAGTTCGCAAACTGGACAAGAGGTTTGTGAACAGGGCAAAATTTGCGCGAACCGGCCTTTATCAGTTCGCGAACTGGCAGGCTCATCAATCGTACGGAACATATGCGTATCGCCTAACAAAGCCCATTCCTATGCCACAATTGAAGAAATACGCTCCACTACCACAGCCCCAGGGTCCTACGCTAAGAACTCAAAAATTACACTCAAATAATGCTAGTATCGTCCAACGCCTGCTCCGTATCAAAGCCTAAATATGAGTAAGTAAAGGACAAATATACGAGGAAGAAACGGATTGCAACCTAAAGCCTTTTAATTCAATTCATTGAGCTTGATCCACCACTGTCGCGTTTACAAGTGAGGCTATATTCTCGGCGGCTTCATCCACCACTGTCTCGTTTCCCGGTAAGGCGATCAGCTCAGGGGCTTCATCCACCGTCTTTTTTTCCTGTAAGGCTATCATCACAGTTAGGCGATCTACTTAAGGAAAGATATATTGGAGCGTGCGTGAAAAACTGACCAGCTTTTTGTCAAATCAAGTCCGTGTTAGCATTAGCCAATACATAAATATCGAGAGCGAGTTACCTTCTAGAATTTTTCTAGAATTGCGAAATAAGGCTTTAGTCAGCGTGGCATAACTCCTCTAAGAGTGATCCGGACGAAACCCACATACTATAAAACCAAGTTAGTTACTCTAAGCCAGTCAAATAATGCCAGCGAAGTGGGAGATTACATTCTATAAATCATAATGAAGACGGACAACAAATTAGCATGGAATACATCACAGGAATTGATTGAACGAACTGTCTGCAAAGTTGAAGTGTGAATCAAGTGTTAGCTTCCGGTAACTCGGCGAATAATTCAAAGAGATCTTACTCGCTACAAAATAGTGACCGATTTGTATCAGCAACGAATGGCAACGATAGTGATTGAGACCAAACCGGGAGAACTCACATGCTGTCAAATGATAAAATCGGCATCACATTAACAAAAATCGAAAAATGAGAGCTACAAGGGGTAAAGAACTCACTCGCTGTAACATAAGCCATCGGCTCTGGTTAGCAACAAAAAATACCAACGAGGTAAACGATGATCCTGTATACACTCACTTTCTATAGAGTCAAAGTAGCAGGTGGGGTTAGAAACCGGCTGTAGAGGCAGAAATTGGATACAGAGTGAAACGCACAAGCTGTAGGATCAACAAAAAAAATCATTTAGCAGCCGCTCAGAACAAGGAGACATCATAGAGACTGACTAACTGTTAGGCCATGCGATCAGGCTCTCATTAGCAATATGCTACGACGGGAAAGGAAGCTATGATACAACTGACTTGCTATCCATTCTAACCACCAGTTACATTTTAGCTATAAAACAAAGAAATCATAAGATGGTTGAGAGAAGCTCACCGACTGACGAGTCAAACGATACTCTGATCAGCAGCCAATCTCATCAGAGCAGAGCTATCGCACGTAAACTAACCGGCTATCAAAGCAGGCGATCCGGTACTCGTTAGCAGCAGGCCACAGTCGAGGGTTGAGGATCGAAGATTGAGAGACTAACGAACTATCGAAGCAGGCCATCGGGCACTCGTTAGCAGCAGGCCACAGTCGAGGGTTGAGGATCGAAGATCGAGAGACTCACCTCCTATCGAAGCAGGCCATCGGGGACTCGTTAGCAGCAGGCCACAGTCGAGGGTTGAGGATCGAAGATCGAGAGACTCACCTCCTATCGAAATCGGGCACTCGTTAGCAGCAGGCCACAGTCGAGGGTTGAGGATCGAAGATCGAGAGACTCACCTCCTATCGAAACAGGCCATCGAGCACTCGTTAGCAGCAGGCCACAGTCAAGGGTTGAGGATCGAAGATCGAGAGACTCACAAACTATCGAAGCAGGCCATCGGGTACTCGTTAGCAGCAGGCCACAATCGAGGGTTGAGGATCGAAGATCGAGAGACTCACCTCCTATCGAACCAGGCCATCGGGCACTTATTGGCAGCAGGCCACAGTCGAGGGTTGAGGATCGAAGATCGAGAGACTCACCTCCTATCGAAGCAGGCCATCGAGCGCTCGTTAGCAGCAGGCCACAGTCGAGGGTTGAGGATCGAAGATCGAGAGACTCACTCCTATCGAAGCAGGCCATCCGGCACTCGTTAGCAGCAGGCCACAGTCGAGGGTTGATGATCGAAGATCGAGAGACTCACAAACTATCGAAGCAGGCCATCGGGCACTCGTTAGCAGCAGGCCACAGTCGAGGGTTGAGGATCGAAGATCGAGAGACTCACAAACTATCGAACCAGGCCATCGGGCACTCGTTAGCAGCAGGCCACAGTCGAGGGTTGATGATCGAAGATCGAGAGACTCACCGCCTATCGAAGCAGGCCATCCGGCACTCGTTAGCAGCAGGCCACAGTCGAGGGTTGAGGATCGAAGATCGATAGACTCACCTCCTATAAGCAGGCCATCGGGTACTCGTTAGCAGCAGGCCACATTTGAGGGTTGAGGATCGAAGATCGAGAGACTCACAAACTATCGAAGCAGGCCATCGGGCACTCGTTAGCAGCAGGCCACAGTCGAGGGTTGAGGATCGAAGATCGAGAGACTCACAAACTATCGAAGCATACCATTGGGTACTTGTTAGCAATTCACTGTCAAGATGTTGTATTGAATGAACATCGCAAAACCTACAGTTTCTGCGCGAAAGGTTGTGCTCTCTTAATCGTCTCCTCATTAACCTGCAAAACCATCAACTGTACTATGCCTATATGACATAACATGACTGCAATGTTAAACGATCTTATCATTTGGCTACTGTCGCCGTGCTGATTGTAAATATTGCAGAGTACTTGCGCTGCGTTCTCACGCTTGAATATAACTGCAAGTTCTAACGGCGTGTATTGATTATTGTCCTTGATATTGATCCCGCAACACATATTTGTACGGTACTCTGTGGTGACTTTGTGCCCGTTTTGGACTTCGCTATGGTGCTCGACCCCACCAACTAACAACTCTAAGGCATTTTTATGCCCTGCCATGGCTGCCAAATGCAATGGGGTTCTGCCATCACGGTCTATCGAATCGTTTTCTAGCTTTTTATCCTCCAAGAGCTTTTTCAACGCTTCGTGTCTCCCCGCTACTGCTGCTAAATGGAGAGGAATCCTTCCGTAGTCGTCACGTGCTCCTGTATAAGCACCCTTCCGCAATAAGATGTTGATTGGATCGACACATCCCTCGTATGCCGCCCAGTGTAGGGGAGTCCTTCGAGAATTATCTTGGATATCAACACTTGCTCCAGCTTGAAGCAATATCTCAGTCGCTTTACCATTGGGCTTCATGGCTGCACAGTGCAACGGAACAATTCCATCTCTTCCACGAATCTCAGTATCTGCCCCAGTCTGCAATAAAGCCTAAATGATCGATTCCAGCGCCTTCTCGTCCACAGCGTGAATAGCATAGTGCAATGGAGTCCATTCGGCCAGGTCGATAGCTTTTGGATCCGCACCAGTCTTCAATAACTTTCGTATGATCTTTCATCCCCCCGTACTGCTGCATAATGAAGTGGGGTCCAGTCTAAGATGTCTTTCGTATGGGGATTTTTAAAGCTATCATCCGTCATTTCCCTTTCATTAATGGTCATAATCTTCGAGAAATCCAAATCGTGTCTGAAGAACTTGTGTAGGTCACCGGGGGCGATAACTGTTCTCTCAGGTACTAAATCGTCCCACAGGTTTTGATTTGGTCGCTTTGGATTGTGTATAACTCTGCGAAGTTTTGTATGAGATCACGTAGAGCATCTGGCTTCTCTTAGGATTTAACTCCTCTAATATATTTTTTTGTTCTTCCTCAGCTCTTCAATGCCATCTTTGCGCTGCTGATCCTGTCGCAGCATCAAGGTGTTGCTAACGGATGAGAAAAGGTATATCAGATTGCTGTAGCTTTGTGAAAAATACGGTGTGTTTCCCATGTTTTGCATTCTTGAAAAAGCCTTATGCACACAGGCACAACCTTCTCCCAGCGCCCTCGCAATTCGTGATCTCGCATCTGCTGCCATATAAACTCAATCACCGGTTCAATCGGGAGCTTTCTGAAGCCGCTAAGTGGTGGAATGATGGATATGTACACATCCTCTAAAGTTCCTAGTTCGGTTCGTTGTATAGTGTTGGCGATTCCGGTGAGTACCTTGTTCTCAAATTTTACAGATAGCAAAGTATCTGGATCGTCCATTTGAAATAGGTCTCCACGCGCAATTGAAGTTTCACCCTTCTTCAACTTTTCGGCTGGAATGTCATTTGCAATCGCCCACATGAATGATGAAAAGATATGTTGCGCCAGTGAAGATTCCAGCGATACGTTTGACACAACTATTAGAGGATCTACAAATGTAATGTTAGAATTACCTGTAGCTGTTGCTGAATTAGTACAATCTGTACTAGATGGGGATTACCTGAGGTTTCATCGCCGGACTCAACATTTACGAACCCCACAGGACCAAATTCTGAACTCTGGCAGTCAATACCGCCAACATTGTTATTGGGCGTAACGTCGTCGCCGATCATATCTCCAATCCACCAGTTTATATCCCTCCGTAAAGCTTTGGAAGATTCATCTGGGCCTATAAGTCGAATAATTCTTCGTTTCAGATCTTGGTCTTTTCGTAGCCAATCACTGTCGCTATCAGTTTCTTTATTTTTCTTGTGCTTGTCAGCTTCAGACTCATGAATATGATAAAGCCATAGAGACAATGCCGCTTCTATATATGTCGCGTCAATTTTCTACTTTCCATCCGGCTTTTTTACCTTGAAACGGATATCATCCTCGATTTCCTCGGAGTTATCGTGGATCTTCACTTTCAAAGGCCATGTGAAAATTTTGTGTTCGCTATTGTCAAAGAGAGTGTTCATCACAGCCTCGATGGAATCTGCAACGGCAATAGACAATTTGGATGCTTGTCCAGCCCAATTTGTGAGTTGCCCTAAGCGTCGTCTTCTATTCAATGCGCCCTGCGCCTTCCCTAATGCCGAATGTGGCTCCGAATGAGATCCTGAATGCGACTCTGGGTTCCTAGACTCCCTACTCTCCCAACTTCCAACACATGCAATATTGTTGTCCTTGGTTAATATTTCCCAAGCCAAACGCTCACTGAAGTCATGATGTGCGTCACTCCAATCATTTTTCGGAGTCTTCTCATCCGGCGGCCAAAAGTTGCTGTCCTTAGCGATTCTTAATGCCAACCAATCCATTTCATGATTCTCGCGCAATCTTTTAGGAACAGGATTTGCGATCAATCCGCGCCGAATCCACGCTCGCCATATCGTCATCAAAAATATGCAGACCAGTTGAGCGATCGATGCTGACCAGTTCATACCGCGTAGGCCCTAGCGCACATGAAATGTTAGTAACTGTTAAGCGATTCCTTCAGACGAGTGTTTTAAAGCCTACATGAAACTGAAGGATGAAACCACATAGTCCGAGGAATACTCCAAGTACTGTGAACATTTCCGTACCGTTCGAAGCTATCTTCTTCAAATGCCATTTAACCCATCTTCTCAGCTTGATTATGTCGGCAGGGTTGTCTATATTAGCGGCTATAGAATCCGATCCGGAGCTTCTCGTATAAGATTGTTTGGAAGAGTCCGCTGGGGGGGTTGTTTGCCTCCGAGACGTCAGAATGCGGTTATGCCGGCTAGAAGATGGTCCAAACAGGACGAATGAATCAAAAGCCTGGTCGCTGACGGTGTGGCTTTTCTGCAACCATAATAAACGGACATTTGGTTCGCCTCCTACCCCAGCGCCCGCGTCGATGGTTGTGGTTGTGGCATTAGAGTCCTCTGACTGGTTCTCTGGCTTCAATTTATACTCTTTCTCCACAGTACTTTTCTCCACAACAGCCGAACAAATGAGCATCCCGATCATGAGGATGACGGTGCCGGTTGCCATTATAGGAAAAGCGTACCCTTGTACAGGGCGACCGTTCTTAGGGAATCGCTGGCTAAACTCCGGATGATAAACCGAAAATCCACAAAAAACTACCATTCCGAATTGAATAATTATGCCACAGAGAGCAGCCGCATAAAGCTCCCCACTTTTACTGCCATCGTGAAGGTTCAACGATATATTTGGGGCCGAGCGATCATCGTCCGATACTCTCTTTGAAGCTGAATCCGTAGAAGACCGCCGTGCAATATCTGTGCCCGGGCTCGTGGCTGAGGATGGATTCTGATTTGAAGTCGATGGCGGGTTGGTCGGGGTAAGAGTAGGCTGTGCTGCGTCTGGGGCGGAGGTGTGGTTGCTTTCCACATCTTGGTGAGTTTCTGCGAGTCGGGGCCGAAAAAAAATTCCAAGTTTAATGAACAAAGCCGAGTTCTGGCTTTCTGTTACCCCGAGCGAGTTGCTGGTTCTCTGCCTCGAAGGATTTGATTCGTCACGGCTCGGGAATATGTCTCTGAAGACGGAGATCAAAGGATCCTTATGTACTACCCGTGCAGCCCGTCAGCAAAACGCGCAACCAATTTCCCTCAATGTACATACATTCACCCTTGAGAAATTTTCCGTCCGCACTCTCCGTAGTATACAACCCATACGTCTCTTTATCGTTTTTCAGATTATCGATATATATTATCTGCCGGACTTCAGGCCTTCCCATGCTCTTGACGATTCCATGGCCGTTCCATAGCTCACAGACCTCGTGTGAGGTGGAGGACATCAATTCCATCTCAACAATGGCATCATTTTCCCGAGCTCTACCAACTACGGCCTTCAACCACGGCGGACCGCCGACTCGGATGGCAGCGACAATAGCCGTGAGAATCCCAATGGTGCGATAGCGAAGATGATGTTATCCAGCCAGCCCACTGTTCATCCGAGATCAGTTCACGTTTAGGCATAACCGATGTGGGACTCAACTAGACTAGCTCATGAATTGTTTAGCGAATTGCTCTCCGAAAAGCGCCAGCAGCCTAGACGACAGCGGTCAGCAGTTGCACTAAGGGAAGTCGGAATGTACGAATTTGCATACGGCGCGATATCGGAAAAGAGGTTGTTCGTATAGTCATCGCCAGTATCAGCGGCGGCCGGGACTGCCAAGATGACTGTCAGCGCAACAAGAACCGTGCGTGCACTCATGTTGGATGTTATTTCGAATGTCGGTATTGGATGTTAGTTCGAATGTCGGTGGTGGGGTGGTGGGGTGGTGGATGTCCGTTGGACTTGAGTGGGAGAGATTGGCATTAAGCTCACTACATATACGGGTTAACTTATGGGCTGCACTGGGAGCGAGTGAACAAACAGGATAGGGGAGCTGTGAACCGATTTGGAGTTGGAAAGTAGAGGGGGAAGCTTGAAGAAAGAAAATTGGTGCATTTTTCTGTTCGAACGACAGAGATGCGGAAGTGACGCAGCAGTGTGGGTGAAATTTTTTTTGTTGGCGGACGATTCTAATTGAGAAGGTTTAGTGTGGTGGGCAGGGTTTGACAACAAACGCGATCGCTGTGGGATCGTCAATCGCATGTATGACCTGGCAACGCTAGCTGTCACTGTTGTCTCGGAGTGTGGTGCCGAGATTAGGCTAGCTCGTCTTAGAACAACGAATGCCGCTGCCTGTTCCTTTCGATATTTCAGGTGACAGGCAATGCCAATGAACATAGCGCATCGCACCCCTTGCAAATCGATGGTAATCAAAAGTTTTGCCAACCACAAGACCTCTCCAGCGCATGCATGGCGCACAGCTCTAGAACGGTCCTTTTGCCACTAGCCGGTGGTGTTTCAGAACGTAAGATCACTACATTCACCACACACGACCAATTGGTATCAAATCACCAGCATAGCACCCAGTGATCTCAATCGTCTCGTCGAACTGGCGTTTGGACTAGTCGGCTCGCCTCGCGGGCTGGATCTCCGCCCACGGAGGTGGCAAGCACTACGCTGGCACTACACTCGGGGCACCAGTGCATCCCAGCGTAGTGAGGTGACGTAGTAGGAGGTGATAATTATGCTTTGTGAGGCTCCAATGACGCAGTAAAAAGCTTCATGAGGCTCAAGTGACGCATTAATAAGCTTCATGAGGCTCCCCAGCCAGTGACGATATTGTGGAAGCACAACAGGTTATGGAATCGTTGGCACACAATGGTTTGCTTCCATTTGAGCGTATTCCTGAAGTAGTAAAAATGATGGATGCTATTTACCGCCTAGAAAATCGCAGACATCAGTTAGTTAGACCACTTGTTCAAGTGGTGCAAGAAGTGGAAGCGGCAGCAGGATACTCTGTGGGTGAAGCTGAGGAAGTGCAAGATGAAAGAGAGAGACAGAGTACCGATGGCGCAAGTTTTCGATACAGAAGAAGCAGAAGAGGCGGTGTTGGATTTTTTGGCGGACACTGACGTCGGGAGAGTTACGGAGGCATAGGGGACGGACAGGGCACGAGGAGGGTGGAAAGATGTGTTTAGCTTGAAGAAAAGGGAAGAAGGAGAAAGGGATGATACGACTTTGCTCAAAGAGACAAGAAGGGACACCTGACGGTCACACTGGAGAAGTATCGCGGGAAAGGTTTAGATTATGTCATGGCCGCAAGCGGCCGAATACAATATGATTCAAACAAACAAAAAGATTAGGTTTAGTCGATCAGATTCGTGTCGTGGTCTCTTTCGGTTAGAATAGAGAGCTGATCCGGTACTGGCATCTCAGAGTTCGCTGGGCTAGCCATCAGTACGGCAGCGGTCTTTGTGGCAAAGTTGACTAACCAATTGCTCCACATTGATTTCATCATCTTCAGTATTCTGGCGGAAGGATTGGATAGTTGAGACTGTAAAACTATCGTAGCCATCGCCTAGACCGTTGAGGAGTACGGAAGCTTCGATTTCATTGCTGACAGTGGCACCAGAACTGTGAAGTTCCTGCACATGCAAGCGGAATGCATCGAGGTAGAGTTCCATCGCATTTCTTTCATCGCGTTTTCCATAGTCAGCAAGCTGTAAGGTGAAGAGCTTTTGCCAAAGATAGAATCGGGCAGAGAATCCTTTCCTTTCGTAGTAGGTTTGTAGCTTCCCCCCGAGCTCAACTGGGTTTCGAATATCACGGACTCGGCGTTCGACGCGTTCGTCAAGGTATAGGAATATCTCAGCTGTAGTTCGTTCGGCATTTTCGTCCCACTTTATGGCAGCACCCTCATTGTCATTTGCTAGGCCGGTGGTGCTATTACGAGTTCGGCTGCTGCTAGCACTTCCGGTACTAGTGGCTATTGGGCGAGGAAGACGCTGAGAAACAATCGACCAGAGGCCTACTTGGATAAGAATCATCTTCATTTTTGTCTTCCATGTTGCGTAGTTGGCACCGGTAAGTTTCGGCACGAGCTGGTTGTATGCGGAGGACAACGAGGAGGACGATGACATTGTAGTGGCGGAAATCGAAGGGTTAGGGTTCATTATCGTGAGAATTTCGTGTAACAATAGTTCGAAGCTAATGAAGATAAAGATAGAGAGGCGACCACCGGGCCGATAACCTGCTGAAATATTGAGGGGGAGAACCGTGTGTATAGATTAAGATACTAAGTGTAAAGAGAGAAAGAAGGAGAAAGACTCGAGATATATACAAGATAGTTGTGTGCCTTATACCTTGCCATCAGCTCGGCTTACGGTCAGCTCATGTCAGGTCTATTTATGCAACACCATATATGCATCAGGCTCATGTATGAGATTTTGTATGATCATGACTTGTATGAGAACCTGAAACGTGTATGAGAATACGAGGATATGCCGAGGTGCATAACCACGAGAGCTCTAGACTGTATGGCAGGATATATAGACCATAGATTTCTCCCGTAGTTAGTTTAATAGACAATTAAGCATGTTCGTTCTTTCTCTCTGATTTGCTCTCAACAAGACTCGGGAGTATGTCTTCCGCTACTATAGGACGCGGAAGAACGAGCAGCGGATATTGTGGAATACAGTCGGATGGGAAACCGGCTAGAAGGCGAGATGATGCTGGCACGTGCAAATATCTGAGCTGCTTTCCCTAGAGATGTGCGATCAAGCCGCGATGGACTTCCTCGCGGCCACGGAGGTGGGGGAGTTCACACGCCGCTGAGCTGAGTGGAGGGTACTATGCAGTCTTTTGTTTCCTTTCTTTTGTTTCAGGTATGACCATTCATTTGCTTTCGTTTCGTTTGTTAAAGGGAAGAAGGGTAGAAGGTGGAGAGCTTCCCGACCTAGCCGGACATATGGAGCGGGAGTCGGGTACTTCCATACTCTAGTAAGAGTGAATGCAGAATGATTAATTCAAAACAAACAAAATGGGAGGGATTCTCAATCCGATAAAGCGTAGTCCGGGATCGGACATGGCTCTGCTCGGAAGAGACGGATAGTTATACTATGATTCACCCGTCACAGGGCCAATAGTGTCACAGAAATAAAGCCATGTGGTTTCTAGCTTTCAACATCCAGATAATGCCGGGTGTCCAGTAGTAATGTAGTAGGTTGGTCACGTGCGCACTAGATAAGTGTTAGTATGCTAGCTCGCCACTGCCGCAGTACTCGTGCGCCTGCGTCAGACGGGGCAGTCGAGGGCCTCAAGCAGATGTGCTTGCGATTGTGATTGCGATTGATTTTGATTGTTATGCTTACGTTTTAAAATACGATAAGGATATCACAAAACACAACGGGTTCCATTATCTACATTTCTCCCTAAAGTAACCTCGGGGAATCTTCCTCTGCGTCTGTTTACCCCCCACGTTTGGTTCCGATCTCCCGCCAAGGTTCTCCCGACTGCTTGGCACATACCATGGATAAACGAGATGTAGGGGAGGTTTTGGGTCGTGAATAAGTCCCCAAAATGGCATTGGTTTGCGGCCGAAAATAATGTAGAGCTAGAGTTGGGGCAATATTTATCTAGACGCTAACTCTCACAGCCAGTATTTTTGTCTGCAAATGAGCTGAATAATCCAAGCGCCACCGTCACCACCACCATCCACCGGCTTCTCATGCTATTGCAATACTTTCGGCTACTACTACTGCAACTATCACCATTGCACTGTGGTTTTGCAGCTTTTGATGGTTTTTGTTGCCGCATTCTCGTCTTCCACTGATTCAGCTGCATCCCCGCAACTCTCTCTCTGCCTACTTTCTTATTCCCGCTGTTACTGTGACTGCCGTTGCTCCCACTGTAATGCCCCTGCTGCCCCTGCTGCTGTGGCTTCCACTACTCTGATTCTTTATAATTCTGCTCTAATGTCATTTACCCCATATCCGCAGCTGGCTACCCGGGGTGTTGCTTACCCTATACCTTAGTTATCTTCCCCGGTCGCGCCGGCAGTATTTCACTGCACACACCCCGGTGACCGCGGCAACCGGGGGTGATACCTGTTGGAACGGTTCTTAGAGTACGTCATCACGTGCTTTGGTTTAGGGTTGGCGATCTGTAGTGTATTTAACTACGTGTCATCTTAGACTTAGACAATCAATCTATTCACCGAGAGTCGGTTCAACAATGCCCACAGGTGATGTTACGTGAGACGGGACTATAATGTTAGGCCCCAGGCCGTTGGGATTCTTGGTTTCCATCGTATATCGATGATGTGTATTTTTGATCATCTAGGTACATGGGTACACATCCAAGGCCACAACTATAGAAGTATGATTCTAATGACGTTGAAACCTTGTTGCATGACCGATTTCAAGAAGCGAAGCTTCTTTGATGAGTTTTGTCGATTATCAACTTTGCATTCTCGAGCTTTTGTATGTACAGACTACCGCCAATCACATCCAGCTTGACCAGAATACGGAACTTGATGAAATTGTTGGAGCGGTTCTTGGAGTACGTCATCACGTGTTTTGGGTTAGGGTTGGATGCGAGTATTTAGGCTACGTGTCATCTTAGACTGAGACAATCAACCGTTCAGTTTAGTCAACGAAGGTTCGGTACACCAGAAATGGCCGTTGCGGCCAGGAGAGAGGCTGGAAGAAGAATTCTTCTTATATATGGGGTTCCTAAGCATAGACACATGTTCTAGTCCATTCACGGAGGCGGTTCCTCCGCGGAGTACCTAGTCAGTTCACGGAGGCCCACCTTCCGTGAACGAACCGTCCGTTCACCGAGTCCGTACCCCACCTCTGTGAACTGACTAGTTCGTTCGCGGAGTCAACGAAAAATTATAACTAATGGGCTCGCTCTTCCCTCCGACACACGCTTTTACATTCACAGTCATTTACAAACAATTGCAGAACAAAAACGGACACGAACAGAAAAACCGAAACGAAATAGTAAACGAAGTATAAACAAGGTTGCCGCCTCGGAGGAGTGGAGGCCACCGCTGTGGCCGCCACTCTGCCTAGACTCTCTCATTCTAGGCCGGACGCCCTTTACTGGGTGTAGAGTCAAACACAAAGAACTTAAAAAAACTGCATGGTGCGGGTGGGTGGGTTGATGCTGAAAGCAACCTCTGCCCCTCCGCCCCTCCTGTATACTCCTCTCCTCGCTCCTGACTTCCTCCCGCTCTGTCTCCAACCCAAATTCAAACTTAAGCTCAAACTCAAACTCAAGGTTTACCTTCGGCCGCCTCCTGCCATCCGTCAGGCCCCGCCCACCAATTCGCTTCCACTAGCCCTCAGCCAAGCTGAACCATATGCTCTATACATCATCGTGTTCCCTACAACCCGATGCGTCTGGGACGTCCTGACGGAACTATAATTAGACTGTGCTCCATGTCATCGTTTGAAACCGGCTCATCTTCCTCCTCTTCCTCCCCGGTGACCTCTTCCTCCTCGAGAACCTCCTCATCCTCAGTATCCAGTTCTGTCAAATCACTGCTATTATTGGCAGTATCCTCTGCAGATGTGGGATTAGTATGTGCGCAAGCATCTCCTTGTGTATTCGCTCGACGGCGTTTTTGATTGAGACTTGGCTCCGGTGGAGCTGATCTTGTATTTCGTTCAAGATTGAAAGTACCTGATGGCGCAGCAGAAGCTCCAGTATTTATGCACTGCACACCACCATCTCGGCCTGTTGATGGTAAATTACTGATGTCACTACTCGGGGTTTAGCCCGGAGACTCTCGACATCATTCGGAGATATGGCCGGAGGCTTCTCGGGCATTGAGCCGAGAGCATCGGCCATCCACTCGGACTTAAGCACGTCATCTGGCTTCGGATGCTCGGCTTCGAGTATTATTGACTCCGGGCCGGCCCCGGGTATAGCACGTACCGGGCATGATGCCCGCCCTTATATATAGTTTTTCTCTTTCTTTTCTATGTACCTCAGACAATTCAGTACGTTTGTTCTTTCTCTCTGATTTGCTCTCAACACGGCCATGGCAATGAAGTGTGCACTCGGCTTGTGCTTTGAAACACTTGCAACGAACAGTAGTGCAGTTGCCTTTACATCTTGAATGTACAGTGATGTCAACGGTTCGATGATGAACCGGTTCGGACCGGCGGTTCGCGGTGCGGTTCGGTTCCGGTTCGGGCTAGTGAACTGCACCACATGAACCGGTTCACAATGGGAGAGAGACCGGCTCGGAACTGGTTCGAACCGGTTCGTGGGTATTAGTAATAAGATTACTCAAGGACTAGAATGAGGTCGCCGATACAATGGAGTCACTCATACTTGTAGACTCATATACAATTACTCATTCGCCACACCTTCAACTTCATTAAATTTAAGAC
This sequence comes from Trichophaea hybrida, assembly GCA_015178995.1. Lineage (NCBI taxonomy): Eukaryota > Fungi > Ascomycota > Pezizomycetes > Pezizales > Pyronemataceae > Trichophaea > Trichophaea hybrida. The sequence goes on along the minus strand of WHVE01000007.1, from coordinate 394,082 downwards.
TCTCTATGAATATAATGTTATAGACGATAGTCATAGATTGATTAATACACATTACACATGGTCTTTACCAAAGAAGGCAACAAGCGCCAGGTCAAAATCGTGAATGAGTCTACTTCTATGAGTCTATTCAATGACTCCTGTGCATCAGTAATCTTCTCATCGTTCATTGAGTAATTGTACTTGCCACCATCCATGAGCCATTTCGAATCAGCTCTGCACCACTTTTCCATAACCAGATTGGCTTGGTAATTCGTCATGTGTAGACAGTGTTGTCAACCGTCCCGTCCGACGGCCGTCCCCGGCCGTCCGTCCGAGATTCCTCCGCGACGGACGGGACGGCGCCAAGGCCGTCCGTCCCGTCCTTACTCAAGACGGACGGAATGTCGGCCGTCATCCACCGTCATCGGGCGGTTACTGTTTATCTTTAGGCGAGACCCAATCGAGCCCAATAATGCTATATAGGCTTCGGAATGTATGAAATCCTGAGTGCAGAGGGCGTAATCTTTGGAGAAACAGAGTCAGAAATAGTATGGACGGAGCAGATGCTCACAGATCTTGCATCACGGTCAGAATAGTAATTGAAATAATTTTCGTATAATTTTTGTTATCTACGCTAAGACTTCTCCGTCGACGGCCGTCCTTTCCGTCCGTCCCCGTCCGGCCTCAAAAAGACGGCGCCGTTCCGTCCTGGCTCAGGACGGACGGCAAGCCGCCGTCCCACGGACGGGACGGTTGACAACACTGTGTGTAGAAAGTAAAATAAATATAAGAAGCTCTAATCTGGACTTCTGACAGACCATCAACTGAACAACAGCGCAATGTCTCAAAATTCACAGGCTAGTATAGCAACCGATCCTTTCAATGATGATCCCTTTTCTCAGTTTGAACCTTCACAACCCTCGATCTCCGTATCTGATACCGGCAACCCTGAAGATATACTACCAAGCGAGATATCTGAATTGCCAAGTCCTACTGGTTCGGGCAGCTTCGTTGAACAATATTCTCCATCACCGGAACCTGAGTTTCGAAGTACCTACTCACAAGATACTTCCATCCGTTTCGGTAGATCTTCTGATGAACGAAATTCAAGGCATATCAGTGGTCGTAACTTAACGTCTATCATTCACCATCATAGTCAGGTCAATGGTATCGGTCCTACACGCAAGAGGAAATGCGCATATTGTAAATTCATTATGTTCTATGCTTGCCTTCAGATCTAATTGGGCTCCAGGTGGCGAGGTGTATCGATTAAGTGGAGGTACAGGAAATTCAGACAATCAATATATAACTAGTAGTACACGTGACCTTGTGAACCATTCTATGAACCAGTTCGAACCGGTCCCATCAGACTCCCGAACCAGCAGTTCCGGTTCGGACTGTTCCACTCTCTGAACTGCAACAGGTGAACCGGTTCACTGCCTGAACCGGGACTGGTTCGAACCGTTGACAACACTGTGAATGTACTCAATTGCGCTGCGCTGAACGTACGCGGTTGCGCAGATTGAAATCAACTGGATAGAGCCAGCAGAGTGTACGTATATGCCAGCGCGTGCACATACATGCGTGCAGAGCAGAGTATATGAAAAATCTGACGGACTCCGTAAACGAACTAGTCAGTTCACGGAGGTGGGGTACGGACTCCGTAAACGGACGGTTCGTTCAAGGAAGGTGGGCCTCCGTGAACTGACTAGGTACTCCGCGGAGGAACAGCCTCCGTGAATGGACTAGAACAACACATTGCACACGTACAACATCAAGCCACTTCATCGTCAAGAGGCACCAAAGACTTCAATTGTAATCCACCAACCATCCGTATCCGATACCAGTCACTAATCGCCTAGCCATCACCATTGCTACGTTAATATACCAAACGTACACTGTCATGGAGCAATAGACCACAGGTTAGCGACACACAATCGTGGTGGTGACAATCGTTCAAATGAACTCACATTCTACCATATACAACCATGCGACTCGTATTAGCAGCTAATAACCGCAATCTAGAAAACGATGAAATACTCACGGACTACCACATCACATCATCGAGCTTCAATTAGTACTATAGAACTGTAATAATAAACAAAATGATTAAAAAACTCACGGACTGTCAAACCAATTAACCGGGATAAAGTCAGCTACACAACATTGTGGAAGGGGTTGTGTGGGATTCTCACAGGCTATTTAATCATAACGTGAATGTCAGGTTAACTATGCACTCTCTTTGCGGAGAAAGGTCACAGATAAACTCACGTGCTGTAGAATCAATCAAGAGGACACAGATTAGTCACCATGCAGTTCAAGGAGGTCAGGGAGACTCTCACCGGCTGTCGAATCAAGCCATCGGGCACAGATTAGCCACCATCCAGCTCAGAGCAGTCAGGGAGAAACTCACAGGCTGTCGAATCAAGCCATCGGGCACAGATTAGTCACCATCAAGCTCAGAGCAGTCAGGGAGAAACTCACGAGCTGTCGAATCAAGCCATCGGGCACAGATTAGTCACCATCCAGCTCAGAGCGGTCAGGGAGAAACTCACCCGCTGTCGAATCGAGCCATCGGGCACAGATTAGTCACCATCCAGCTCAGAGCGGTCAGGGAGAAACTCACGAGCTGTCGAATCAAGCCATCCGGCACAGATTAGTCACCATCTAGCTCAGAGCGGTCAGGGAGAAACTCACATGCTGTCGAATCAAGCCATCGGGCACAGATTAGCCACCATCCAGCTCAGAGCAGTCAGGGAGAAACTCACTTGCTGTCGAATCAAGCCATCCGGCACAGATTAGTCACCATCCAGCTCAGAGCGGTCAGGGAGAAACTCACGAGCTGTCGAATCAAGCCATCGGGCACAGATTAGTCACCATCCGGCTCAGAGCGGTCAAGGAGAAACTCACTAGCTGTCGAATCGAGCCATCCGGCACAGATTAGTCACCATCCAGCTCATAGCGGTCGGGAGAAACTCACGAGCTGTCGAATCAAGCCATCGGGCACAGATCAGTCACCATCCAGCTCAGAGCGGTCAGGGAGAAACTCACATGCTGTCGAATCAAGCCATCGGGCACAGATTAGTCACCATCCAGCTCAGAGCAGTCAGGGAGAAACTCACTCGCTGTCGAATCAAGCCATCGGGCACAGATTAGTCACCATCCAGCTCAGAGCGGTCAAGGAGAAACTCACTAGCTATCGAATCGAGCCATCCGGCACAGATTAGTCACCATCCAGCTCATAGCGGTCGGGAGAAACTCACCCGCTGTCGAATCAAGCCATCGGGCACAGATTAGCCACCATCCAGCTCAGAGCGGTCAGGGAGAAACTCACCCGCTGTCGAATCGAGCCATCGGGCACAGATTAGTCACCATCCAGCTCAGAGCGGTCAGGGAGAAACTCACGAGCTGTCGAATCAAGCCATCGGGCTCAGATTAGTCACCATCCAGCTCAGAGCGGTCAAGGAGAAACTCACTAGCTGTCGAATCAAGCCATCAGGCACAGATTAGTCACCATCCAGCTCCAAGCGGTCGGGAGAAACTCACGCGCTGTCGAATCAAGCCATCGGGCACAGATTAGTCACCATCCAGTTCAGAGCGGTCAAGGAGAAACCACAGGCTGTCAAATCAAGCCATCGGGCACAGATTAGTCACCATTCAGCTCAGAGCAGTCAGGAAACTCACATGCTGTCAAATCAAGCCATCGGGCACAGATTAGTCACCATCCAGCTCAGAGCGGTCAGGGAGAAACTCACAGGCTGTCGAATCAAGCCATTGAGCACAGATTAGTCACCATCCGGCTCAGAGCGGTCAGGGAGAAACTCACGAGCTGTCGAATCAAGCCATCGGGCACAGATTAGTCACCATCCAGCTCAGAGCGGTCAGGGAGAAACTCACGAGCTGTCGAATCAAGCCATCGGGCACAGATTAGTCACCATCCAGCTCATAGCGGTCAGGGAGAAACTCACGGCTGTCGAATCAAGCCATCGGGCACAGATTAGTCACCATCCAGCTCAGAGCGGTCAGGGAGAAACTCACCCGCTGTCGAATCAAGCCCTCGGGCACAGATTAGCACCATCCAGCTCAGAGCGGTCAAGGAGAAACTCACTCGCTGTCGAATCAAGCCTCGGGCACAGATAGGCACCATCCAGCTCAGAGCGGTCAAGGAGAAACTCACTAGCTGTTGAATCAAGCCATCAGGCACAGATTAATCACCATCCAACTCAAAGCAGTCGCGAGGTATCTCACAGACTGCCGAATGAAGCAATTAGTCATAATCCAGCTCAGAAACGTTCAGTATAAACTTACGAACTGTGGAAACAAATCAGCGAGCTCAAGTCAACGACGTATAATCAATCAGTTGTATCAAAGTATTGGTGGAGACTCACATCCTACCGAATGAACCCAGGGAGCTCGCATCAGTTCTGCATTATTGTAAACCTGCATTGTGGGATGCAAACTCACTTTCTGTTTGGTCAAACCATCCGGTTCTGGTTAGTCATGCATATCAGTATAGGAGGTCTTCAGTACTACATACCGACTGCACATTACATCATTTGTTCAGATTAATTTCACATCGTCAACGCGCTGGGCAGTCTTTGAAAATCTTACCCTCTTTCCAACCAAGCCAACGAGTTGATGTTAGCAATGTTTTCGCTGGCAGTCGGGGGTGGTGTATTTATGCAAAACTCACTTACTAAACGAAGCCACGATTCTAGTCAGCAATACAATATTGAGGCATCGAAAATACGTGGAGACACTAACGAGCTATGAGAGCCAAGTAAAAGGCGTTAATTGGCCACTTGTTATCGTCTTGTGCACAATAATCGGCGACTTACTCACTATTGAATCCAGTAGGTAGTCTTAGGTTAATCATGTATTTTCCCCGCATTCAATTATGGGTTCAAACTTACTATCTATTAAATCAGATCATTGATCTCGGGCCAACGATTTATTGTTCGGACCAGGATCAGATACGAAGATAACTTACGGGCTGACTCATAAAATTCATTCGGCGGACATTAACCATTAAGTACGATATGGGCGGTGCTAAGGAGTAAACTCACAACTTCTTAACTGCTATATGCAGTGCTGTCTCCTTACAATTGTCCGTTATTCTTTTACCAGCTCCTTGTTCCACCAGCAGCTGAACAACGGCCTCGCTACCATTCTCCACTGCATAGTGTAGTGCCGTCCGTCCGCAGTTGTCCTTTGTGTCCTTGTCTACATTTAGGTCCAGCAATAGTCGCGTAGCTTTGGTAAGCCCTTTCTGAGCTGATATAATCAAAGGCGTCTTCCATTCAGCATGAGGGGCATCCTGTGTACATGTAAGCAGCAACGCCTCCAGTACGTAGGGTAGCTTAGGTTCTGCAGCAGCATCAAAGATACTATATTTCATATTTTCCGAGGTCTCCTGATGCTCGTTAATAGGAATTGCTTGTCCGTAGTTATGTCCAAAACGAGAATTGATGAATCGTCCTAAAAAGTAGGAGGATTGACTATCGGACAATTGTCGGATCAGTGAGGTAAGGAGTTGGGAGATCTCCTTATTCCAACCGCAGATGTCATGGTGGTCTTTGATATAGCGAAGTGAATATTCAACCAATGGCCACTCGTTTAGATATTCAGCATAGGCTCGAAAGTCTTTCGGACTCCAACTGTTGATTTTTGAAAAGCCACCTCGTATGCTGAGGCTTGAGAAACAATGCATCAGATATCGAATCCAAGTTGCAGTTATTGCTTTGTGTGCCATATCATTAATCTCGAACTTTAAAATTGAGGCGTTTGGGATGGTCCGGATCAAGAACTCGCGAGCAGTTTGGTGCATAAATTGAACAGTTTCATCCTCTGCAAAAGCAATCAATTTTATAATGCGGCTCATTCAAGGGGACGCACCTTTAATTTCCAAAAAGCTACCCCCACAGTACTCAATTCTCCTCTTGACTGAACGTATGTCTTTCTGGATGTCTTCATAACTAGGGTTATAATCATCTGGCATTGCAAGTGCATCGCGCAGTTCTAAGACTGTAAGAGGGCGTAGCGCGAAAAGAACAAATCGGAAGATTCTTATCCGGTCTTGGATGAACCTATGTTGGCCATTCTCCAGCCTGTGAAACATTGCTGCGTAGATATCCTTCAGATCTCGAGGAAGAGCTTTTAGACATTGGAAAATTTCGGCTTCTGGACGGCCCCATTCGACGTGGGTGAGCAATTCTGTTTTAACCAAGCTCACCCATACAAATACCCCTTCAGCATTTTTGGTGATATAATCCGTTGCTTCACGAAGGATTTTGCCGGATAAATGAAGATCTCTGTTCAGAAAACTGACTGCAAATCAGGAAATGTCATCCTTATTTTGATCTTGCATAATTATAACCTGATGGTGATCCCGGATGCGGTGTTTAAGCTCGGCAACAGGGCGACTAGCCAGGAATACCTTTATGTTGCAAGGATTTTCACCGGAGCAAAGCTGACATATCAATTCTATGATGCTGCGTCTGTCGTCTTCGATGGATTCGTCTATCGCATCAAGAACGATGTACAGTGGTTTCGTTGACGGATGGCTTGCGAAAGAGGATAGAACCTTTTTCAGAGACTCGTAAGGCCATCCCAAGGTGTGGCGTCCTTGAAGGATGCGTCTTTGCAGTTCCCGGAATTCTTGTTGGAAATGAAAAAATGCCGATTCGTCCTTTTGAAGTATACTGTGGAGAATTGACAGTAGCATATTCTCATGGGTACTCTCCAGTACAGTCCCGCGGAATGTGTAGAAGTAATGAACTACGGTACTTGAACTGGCATTTGGTACTCTATTCGCAAGGTTTTTCTCGAAGTATTTCGCAAGAGTACTTTTCCCACTACCCGGCTTCCCCTCAATATATAGCATACTGGAGGTTGTTGATGTCAACCATTTTCGGTATTGGTGATGTTCCCAGAGCCACTCCAGCGAACCGGGATGCTCATGTGAAATCTTGTGATATCGCGTATCATCATGTTGGAGAAAACGAAGACACTCTGGATTAGCTAGTTAGCAAGGATCTAGACTTAAGGGCGGCGGACATGTAAACCTTTTCGCTCCTTGTCGTATTCGATGTACAGCATTCCGTCAGGTATACTGTCAAGTGAGTTGTGTCGGCTTGTAACCAGAGCCTTCACCTCCGGTACTACCTCCATAATAAACTGGATGAACCAGCTGGAAATACCCTGCCACAAGTCATCGATTGTGATAGACAACTTTCGAATTCCTGCATTCCTAATGGCTTCCACCAAAGCTTGGATAAGCACTTTATCCGGAGCATTTAAAATGTTCGTTATTGTCGTGTCTAGTTGATCGCCCTCCCTGAAACCCAGTGCGTGTTGTTGGAAATGTGCCCTTACCAAAGTGCTGAGGAAAGCAGTGCGATAGAGTTGGCCATGCTAGCTCCTGAATAGCAGACAATCTGGTAGAGAAGTGTGTGGGTGAGAATCCTTGAACGCTGATCATTTGGTGCAGATGAGCAGAAAAAGTACAACACGGGGATGTTCGCCAAGATGCCTTCTCATTAGCTACGTGGATGATGTGCGAGCAAACCTCCGTCATCCCATGGTTATGCGGAGCACAGAGTAATAGCACCCGTGGTGCGATAGCCAATGCCCATTCTCTAAAGTCGATGTTTTTGGAGATCCAAAAATTATCCGGCTGGTTCCAGTTGAAGGGCGGGATCGTGGATCGATACTCGTCCTGATCGACGACAGACAAATGGTGCAAGAGAGTATCCCAACTGATCGTTTGGACTTGAGCCGGTTGGGGTCAGTCGTGAAAATTATAATGTATCTACTTCTTTCAACGGGATTAAGTACCTAACTTTTGCAAGACTCTGTACATCCGAGCGTCCATCGGTGGGTCAGGTTGTGAGGGGTGGTAAATATTATCTCCTAAACAGGTGTATTAGCCGAAAGTGTTGCCTCATGGTAGCAGTGAATAGATTGGCGCACCAAATCTTACCTGCCCACGGAATGTGGGGTGTATGAATTCATTGTGCTTGGCTTGATTGTAAGTACGACTGTTGTCTACAGTATTGCTGCTGTTGGTAATTGTTGGGTTCCCGCTACGGCTCGTGTTGTATCGAGCATTGGTGTTGTGGTTGATGGGCACACGACCCATGCTCCGTCCATCGGAGGGATTTTGCGAGGCGCCTAAGTCAATGTATTCTTCGGTGGATCGCATAGGTACAGGAGGGAAAAAGCCATCTCGCTCTAGGGCCGGCTAGCAGATCATCGTTAGTTAGATCGCGACGACATCAGTAAGATAATACCGACCTGCACATTCGATCCACCATATCCCTGAAGGTGCCCCTGCTCATTCCCCGACGAATCTGGCTGCTCACGTTTCTTTCGTCCCAAAAAAGACATCTTGAGATATGGCTGAAGGTCGATGAATCAAGTCAAAATGAAAGGTAAGCTGTGGTTTGGGTGGTTGAGGGCGCAAAGTACTTAGTAGAAGTCTTAGGGGAAGTTGAGGGTATTATTCTATTCTGGTTGCGTAACGGGTATGATGGATTGCTCAAACACGTGGATTCTAATCATTGGACTATTGGGGGATCAAAGAGAAGCTAGCCTAGCCAACCAATTTTTCGGCGGTAATCGTACATTCATGCGTGCGCACATGCTCCAATGGCAACTTCGTCCTTCGTTACACGTCACCCGCTTTTGTCCTCTGACATGCATGTGTTGAACAGGTTGCAAGAATTACAGGCAAGTTGTTTCTGGTCTCGGAGTCAGGGTTCCGAGACTACAAGAAAGTTATCGCCCCACATTAATATGCCTCTTTAAACTAACCCATCTTAGACAACAAATGCAACAATCTCCGGTCTGCAATAAGCTGTGAATATCAATACGATTACCTGCTTAATTTCTGCAAACGCTCGATTGAGTGCAGTAGTGCTGCATGACCATGACAAAAATTGAGCTAGATTCGTGTGCATACATCTGCAGGACCTTCCCTCCCTGCATTTTCCAACCAATGGTTATCAAACGCTAAACCAACCACATCAATTGAGGCATGCCTCTGACTCTTAGCGAGCGATAGATTAAGCTCTGTAGGTATTGGGAGAAACCTCTGCCTCCATGTGTTGGCACCTGCACAACTATCGCTGTTTGCCGATGATCCACAAGCTCCGTCCACCTCCGCCGCCCTCTAATAGAGCAACTAGATTCTACCGCTTTATACGTGTCCGGTCATCGTGTTTGCAATATCATTGATATCGAAATGTGCATTGATGTCAAAGAGCAACCCATTGTTATACCTTCTGCCAATAGAAATATTCTTTACTTGTCCACCACACCTACCACCCATAACTAGTCTGTTACTTCGCCGCAGCTCAAGTTCAATTGCCCTTCTACCACCGCCCCGTCATAGGCCACCATCCCACAAACTCCAGAGTCGTTGTTATTCAAATTGATTCTCCTTTTGTAAATGCGATCGAGGGTCGAACGCCGCTGTTCCACTTCGAAAACATCTATGAGTTTCGGCTGTTCGTTTGTTGGTCGTTCGTTAAAGTAAATCCGCATGTAGATAAATCACCCTCGTAAATGGTCTTAGCAGGCTTGTATACTCAGAGGTATCGTTTTCTTGTCGGGGGTGAAATTTCCACCTTTTCTTATGGGGTTTCGTGGGCGACAGGAATACCTTATGTCGTCATGGTCAGGGTCCTTTCGTCATCGTTGAAGGTTTTTATTAGCCAGCGCTGTTGGCCCTCGTCTCAAAGGAAGTTATGCGACAACGTGCCGGAGATGCGTACCAAAGATGTATGTATACCGGTGACCACAAATGAACAGAGCGATAGCCGCAGAGAAAGTGCAGTTGGAAACTATTGGCTCGTGCGTGTTGAACCGACCCAAATGATGCTCGTCTAGGTGCGTAGGAAGGAGAGTGGAAACGTTTGGAGAAGGTGTCTATGTGGCTTGGAGTGCGAAGCGAAAAGTCTTCGCGCCAAGCACTGAACTAAGATACAAAAGGCATGACACGTCATGCAAGAAGTGATACCCGTACTTAATAATCGCCTCAACAGTGCGTTTGGAAACGCCGATCGTGTTATATGTATACTCAAATCAACGTGTAGAGGAAGGGGATCTCCCCTACCTAGCCGGCCATCTGGAGGGGAAAGGGAAGCGGGCACCATGGGAAGAGCAGGGATTAAGTCCATGCATTATAGTTACCGAGTATGTATTGAACCGTGGATAACCTATGCTGCAACCGAACCGAGGCACAGACCAAGTGCTTGAGACTGCATCCTTTGATGCTTCCTGCTGACGAGTTTAGACGTGTGCCCTTGGCCTTGGTCCTTTGGTGGCTTCAGCTACATCTCCGGGTGGTAACCGCATCCATTCCACCTCGTCCAGGTAGAGTAGGTTGCAGAGTTTGTGGAATGACGGTTTGGTGAAACGGCAGTGGTGAATGTTGGTGAACGAGAAGTTGCAACTTCGGCATTCAATTTGAGCATTAGTCCCTATTAGGATCATGTCAGGATGAGTTGCCCTCCAAAATGGCACCCAACCCAGCACAATGAAAGCTAAGTTCCCCCTAACGGTTTTGGAAGGTTTACCTGCACAAGTGAGGCTGATAGAGATGCGGCTGAGGCACTTGCTCGTCAACCTCACTACCGTCACCATCACCACTACATTACCAACACCATCACTATCGACATCCCCCACTACCATGACAATACCCACCCGGCCGGCCAGTGGATCGACCGTGGAAGACGATGGCTATCTCAGCGACCGCAGCAGATCTGGGTGTACTCGGAAACGCGACCAGCAGCTGCAGCAGCAAGCGACGACTTCCAAGCCGAACGTCACGATCCCCCCTCCCTATCTCCGCACCCCTACCGACGAATCCGAATCCATCCCGGACATCTATTCCGCAGCCCACTGCATCGCCTGCTTCCCCGATGCGTTGTCGCGCTAGTTCCAACCTGACCTCCGCCTACACATCACTTCCAACACCCACCGCTTGAAGCACGTACAACGGCTGCTCCGCCTCGCCACCGCATGTCACTGTCTACAACCACGAAACCCGGCTGCCCCAGATATCGCCCATGGTGCGACCGGTACACAACGCTATCACGCGCATCGTGTCCACGACGTGGAAGGCGATGTCAGACTCGGGCAGGCTGATGGCAGCAGAGGCCGAGAAGACCGACATCGGCGTACAGACGGTGAAGCTGGCACAGAGCAATTTCCAGCCGGGGTAGGAAATGCGAAAGTCGCCTTCGTCCGAGAAGACCCCTGACACGGTCATCAACTTCGGTGACCGCCGACCAGAGGAGCCGCGCCAATCCGTCGCTAGTGTTCGAGCTCGGCTTTACCGAGGGGTACGAGGACCTGCGCAGCGATGTGCGCCAATGGTTGGAGAAGGTGGGGAAGAAGATCCAGGCGGTCTTGCTGGTCGATAATCCGGATGATCGAGTGGCGCTGAGGAACCGCGTGCGGGCTAAGGAGGTTGAAGCCAGGATTGCAGAGCTGCTGCTGTGGTTCGGAACCGGGAAGGTGAAGGATACACAACTATGAGACCACTCATATGGCGGTGACATGGATATGGTTGAAGCTGACGTGGAGGACACAGATCTCGGCGAAATCGCCTTCACCACCCCAGGCGACGAGTCCTTGTATGTGCCATCGGCGAGCAGGTTACGACCGATGACTGGGTTGGTCCCATCACGGAAGTGCTCAAAATCTGGCGTCTCGACGCCGGCAGAGCTGTCTACGCTGTCGGTCCAGTAGTAAGCTTCTTTCCTCTACTCTACAACTATTCCAGCCTCGTTGATGTTGTGTTAGCCCATCTTCCATCCATCCAGAAACCCCAACCCCGTCATTATGATCACGGATATCATCCCGCTGGTGCATCGCACTGGTTTCTTCGATTCCTCGCGCGAGTAGCCACTCGAACTCGACACCTACCGCAATTACCTTTCGGTGGGGATTGCAGAGCTGGCGCAACTGCGAGCACTTGATCTGCTGAGGCTGCGGGAGGCTGCCAAGGGGCCATATGTGCATTATCTGGAGCAGTTGTCGGATTCCGACGGTTGAAAAAATCGCCGAAAGGCTGAATTGGTTATATTGTTGTCTTTGGTTGGAGTTCGGTGGGATAAGCGTTGTTCAGCTGTAATATACCCATCGTTCCTTAGGTGATCTGGTCGTTCGTTCATCCGATGCCCTGTAGATTGGTTCGGATGCTCTATGTTCTAGTCCATTCACGGAGGCGGTTCCTCCGCGGAGTACCTAGTCAGTTTACGGAGGCCCACCTTCCGTAAGCTGACTAGTTCATTCGCAGAGTCAATGAAAAATTATAAATACTCAATATATCACTACGATCGGCTGCATCCTGGACGTCCTGACGCAACTACAGTTACCCTGTGCTCCATGTCATCATTTGAAACCGGCTCATCTTCCTCATTTCCTTCCTCCCCAGTGATCTCTTCCTCCTCGAGAACCTACACATCCTCAGTATTTAGTTCTGTCAAATCACTGCTCTTATTGGCAGTATCCTCCGCGGATGTAGGATCGGTACGCGCGCAAGCATCTCCTTATGTATTCGGTCAACAGCGTTTTTGATTTGGACTTGGCTTAGGTGGAGCTGATCTTGTGTTTCGTTTGAGATTGAAAGTAAGTACCTGATGGCGCAGCCGAAGCTCCAGTATTTATGCACTGCGCACCATCATCTTGGCCATGGCACTGAAGTGTGTATTCGACTGTTGCTCTGAAACACTTGCAACGAACTGTAGCGCAGTTCCCTATACACCCACAACGTACTTGCATGAGCTCAGCAGGGGACTGCAGAGTGCAGAGACGAGTTTTTGTGATTTTTGACTGACTCCGCCTCCGTGATTGGACTAGAACATAACTCATTCATAGTAGCGCCCATCCAAAAATAGGCAGTACCATCAATAAACAAGACGATACCATGAAGGGGACAAATAAAATATGCAAATTAAAAAATATTTGGTTTTGTTTCGCCACCTGCTCTACTGCTTTGAAATTTCTTCTAACTCTTTACTACCCCCTGATTATAGTACATAAGAATTTTCTCATCTTTGTAGAAGTTGAATGCAGTGCATTTCAAGTACCAGTATACTACTGATCATGACATGAAGAGGAAATTTGTTGGCTTTGCTTCGCTATTTTACTGACTTGATTTGTGATTATTTTACTCAGCTAACTTTACTAGCAATTAAATTGCTGGCTCTCAATAGTCCCCTTAGTGGCATGAATTTAACTTATTTTCACTTGTCCCATTCATGGGTCCATGAATGGTGGTACCATTCGTGGAACCTCCCTGTCCATAAACTAGCAACGGAGGCGGCTTCGCCGCCTCAGGTCAGATTCGGACCAGTGTAGACCAGGCAATGGGCGTCGAGTATTTGCTTGGTGCCGGGACGCAAGCAAGTTGATTGATCAGTGTGGATGCTAGCATGGCTGGGTACATCGAGAAGTGAAAGAAGACGGCGAGAGAGAAATAAAGATACCCTACGAACGAAGGTCATCACGAATCCACTAACTCATTGGATTTGTCAATATGCCGTTATGGAGAAGAGAGAGAAAGAAAGAAAGAAAGAGGTTGATTCTAATTTCTTCGTGCCAAAAGGGCCTATCTGTCTATCTACTGGTGCGGCCCTTTATATATTGTCCTGACTCCACCACCCTTGCATCCTTGCTTTCTCACCATGCCTGCTGAACGCGATCTGGACGGACTGGCTCTGGGCTGGCTGGACACGATGTGGATCTGCAGGACACAAACTGGACCAGTGAAATCAACCGTCCCGTCCGTCCGGGATCACTAAGGACGGGGACGGACGGCTTGCCGCCGTCCGTCCTTGGGCCAGACGGGGACGGTGCCGTCTTTTTGAAAGTGGACGGGGACGGACGGCAAAGACGGCCGGGGACGGTGAAGTCACCGTCCCCGGCAGTCATCCACCGTCCCCGGCCGACAACGGGCGGTTACAAAATATATTTAGATGAAATTGAAAATAGCTCTGAGAGCGTGCTGTAAGAGATATAAATAGATGCGGAGCCTGAAATCATGGGTAGAGCAGGGGTTAATCTTTGGAGCAACGGAGTCTGATATGGTACAAATGGAACAGAGGCTTAATGATCTTGCATTGAGGTCAAGAGAATAGACTGGATTAGTTGTACCTAGTTTTATACGAATTTGTTATAAGTACATATAATTCGCACCTACTCATGTTATAGCACTGTAGTTAGATACAAGTGTCACACCACCCTGGCATGGGTCCATTTATGTCTCTTACCGTGCGCTCTCAGGGTTATTTTCGATTTCATCTAAATTCATATTGTAACCGCCCGATGTCGGCCGGGGACGGTGGATGACTGCCGGGGACGGCAAAGTCGCCGTCCCCGGCAAGTCCCCGGCCGTCCTGCCGTCATTGTGGAGTAAGGACGGGACGGACGGCCTTGGCGCCGTCCCGTCCGTCCTGGGGAAATCTCGGACGGCCCACCGTCCCCGGCCGTCCGACGGGACGGTTGACATCACTGAACTGGACAGACTGGCTGGAGAGGATCAGGAATGGATAGGTATTCGACTCGCTGGACACAAGCTTGACGGGTGGGTAGGCTTTCGGCTCGCTGGACACGATTTGGACTGATTAGATCTCGGCTGACGGAACACACTGGCTCTCGGCCGACTGGAGAGGATCTGGATGCGCCAGTGAAATCAACCGTCCCGTCCGTCCGGGATCACTAAGGACGGGGACGGACGGAGACGGTGCCGTCTTTTTGAATGTGGACGGGGACGGACGATCCCCGGCAGTCATCCACCGTCCCCGGCCGACAACGGGCGGTTACAAAATATATTTAGATGAAATTGAAAATAGCTGAGAGCGCGCTGTAAGAGATATAAATAGATGCGGAGCCTGAAATCATGGGTGGAGCGGGGGTTGATCTTTGGAGCAACGGAGTCTGATATGGTACGAATGGAACCATCTGAAAACTGTGGGTCATCGAATTCATCTAGATGAATGCCAGCAAGCATAGATGAAATGGGGGTCAGAGGTGGAGCATCGGGTAGATTGTCCATTGTAGTATTCAGAGTATCGAAGAATGGATGGTTGATAAAGAAAAGTCTGGATGAGTGGGTTTATCTTCAACCTTTATATACATATAATTCGCACCTACTCATGCTATAGCACTGTAGTTAGATACAAGTGTCACAGCACCCCTGGCATGGGTCTATTTATATCTCTTACTGCGCGCTCTCAGGGCTATTTTTCATGTCATCTAAATTCATACTGTAACCGCCCGATGTCGGCCGGGGACGGTGGATGACTGCCAGGGACAGCAAAGTCACCGTCCCCGGCAAGTCCCCGGCCGTCATGCCGTCATTGTGGAGTAAGGACGGGACGGACGGCCTTGGCGCGTCCCGTCCGTCCTGGGGAAATCCCGGACGGCACACCGTCCCCGGCCGTCTGACGGGACGGTTGACATCACTGGGATGGGCTGGCTCTAGGCTGCCTGGAGACGATCGAAATGGGCTGGCTCTCGGCTGGATAGACACGATCTGGACCGGCTGGCTGGCTGCTGGTTGCACACAATCTGGACAGGATGGTTTTCGGCTGGATGGACTGGCTCTTGGCTGGTTGGACACGATCTCCATGGGCTGGCTTTCGGCTGGCTGGAGATGATCTGGACGGGCTGGCTCTCCGCTTGCTGGACACCATCTCGATGGGCTGGCATTTGGCTTGCTGGACATGATCTGGATGGACTGGCTCTTGGCTGGCTGGATACGATCAAGGCGGGCTAGCTTTCGGTTGGCTGGGCGCAATATGGATGGATTAGCTCTCAGCTAACTGGAGACAATCGAGACGGGCTGACTGGGGGCTGGCTGGACACGATCTGGATGGGCTCACTCTGGGCTAGCTGGACACGATATGGACGGGCTGGCTGGATGCGATCTGGATGTGCTGGCCATCTGCAGGCTGGATGGCCGGAGACGATCTGGATGGGCTGGCTGAATACGATCTGGACGGGCTGGCTGAATATGATCTGGACGGGCTGGGTGGATACGATGTACAGGGATTAGCTCTCGGCTGGCTGGACATGATCTGGACGGACTGGCTCTCGGCTGGCTGGACATGATATCGACGGGCTGGCTGGGCGCTGGACATGGACTTACCAAGTGCTTATAGTGCTAAGTACGGAAACCGAAAACAGATGGTCGGCCGAGAGCGAAACATGACGGAAACGGAAAAAGATAGGCGTGATGCGAGAGTTTGAGTCGGACTACCATCAGACCAATGCAGTGTTCCTAACCGGCCCGGCCGGGCCGCCCTTAGCGGCGGCTTTTTAAATGAGGGCCGGGCCGGGCCTGCAGGCTTTTCCGGCCGGCCGGCCGGCTTTTTCTTGGCGGCCGGACGGCTTTTTTCTTGGCGGCCGGGCGGCCGGCCTTCAGGCTTTATTTGCCAACTTATAAGTTCAATAGAACAAACATAAACAACATATTTTGTTTAAATGACACCCATTGCTGCTGCCTAAAGTCCTAAACCAAGAAAACCTCCAAAGTAAATTCAACCATGGTCTATCATAAGTTCATAACCCTGCCATCGGTCCATCACTGTAGTCCAAGACTCCAAATATCCACCTATTCCTTGCAGGCTTTTCATATATCTGCAGGCCGGCCCAGGCTCATTAAATCACGTGCAGGCCGGCTTTTGGTTCAGGCCGGGCCGGGCCGCCGTTAGCGCAGGCTTTCAGAATGGAGGCCGGGCCGCTTAGGAACACTGGACCAATGAAACGAAGGCGTCGAATACAGAAATCAAAAACCGAGAAACTGTGAATGAAAGTTGAAACGAATTGCATAGAATAGAACGTTTTATAAATTGAATATGTAAGCGAAAATGAAATGTAGTAACTAAAGCAGAGCAAATGTTGTTCGAAAAAGAAACATACGGGATAGCAACGCCATGCTTTATAACTCAAAAATTGTGAGGTTATGCAGTGCGGAAGCAAGATCGGAAAGGTCACGAAACATTTCAAGAAAAATAATGAGGCTGCGAAACGAAATGATTCAACGTTCGAACAGCGCAACACAGAATGTACGATGCCGTTGGAAGGCCAATCATTTTGCTTGCATCCATGCCTTGGATAGCTGCGGCGAGTGAAATAATTCGACGATCGGTGTTGAGACTCTGTAGGAGCGACTTTGGAAGGCCAATCATTTTGCTTGCATAATCTTAGCCGCTTCGGAAAAAAGATCACACCAATCAGAATGCTTCGTGCGGACATTGCATGGTCACATACACCTCTATGTGAGTATAAAAATAGTACTGCCCGTCCTGGATGGGCCAATTCCATGAGTGGGTCAGAACATTGTCCGATTTACTGCGCCCCGCCCAGCTGAAACCATTACTATATATGTCATAATAGTATACCAGCAAGGGTAACTGTTGATATATAACTGGCTATAATGTAGAGGAGCACCGCCTTGCTGTGCTACATCAAAGTAGGAATATTCAAGGCTCTGGGTGTTGTCACACAAGTACGTACTCTACATAATTCCCCCATACGTGTAAATATATAGCAACCTCGCACGATTTACTTCTCCGCTCACCGCCTTAAAATATACCTACCATACGATACTCGGCAATTCCTCGATTGATGCGCCGTCAATAGCCTCGGACTTCGGCGGCACCGCCCCAACACTGACGCCTCCGATAAGCACGTAATCTGTCCTTTGCGCTCTAACTATTCGATGCCTGGGAACCGGCGGGCTGCAAACAATTAAACCTCGACTATTGTTTCCTGTAAACAACAACTAACGATACATCTGTCATCGCTACCACACCACCTAGCGCTATTTTTATGTGCATGTCCGGTGCTACTGTGCAGAGGAAGTCTATCCTAAACTGGGACTAGTATTGAGGAATATCTTTGGCAAAAAATGACTTGGAAACGCCCACATAGTAATGCAGCTCCTTCCGAGTGGTACCCGCGCTAACGCTTTAACTTAAGTGCCTGCATTTTGGGGGCCCATGAGGGAGAGATACGGCTTCTATCAGCCCATAGCTCTTGTTTGCAGCACCGTGGGAATTATCCTAAGTTTCGGTGCTTTATGCTCGCTTTGGCTTTGGAACCTAAACGACGATCCCACAAGCCTTCGGTCAAAGATTGCTCTATCCGGCCGTACAACCTCCGTAATTGCGATATGCTGTGCACTCCTCCGAACTTGTATCGCCGTGCAGCTTGGGACGTGCTGCATGATGGTGGCGTCGTTATCATTCGAAAAGAACAATCAATGCGTACTACTCAGGGACGCTGCAACCATGAGCATGTATCGTTATGCGGCGAATGTACCATATCCGATGATTCTTCCTGTTCTTCGGGGAACATTGGTCAGTAAAAAACCTCTCGCGATTTGTCTATTGTTGGTAATGTCACTTGTAACAATTTCTTCGCAACTTATATCGACGATTCTCCTCTCTAGCACGGGTTTAAATCCTATCGCTGGAGGGCTGGAAAATGTGTCTCTGGCGTATGGGTACGATAACTCAGACTGGACCTTTCCAATCCCGACATTGCAACAGAAACCGGTGGAATTCCCACGGTTCGCAGAGCAGACCGCCACACCTTTCAACATCTTGTACAACTCAACTTCCCCTGGTATAAGTGATACTGGGCCGACTGTACGAGCACTACTTCCATTGCGGGCCTCCAATCGGTCATCACTTCTATATTACCGAGGCAACGCAACACTTATAGATTCACACGTAATTTGTGCAGCACCGGAAGTGCATCAGCTCCAGCTTCAACATGATCGGGATCGAAAGGTTAATCTCATTTCTGGAAATTTCAGTGCCCGCGTTTTGGAAGATGCAGTGAAATCAGGTGACCTGGAGAAATATGGCTCGTTTTCAAAGGATGTAGGCGGCAAGACTGACGCTGTATATAATGTCAATGCCTGCGCTGTGTACGGCGGATACGTCGACGGGGAGCTACTTTGCCCAGTTGTTGCGCATTACGAAACACCAGTTAACTGGATTTATGACACCTTCCCATCGGAAAAGGTATTCGGCGAAGCAGAAAACCAGTGGTGGTTGGTGATCCGGCACAGGGATGTTGTCTCCGTGGAAGAAATCCCTATCTTGTACAACGAAACGGGCTATAAATTCAATGGAACAGAATGGACCACAAAACTAATCAATTTTGATAGTCGTGCTGCTGCAGTAGAAATGACACTCTGCCTTTCAACATTCCGACCAGCGTATGCAGCGATCACAGTTAGAGCAGAGTCGAAAGTCAGGGAGCCCGAATATTCCTTCAACTTGGACTCCATGTTTCAAACGAACTTCATGTCTAAAAGACTTCCGACGTATAATACAACTTCGGCACTTAATCAGCTCGGAGTGAAATCTGATGATGATAGAGAAAGAGGCATCTTTACACTTAGCAATTACTCGCAGGTAAGCACCACTGCGAGAAATTCGCTTTGGGCTATGCACAAACAGTGGATTGCAGTCAACAATACGGGCGGGGCCGTCAGCATGTCGTCTGATCAGTGGTCGGCCCATGAAATTTATTCAACGATTTTTTCAAGGACGATACAAGAAACAGGAACTGCGTCCTTGGCACTACAAGCCATATTCTCACTCTACACGGCCAACTTCTATTACGACCAGTTGGATCGCTATATGGTATTTACAAACTCAACTATACAAGCAGTACATGCAGTGATTATGCCAACGACAAATCAGGGGTTATATGTTGTGTCTGGTATTATCGGTCTCCACTTCCTATTAGTGGCTGTGATATTCTCGCTTTATTTCTATTCCGGTGCACCTAAGTTTTTAGATCAAGCATGGCAAACTGTAGGCCAACTGCAGTACGGCGACGCCAGAGAATTTCTGGACGACACTTGCGATATAGGCGACGACATAGTCGGAAATCTACCCTTAGCCGCTGCCAAGTGGAACAACCTCGTCGAACTCTCCAAACAAGGGTATGGGACAACGTCTATCAATTGTCAAACTGCCAAGACTACCGGTTTTTACCCTCTTCGATTGCTACAAGGTAAGTGCTAAGCCGCATTTTATAATTCAACTTACTAATTTGAGGGCAGTTGAACAGAGTAACAAAACTGCATTTCTTGCCCGACGTAATATGAGCGCACAACGCGCGTTTGCCGAGACTGAGAGGCCACAAAGAGCAGAATTGGACAGACAAACAGCGGAAAACATTCAACGGTGGTCTGTGCATGGCAGTTCTAGGTCGCTTCTTGTCGTGGGGAAGAGTACCACGCGATAAACGGTGGAAATGGAGGAGAAGGGTTTTTTTTTTGTTTGTTTGAATCGTACTGTATTCGGCCGCTTGCGGCCATGACATGATCTACCCTTTTTCGCAATAGTTCTCCAGTGTGACCGTCAGGTGCTCCTTCTTGCCTCTTTGAGCAAAGTCATATCATCCCTTTCTCCTTCTCCCCTTCTCCGAGACTAACTAAATCTTTTCCGCCCTCCTCCTCTCCTGCCCGTCCCCACCCTAAGCCTCCATAACTCTTCCAACATCAGTATCATTCTAAAAATTCAACATTGCCTTTTCAGCTTCTTCCATATCGAACACCTGCGCCATTGGTACTCTGCCTCTCTTCTTCATCTTGCACTTCTTCCTCAACTTTTCCCACCAAGTATCCTGCTGCTGCCTCTATTTTTTGCACCACTTGAACGAGTGGTCTACTGTCTGTGTTGAGTGTCCGCACCATCAGCACTCTTTGCTTTCCTTCTTTTCAATACATTCCAAATAAGCTCCTGTTAGAGCATCCCCCACTTTGAACTGGAGACACCTTCCACAACACTCTTCTTGGTCTCACCCAACAGCTGGCTGATCTTCCTAGTTGGATTCATTTTATACACCCCCTTTTTGCTGTTGAACTTCCCCGACCACCACTTGTCAGTTTCGATCCACTTGTCTTCCGTGACTCTTTTCTGCACCTTTGCCATCTACCATCCTTTGTATACTTGCACAAGCTCTAGTGTGCCCTGCCCTCTATCCGCGGCTGTTTTCACTTGTTCGTGGGCTTCTTTGTTTCCTTCAACTCTTTCATGTGATGGTACCCACTGGTACTCTATTTCTACTCCCATTTCCGCGATTTTGTCATTCCACTCAACTTTGTTTTTGGGCATTCTCTGTCCTGGGCCTAGCTAAACATCTTGTACCTGATGTAGTGCAGTCACTGAGTCCGAAAAGATAACCACCTTCGAGTCACCTGTCGTGGGTAATCTTTCTGGCGCTTTTTGTTGGCGCCTTTCGATGGCGTATACTTCAGCATCAAAAACTTCTTTCCTCTTTCCCAGGCAGTGCCACTCCCCTTCCCATTTCTCTTCTCCCTCTTTCCATACCCTGGAACTCCCAACTCTGCCATCTTCTAACGGTGATCTGTCTGTCCAAGGATTTAGGCCTTCATCTGTTGTTTGGATAATATTATGTTCTTTCTTCTCCTCCATGACGTACACTTTGGCTGATGCTTTTTGTCGGTTGATGGGTAGAATATTTATTTTCTCTCTTCCCTTTCACACCTATATCCTTTCCCAGCCTTACTGCAAACATTGTCTCTCCCTCTACCAATGCCCCGCCTGCTGCCTGGTCCAGCATATCAGCTAATCCTTTGGGGAATCGTCTCCTCCAATTGTTGAGCAGTGATATTCCCATTCATAGTCCTGCTTCCTTAGGTAGCGGGACTGTCAGTATTGACTTGAACATTCTTGTAATCCTTTTTGCCAATTCGTTGACCAGTTTTTGGAATTTGCGTCTGTGTCTTATCTGCCCATCCCACCACTGTTCTGACCCATACAATGCCACTGACTGAACTGCAGCCAAATGGACTTTCTTTGCATTTTCTGGCCTGAGTCCAAGTCATCTGGTTATTCCTTTGACTCTCCACCGCAGCTTCTTCACTTTGGTCATGATGACTTCGTTGTCATGTTGGAAGTACAATTTCTTGTCCATCCACACCCCTAGCCCTCTCATCAGTTGCTAATTGAACAATATCAAGTTGTTCTTGTCCACCTTGATCTGCGTTTTGACCTTGTTTCCTGCGTGGTTTCTTTTCTTCGAGAACAAGACTGCCTCTGTTTTCCCTATATCGAACTGAATGGCATTCATTTCTGCCCACTGTGTAGCTCTCCTTGCACAACTTTGCATCCGACTTGTGAATTGATTAACATCCTTCCCTTCTACCACCCAGGCAACATGGTCCACGAAGGATAATGTTGTAACTTCCGGCACTTCTTTTTTCTGCTTTCTTCCAGCGGCCGGGGATATATATTGTAAACAGACTCGGTAATGCCAGCAATTCTTGCGGTACTCTGGTTTCAACCTCTATCACTTCTTTCATCCATCTGTCCATGTTTATTTTTACATTTCTGTCAGACATGAAGCTCTCCCCCCACCTGCACAGGTCTGCTTCAAATTGCGTGTCTTCCATTATCTGGATTGAGTTCTCTTTTGCGTCGCTCGGAAAGGCTCCCATGATGTCCATCAGTATGGCCGACACAATGTTTCCCCTCCTCCACGCTTCTTGCACTCTTTTCACCATCATTCCCACCGCATCTACCGCTGATCTTCTCTTTCTGCATCCAAAGCGATTTCGCAGATATGTTCTTGCTGCACAAAGTAGAGCAAGAGGAGGAAGTGTTAAAAATAGAGATGACCGTAATCTTGTATTAATAGATTGGAGGATCACAATGAGATCAGGAGGAGCTGAATCGCATAGGGCATATAAGCTGAAGATAGGTCATGAGCATAAGCCATGAGAATGTGTGCGCCACATGCATAGAAAGGAGTAGCTTCATGTACATGTATAAAAGCATTGATAGAATGCGCCTATGAAGAACAACAATCATCTACAATTCTAACATGCATGATACAACGCACCAACCTTATTCACCACAAGACTACTTCAATCATAAATTAGTTTCGCTAGTTCAGTTATGATGAAGTATCATTCAGAGTGCCGCGTTAACAGCATTCCGGTCTAAAGCAGCAAGCGAATCGGATGTGTCACAACCCTGGTACTCGGGTATGGGATACGAAATCGGGCATGTTAAATTTAGCTTGCGATCCACACAAATTCCAATGGTTGCAGGGATTGAACATTTCCACTTTTACCTTCCGTACCAGAGTTTCACCTACGAATCGGATCATCGCATGTGCATGCATGACTTTCGTTCACCAGACCACATGCGCGCGCCATTATCGCTGACGATCTGGTTAGGTCTTGCTGGGGAAAGGTGTGTGTGGGCATCGCTAGTGGCCCAATTACACACCTTGTGCATGACGCCGCTTTTTAGTACCTCTATTATAGCGTGCAGCTGCATGCAATTGTTGTTTGCTGCGTGTGTTGCGTACACCCAGTTTCTATCGACTCAGTTTCAACTCCCAGCTACAATTGGCACACTGATGCTGTGTAGCAATTGCCTCTTGAGTGCCCGCTCCACTGGACCAATTGGCTCTTTGGGCGGGATTCCTATCTGCCTGTGAGTAAAAACCTCGGCCTTTCACACAGTGCATTACCTGCTACTCTCTAGTTGCTCTTAGAGAGGTCTTACAAGTTACGCATTCTATTTACATACGCTCTCTATTTATGCTTTCTCTTTTCATGGGTGAGGTCGAAATTTTTTTTTAGCATTGCCAGTTGTGACTTTTTGCATATAGGCAGTTATACACAAACGTGTAGAATTCATAACGTCAAATGAGTCGATACTACGACCCAGCCATTTCTTGAAGTATATTCGCTCGTTTCGATTTTATCCACATTAGCGTGCATTGAATCGGCCGATTGCTAACACAGCTAACTAAATATGTACGGTTCTTGTTTTGGACTCTTCGAGCAGCAGCCATTTAAAGTCGCTTCAGAAGGTGTCATCGGTATGCGTATTAATTTGGCGATAGGTCCTTGGGTTTCGACTCTCAACTACACAGATATGCATGTAACTCAGCCTGCATGGTTTGCAAACTCCGGATTGTGCAACCACGACTTTGTTGCTTGGAGTTCCGAATCGATAGTAGAGGTCCTAGTGAGATACCTCAGTAATTACCCCGCACGTATACACTACAACTTACCCCGCTATATCGCGAAAGCACTTTGTTCTAGTCAGTTCACGGAGAATGTCAGCCCGCGGAGTGACTAGTCAGTTCACGGAGTCCCACCTTCCGTGAACGAACCGGTCAGTTCACGGATCCGTGAACTGACCAGTGCTAATTATGCTCAACCAAAATTAACAGTTACTCCAATCGCAAAGTTATTTATATATGAAATATGCATAATCCATTGCTCTTTCAATACCTGGTCTCTAATTTACAATATCTCTAATATTGATAGAATGGTTGTGGAAAAACGTTGATTTTTGGCGTTTTTTGGGTGTGTTTTTAAAGCTGCTCTATCAGTTTTAAAGATATCATAAATCAAAGACCAGGAATTAAAAGAGCAATGTATTTTGCATATTACTTATATACATCTCTTGGTGATTGGACAAATACTCGCAGACTTAATTGGACCGAGCGTTTGTCATTTTTGTCAGTGCCGCCATGGCTCCGTGAAGTGACTGGTCAGTTCACGGAGTCGTGGTAGACTCCATGAACTAACCGGTTAGTTCACGGAGCCTAGTTACTCCGCGGGCTGACTGGTCACTCCGCGGACTGACATTCTCCGTGAACTGACTAGAACACACTTTGTGTTGTAGGTGCAGCTAAAATTCCTTTGCCACTTCACTCATGGTCAATCTGACTTGACCGTCAAGCTCAACAGGATAGAAACCGCTGATCACTTTCCTTCTGTTCCCCTTCATACGTTTCTAAACCCTCTGCCCTTCAACACGCAGAACCCACACAAACCCCACATAAACCAGACCAAAAATGCCTTACAACACAGCTACCGTTCCAGACCAAGGCAACATCACCCAGCAAAACGCAACACGCGATGCCTCAACAATACTCATACGAACAACACCTTCACAACACCCATTATGACCACAGCACCCCTAGTAGCCACAACAAGACCAACAGCGAGAACACAACAACGACCAATAGCAACAACACCACTGACAACAGTCGTACCTTCAACAATTCGAAGCACAATGAGTTCAAAGACTCCACTTTTCATGGCGGCCAGAACTTCTATTGAAGAGGGGAAATGTGCTAATGCCCTGAGATATTGAGGCTGGTCTATCATTTTGGTTTGGAGAACTTTGTATTCACCTGCATGTTAATCGTGAGACTGACAAGAAAACAGTGACACTGCAGACACATGGAGTGACGACGGTGGCTATATTCAGCGACTGGCAAGCCGGTCGGCACACCTCGAACCAGGCCCTGGACAGTGACTAGGGAGGCGGATCAACAGTCTGGCGCAGGCTCTCCTCGCCCCCGGCATCGAAACAGAGATCCACTTAGTTCCGGGACATTCCGGCATCCCCGGAAATGAAGAAGCCGACCGCCAGGCGAACATAGCCTGAGATGGCAGCGGAAGCACAGTAATACAGTGGCCATACACCTCGGCTTCGAATAGAACAACACAGATCTCCGAAGAAAGATTAGCAGCCAAGGCACAGTGGGAGGCCGACAAATGCAGTAAGCACTTCGGCTACAGCCTACAGGGCAAAGCCGGGAGCAAGAGACCCATCCCAATGGTACATAAGTGTGAAGTCATTTGCAGCTGGGTTCTAATGACTAAAGTGCGGACATGTGCCTACGGGGACTTAGCTCAAATGTTTTGGACACCGAGAGGACGATAAATGCTGGTGGTACGGAGGGTCGACGGCTCAGATGAGGGTGCATCTCTTCCGATATTGCAGCGGGCGGAAAGAGGTGCGGCGGGTGGCGGTTGGTCTCTTATTCTTTCTTTTGTCTAGCGGTCAGTCTTTTACTAGTTTCTTTTGTAATTAGAGGGTACGAAGGGCAGCGGGTGGGGATCTCCACGATCCAGCGCTCGCCCGGAGGCGAAAGGGATATGGGCTTGTCATACTCTAGTTAGAGTAAATACAGTATAAATAAACAACAATTGTGAGGCTCATAAATATCGACTATTCATGTTATTATCAATTTTAGGGGTCGACGATATGCGTGTCTTCTAATATTCTAATAGTGTTTGGGCGAGGTAACGGCAGCACCATTATTCACCATTAATCGTACCAAGTGGCCCTCTATACGACTACCAGTAGTTTTGATCTTTGTAGCTGTGGTAGATATAATTAAAGCAGCCTAAAATACAACGACACAGATACATTTCTTAGTTATATTTCACATTGCGTTCGAACATACGATAGAGAAAACCAAAAGCGCTTAGCTTTTGAGTGCAGAAAAGGCTTGATTGTCGCTATCTACCGGCACTCCTGCACATATATACTCCTCAGCACTACCACACCCCTGACATTTCCGAACCCACTAGTGCCGGTAGTGGTGGGACGGACTTTCCCACCACAACTCCTCCCTGGCCCATTGTGCGAAGCACACTTATTCCCTTTACCAATATCCTGTCACACACAGTGTTCTCAACCGTCCCGTCCGTCCGTCCTCACCTAGGACGGGGACGGGACGGCAAAGCGCCGTCTTTTTGGAGGAGGACGGTGACGGACGGTTAGGACGGCCGATGACGGAGTTTTCACCGTCCCCGGCCGTCAACTACCGACATCCATGGATGTTGATTTCTCAGTGTACATAAAACATAATCTCATCGAAATATCCATTTGTAACCCTTGTCCTGTGCAATTAGGACTCGATTATCAATCATGATTGTAAATTATCTAAATATACTCGAGTGCTAAGCTCGCCACGTGATGTGGCTTTAACGCTGCGCAGTAACTGTGCCACATCATATGGCGAGCTTAGCACTCGGCGACATGAGTATTCTGTAACCGCCCAATGACGGTCGGGGACGGTGGATGTCGGCCGGGGACGGCGAAAACGCCGTCATCGGCAGACAACGGCCGTCCAGCCGTCATTCATATGCTAGGACGGGACGGACGGTCTTGGCGCCGTCCCGTCCGTCCTGGCAAGATCTCGGACGGCACTGCCGTCCCCGGCCGTCGGACGGGACGGTTGAGATCACTGGTCACACAAAAGAAAACTTAAGAGAAAACTAAAAGAAAACCTAAACAGACTCGTAGAAAACCTAAAAGAAAAACCTAAGATATCCTCTGAATGATTTACTCCTGCCGTGCTCGCTTCCTCCTTTCATCTTCCTTCTTCTTCCGCTCGTTCTTAAAATACGAAGCTTCTCCAAGCGTTTCTTCAGCCCTAATAACCGCGTCCCGCATTGCAATCATTCCCATTACAATTTGATCCCTTGCAATCTGGAACACATCAGGTTCCCGGTCGATCGCCCTTTGGACGACAGGCGGTGCGCGCCTCCCATAGATCCCGTGATAGTAGGTTATCATCTCTTCCTCCTCATCCACTAGGTGGGTGTACCTGACATCGCGCTCCATATAGTCGGAATAGGTGACGATCGCACCGTATCCATCGATTGGCTTGTCCTCTGCGGGGCTCGGGGTCGGGGAATGTCCGGCTCTCTTTCTCTTGAGAGGAGTCTTAGTCCTGGCGGGTATGGGAGTGACAGCCGTTTCGTCGTCAGATTCGCAGTCACTAGAAGTAGCCTTGTCATCTTTATCGGCGACTCTGGTAACATTATCGAGAGTCGTATTTGGGGTATCAAGTATCTCGAGAGATGAATCTTCCAAAGAGAATGGTCCACTCGGAGTAGGTGGGGCCTCAAGATCACTCAGTTCCTCCTCCTCGGTAGGCGGAGCAGGCGATTCTGAAGGAACTTGGGCCGGCAGTGCAGAGAGAACTTGATCAGGTGATGCGGAAGGGATATGACAGTTTGGGGGGGGGACTGACGGCGAGAGTGTGCGGATGCGGCTTTGATCTTCCTTGAACGGGTAATATGAAATCGGCATCACTAGCCCTTGGTATAACTTTAAACCCATTTCTCCCAGATTGATTTCTTCGTTAACGAGCGGACATCCTTTTTCCACTAAGGTCTTGGCCTCTTTGAAGTCAGCAGACGTGTACCATCTATTCACTTTCGATTTCCGTCCCAGCTTGATGATGCGGGAGACATATGCGTAGTTGAGACACCGTTTGGCTAACTCCGGGTCTTTGTTGGTTCTGGTGGCTAAGGCTGTCAGTCGTAACCATTTTTCACTGCCATCGCCTTCGTTCAGGATCTCCAAGAGTTCGGGGTTCTGTTGCCAGTAGTCTCTCAGCTTTTTCGTCGCACGCTCCTTATTTTTCTGCGCGGTGTTGTGTTGCTTTACCATCTCCCGTACCCGGCCAGAGCTGTCGATTGACCTTAGGTAATCATAGTATCTCTTGTAACCTAGGTCTCTCCACCCCGCATTGTTTTCCTCGAACTTCGAGAGCCATGCGACTTGTGCGTTCGAAACCTCGTGGATATCAGCGAACAGCTCGTACACGCCATGCATGAACTTCGACTGATCTTGCGGGGTCAGTTCCTTCACGGCGACTTCCACTGCTTCTTGAATGGAATCGAAGTGCCTGTCCGGGAAAAAGCCGTCGCATAGGCTTTCCAGCGCCTGAGATGGAAGAGTTGCTGGTGCAAGGTCCATGATGGATTTGCTGGTTGTCGGAACGAGGTCCATAGTGGGGAACGGTTTGGCAGGAGACGACTCGGCGGAGGACAACTTAGCGGGAGGCGATTCGGCGGAGGACAACTTGGCGGGAGGCAACTGAGCGGAACCGGCGGTGTCAGAAGCGACCATAGTTGGAGAGGCGACTTTTCTGTATCTGGCGGCGGAGGCTAAGGCTTGATCGACAAGAGTGCTGCGGCTTCTAGTTTTCCTGACGGTGATGGTGCTACGCAGTGCGGTTTTCTTGATGGCAGTGACAGTGGTAGTGCTGGAGCTCTCGTTGACTGGAGTGGATGTCATCTTTGGCTGTAGTTGACGGCTAAATTTCGAATGGATTTGCTGTTGAAGTCGGTTGTAAGGTGCAAAGTGCGTAAAGTCTATTCACAGGGACTAGCCGAGGTATATATGCAAAAGAGTTACCCGGCCAACGTGCACCGATCGTAGTCCTGACCTTGGTGCAGTCGATATGATTAGTAGCTGCGAAGCTTCTGGAGTTCACTGAGAGGGGGGAGCTTTTTATATACCTGGAGCTTCTCTTTGTGTAGATTTTCTTTTTGCTTCGTCTCTTTATTTCCTGACACCTTCCTAGCGTTCCCACCATAACTTCTCTTCCCGGTCCCCTTTGTCCTCACAACTAGTACCGTTCGAAAGAGCTCGTTGGGGTCGTCATTTCCCTGCTAGGCAGTGATTTTTAGGGTGAACCTAGGGGTACTGGTTGTCGTCAACGTTTGTAAAGTACAGGTAAACTTTGTGTGAGTCGGCCAATATGAGCCATTCGTCTCCCTCCATCTCACCCATCTATTCTCTTTTTGTAAATCCACGACTTTCGTGGGTCTTGGCACCCTGACATCATCTCCTCTTTCTCTTCTTCGTCGTTTTGGAACCATACATGCTTGTATGGTCTCCTCCCTTCCCTCATCGTCCTCCCCCCATGTCTACCTTCTTGTTTTCTCGATGGGTGGTTCACCGGCACTGTGTTTGTACTGAAACTTCGTTGACTGAACTGAACGGTTGATTGTCTAAGTCTAAAATAACACATAGCCGCAACCAACCCTAACCCAAAACACGTGATGATGTACTCCAAGAACTGCTCCAGCATACTTGGTGCGCGGCGTTCCATTCCTCTACCATCCTGCTACTACCTTCCATGTCCTGCTCCCGTACCCAACTCGGTTTCTCGAAATCCAACTACTTAACTAAATACAACCATTTCCGATCTACATATTTGCGGCTTGCTATCGCCTCAACCTCCCATTCTTTCTCCGTCTCTTTCTCCGTCTCTTTCCCCGCATCTCCTTCCCTTACTTCCTTTCTTGCAAGCATCGGTGTTTCCTCGTCATGTTTTCCTCCTGTTCTGGCAAAATATTTTTTAACTCGACTCCCGTCTGTCTATCCTGCGAGCTCGGAGCCATCCAATTCGGTAAAGCGATACGTGCTCAAGCTTGCAGCTATCTCTTTGACATGATAAGGTCTTCGCCATTTGGCGTCCAACTTGGATCCATGCAATTGGTCGATTTTTGTTTTATGGGCTTGAACCAGGTCGTTGATTTGGAGATCTTCGGTTCGTTGTTTGGCTGCTTGATCGAAGTAACGTTTTGTAGGGTGTAGGGTAGTTTATTTGTTTGTAATCATATTGCATTCGCCCGCTTGCGTCCATGGCATACTTATCCTAATCCCTAGCACTTCCACAGTTCCAATTAGGGCCAGGCACAAGGCGTCAGCACCCCAGCCTTTCCTGCATCCAAGTCGTGTTACCCCTGGTCTCCTTCTCCCATTTCCGCCAAAACAAAAGAAACTTTAAACTACATTCTTCCACCCTCCTCTACCTCCTCTCCCCGTCCCCTCCTGCTGTCACGACTCCCACTGTGAGGGCACCAACTTTCGTATCTTCCATCACGTGTGTCCCACACAGTGGTGACGCCGCGGCTATCATTAACCTTGGTGCAGGGTCTAATTGGCCTCCAACGTCTCCTGACCTCTTGCCACCCTGTTTCATCTTTTCTTTCTTTAGGGTTCCTCTTGCTTCTCCAAGGCTCCCCCTCTTTCCATCAATCTTGCCTGGGCTTCGGGACCTCTCGCTGTTGGTCCTTTCCACCCTTATCTTTTTCCTTCCCTTTGTCTACTACCGTCGCGTGCTTGGAATGCATTAAACTAGGTGTGGAAGAAAGTTGTCTTGGCGCCTTCGCTGATCTTCCAGTTGTCGGTGCCAAATCGTTGTTGTCGTTGTTGTCCACGATTGCTCCTTTTGTTTGGCTAAATTTCGATTTAAAACTTGTTGGGCCAATGGGGTGACCACCCGGGTCGGAGTTTTGGGTGGGCTGGCCGAATCGTAACTTCTTTTCGAGGAGTGGTGGAGGGTGAGAAAACCTGACTGGCTGCCGCTGCCTTTCGCTTCTCTTACGCTTTTTTCCCCTCAACCAGTAGCTTTTGGACAGTTGTCAGGAACTCCTTGTTTTCCCTTTCCAGTTTTTCAACCTGGTCCCGGAGGGTTTTAATTTCAGACAAATCGTCGTTCAGGAAACGCTTAAAACTGCAAAGTTGGACGTCCATTCCATCAACCGTGTCCCTCGTTGTTTTCTCGAACTCTGCAGCCTATGTGGCGAGCTGGGAGTAAAAACCTTTTTCCAGTTTTCGTAGAGCCGTCTCGAGTGACTCTCTTGTCATCTGGATTTCGTGGAGGTAGATGTTCTAGTCCGTTCACGGAGAATGTCAGTCCGCGGAGTGACTAGTCAGTTCACGGAGTTCCACCTTCCGTGAATGAACCAGTCAGATCACGGATCCGTGAACTAACCGGTGCTAATTATGCCCATCCACAATTAACAGTTGCTCTGATCCCAAAGTTATGTATACATGAAATATGCACAATTCATTGCGCTTTCACCTCCTGGTCTCTAATTTACTATATCTCTCATATTGATAGAATAGTTGTGGAAAATCATCGATTTTGGGCGATTTTTGACTGTATTTTTAAAGCTGCTCTATCAATTTTAAAGATATCGTAAATCAAAGACCGGGAGTTGAAAGAGCAATGTATTGTACATATTACATATATACATCTCTTGGTGATTGGACAAATATTCGCAGACTTAATTAAACCAAACTTTTGTCATTTTCTGAGTGTCGCCATGGCTCCACGAAGTGACTGGTCAGTTCACGGAGTTGTGGTAGACTCCATGAAGTGACCGGTCAGTTCATGGAGCCCAGTTACTCCGCGGGTTGACTAGTCACTCCGCGGACTGACATCCTCGGTGAACTGACTAGAACAGTAGATATTGTATTCTGCAGTTTAGAAGTTATCATCGTCGGAATTGTCGGACTGCCACTCTCCACAGTCAATATCGTGTGTTCGTTCTCCAAAGGGGAGACGTCGTAGTCCTTGAACTTGGTATCGTTGAGGTTCGGTCATTGTCACTGGCGTTGGTGGGATGGTGGAAGGCCTAAGCCGTCTTTCGCTTGTTCGTTCTGTTTTTTCGAGGCATTGTGAAGCCAAACTAAGAGAGTGTGGCAAAAAACGATTGGTTCGGAGTCGGCTCGGCAAAAGCAAGCGGCGGTTGGGTGTGTTGTCGGAGGTTATTTTTTGGGGTGTACGGTAGTCACGTGTGCGGCTCAATTCTATATATCGTGTCACTTAGAGAATAGACACTACGCTTCTAGCACACCACATCTTGGTAGCAACACATCAACACCCTCTTTTGCTTCGATTCCAGTGCTTTTGCAGTGGCAATTCGACGCAATTGAGCAGATCGAGAGGACCTACGAAACAGAGAGACCACGAAACAGAGACCAGGTTACACCGACGCGTACCAGGCCCCGACGCATCCACCCCACGACACACCGTACGCGAGATCACGAGTGACAGCACCGGCAAGATCACCGATCAGAGAAACAGAGACCCTCGAGAACGAGAGACCCTGAGAACCAGAGGCCACGAGAAAAAGAGACCCCGAGACACCGACGAGCCATTGTAACCCCGACACGTCGCGAAACAATAGAGAATTTGAACCATGGCACGATCATTCGCACCCAGAAGGCAGCCAAGGCAGAGCATGATGCTACAGCCGGCGTCAGGCAAAAGCAGCAACAACGGCGACCCATGGTACCACGATCCCGACTACACAGGCGACATGGTGAACCTACTACGCGAACCAAACGACGATGCACCGCGGTCAAACGAGTACGTCCGGTATCGCGACTGGATACTGGAAAAGTCGATCGGCGACGGCCCAGACGAGAACGGGCGGTGGAGACGGTACATTGCGGCCTTGGAAGATGCGTGGGCAGAATGTTATCATGCGGCGGAGGACCGGGCAGCGGCCATTGAAAAATTGACTGCTGAGGTTGAAAGCTAGCGTACGGCAGGTGGCGGAAACGATGAAGCGGACAGGGCAGCCAGGGAGGTGTTGGCAGCGAGAGCGACGGCGGAGGCGGCCCAGCAGGAGACGGCCGCGCTCAGGGCACAAGTGGCCGCAGCGGAGGAGGCAGTACGGATGGTGATGGCGGCCAATACACGGAGTCAAGGCGGAGGAGGAAACGTGGCCAACGTCAACACCTTCACAATTGAGCCCAAACGACTTCCGGTGTTCAAAGGGGAACGGGACATGCAAGTCGTGGGCGATTTCATCAGCGACTTGCAACGACAATTCGAAGCTCGTTGCCACGAAATCGGATGGCTCGAAATGATGACTCCGGCGGGCAGCGGTACCACAACTTCTACCATGGTAGCAACCGAAGCAACAACCCCGCAGACGGAGGGATGGACCAGGTACGCTCTCCTCCAACTCAAGGAGGCCGCAGGCCGATGGGCGACTTTGACCTTTCGGTCCAGCCAGCCATACCCGACCTGGGACGACTTTTGCACCCGCCTGAAGGAGGAGTTTACACCCCTGGACGAACTTCGCAACCTCGAGGATAATTGGCGGCGGCTCACCATCCCCGCCAAGGGCCATGTAGCCACTTTTAACGAAGAATTCCGACGTCTACGACTGCAACTCGACCTCTATGCACCGATGACAGCACAACAGCTCCTGGACGAATACGCAGCCAAATTACGACCGAACGAAATGGCATATCGCACCTTCATCCAATACCGCAACTTCAGAAAAGAGATGGGAGGCGTGCCGACATTGGAACGGGCGATGGTGTTTGTGGCCGACTCCGACACCTCTGCTCCACCGATGGACAAAGCCAAAGCGACCGAAATCTCCGCCATGTACGGCCGGAACCCAAATCGCAACCGCGGCAACCGACCACCTCTTGCACCCAATGAGTGCGCCAAGTGCCATGCTACGGATGGCCACTGGGCTTACAGCTGTCCAAACCAAGAGGCGTCAGGTGACAACAATGAAGACCGTGGAGGTCGTGGAGGTCGTCGAGATCGCGGAAGCCGTGGTGGTGGAAACAGTGGTGCAGACTGTGGTGGCCGAGGGAGAAACTAACGAGAGGTTAATGCGGTGCAGGTAGTGGGAAATCAGGAGGGTCAACATGCAGGAAACGCCTAAGAGGTGCTGCCGAGTGCACGGCACCTCCGGAGGCAAGGGATACGGTAGGGGCTGGGGCAGGCAGAAATAGAGCTCGTAAGAGCATTAATATTAAATTGTTTCACTCCGAAAGTGACATCTCAAATCTGCTTCGTTTTAGCCTTCCAGTGTCGTGCCCATCGAGCCACTCGGGAGAAGAAAGAGAAGAAAGAGAAAGAGGAGGGAGAAGAGAAGCGTTTTTGTTTTTTGTTTTGATCATACTGTATTCACTCTATTTAGAGTATGATAGACTCCTAAAGAAGAGAAGCGTTGGCTTACACCTTATACGATTGCGGTGCCAGCCATAAATTTGTGTGTTCGAATTGCTTTCAAAAAAAACTAGTCGGCATATCGAAGACAAGGCACCGCGGCAACATGCACTTAATGACTGCGGGACAAGTTGAGACCCTACCGCTGCAGGAAGTGCGACTGAACCTGAATATCGGCGGACTCCAGTACAAAGGATGGTTCATCGTCTATCCACTAGCGAAATACGACATTATCCTCGGCAAAGATTGGATGGAGGAGATCCCGCACCTTGTCAATAACAAAAAGAATCGGCTATGGCTTGACGGCGACGGTGATGGCAGCCAGTTCTAATTTACAAAAGACGAGCTCAGGAAAGACGAGGGCAGAACCACCGAGTTGCTGACGGCGGCAACAGAGTCGCCGAGGCAACCCCAAGGGTGTAATGCAATGGAACTCCTGGCTATGAGGTTCGGTGCGGAGTTAATGAATGATGTGGTGATCGGAGAGATTGTCGACGGGGCCACATTCAAGGCCGATTGTGCAGTAATATGGGCGGAATGTATGTCTGCGGAAACGAACCCGGGAGTAGAGGAGCTGTCGGTGTTCGAACACCTCGTCTGGGAACCGTACCAGGACCTATTTCTGGGGCCGGAAGGTCTGCCACCCACACGTGCAGCTGGTAGCTTCCGAATCCGTACGATTCCGGGGATACAACCACCAGTGTTCCTAAGCGGCCAGGCCGGCCCGGCTTTGCATAGGCTCGGCCTGGCCGGCCTTAGCGGCGGCTTTCAAATGAAGGCCGGGCCGGGCCTGCCGGCTTTTCTTGGCGGCCTGCAGGTTTTTCTTGGCGGAACTAAGCCTAAACGGAATATTTTGTTTGAAAGATTTTCTGCTGCCTATACTAAGAAAGTCTCCAAAGTACGAAATATATACTATATTCAACTCAATCATCGTAGCCCTGCCATTGCCGTATTCCATCCATCAACCAGACCAAGGCTTATGCAGGCCGATGCAGGCCAATGCTAGTTATTTAAATCACGTGCAGACCGGCTTTTGACCAAGGCCGGGCCGGGCCGCCGCTAGCGCAGGGTTTCAAAATGGAGGCCGGGCCGCTTAGGAACACTGACAACCACGACATCGGAGTCCATACCAAGGAGAGCAAATGGATGTGGAAACGGGAGTCCCGCAGGGGTCGCCAGCCTCACCAATCCTCTTCGACATTTATATCTTGGCACTCTTCGAGGCGGACAAGGAGGTGCCAGATGTTACAGCATTATCGTTCGTCGATGACATAGTATGGGTAGTTGAAGGAACAGATGGGGCCCAGTGTGTTCAACAGATGGAACGATGTACAGGAAGCTCCCAACAATGGGCAAGGGACAACGCCATCCAGTGTGATACAGCCAAAATGCAAGCAATCTTGTTTTCAAAGAAAATAAATCATCAGGGAGACAATGGGAGGATGAAAATAAGAGTCAACGAAAACAGATTGGTAAGATTCAAAAGCAAAGTAACAAGATGGCTGGGAGTGCAGATCGACAGAAAGTTGAGGTTCCCACAGCATCACAAAGTCACCATGGCAAAGGCAAAATGAGTACAGGGCAGAATTAGATCTCTCTCAACAAAGGTTTTTTTTGTTTTTTTTGTTTTTGAATCATACTGTATTCGGCCGCTTGCGTCCATGACATAATCTGTTCTAGTCCATTCATGGAGGCAGTTCCTCCGCGGAGTACCTAGTCAGTTCACAGAGGCCCACCTTCCGTGAACGAACCGTCCGTTCACGGAGTCCGTACCCCACCTCCGTGAACTGACTAGTTCATTCACGGAGTCGGTCAAAATTTTCAAATACTCTGCTCTGCATGCATGTATGTGCACGCGCTGGCATATAAGTACACTCTGCTGGCTCTATCTAGTTGATTTCAATCAGCGCAGCGCAATTGGGTACATTCAAGATGTAAAGGCAACTGCACTACTGTTTGTTGCAAGTATTTCAAAGTACAAGCTGAGTGCACGCTTCATTGCCATGGCCGTGTTGAGAGCAAATCAGAGGGAAAGAACAAACGTACTGAATTGTCTGAGGGACATAGAACAGAAAGAGAAAGACTATATATAAGGGCGGGCATCATGCCCAGTGTTCTAGTCAGTTCACGGAGAATGTCAGTCCGCGGAGTGACTAGTCAGTTCACGGAGTCCCACCTTCCGTGAACGAACCGGTCCGTTCATGGATCCGCGAACTGACCAGTGCTAATTATGCTCAACCAAAATTAACAGTTACTCCGATCGCAAAGTTATGTATATATGAAATATGCATGATTCATCGCTCTTTCAATTCCTAGTCTCTAATTTACCATATCTCCAATATTGATAGAATGGTTGTGCAAAAACATCGATTTTTGGCGTTTTTTGGGTGTGTTTTTAAAGCTGCTTTATCAATTTTAAAGATATCATAAATTAAAGACCTGGAATTGAAAGAGCAATGTATTTTACATATTACATATATACATCTTTTGGTGATTGGACAAATACTCACAGACTTAATTGGACAGAGCTTTTGTCATTTTTGTCAGTGCTGCCATGGCTGCGGGAAGTGACTGGTCAGTTCACGGAGTTGTGGTAGACTCCATGAACTGACTGGTTAGTTCACGGAGCCTAGTTACTCCCCGGGTTGACTGGTCACTCCGCGGACTGACATCCTCCGTGGACTGACTAGAACACAAGGTATAGTACTGACAGCAATTTTGGGATCGGGTAGCAGTTACTGACAGCTCTTATGTACTCGGACATAGTAGTAATTTTGGTAGTGGGGGCAATCCAGAGGACCATGGCGGGGGTTGAAAAGCACTAAAAAAACTCAAGGGGTCAAGGGCGGCCTTACTGGATGGACTTGGAGGCTTCATGACATGCAATTATTCTAGTAGCTGCGGTATCTAATAGTTATACACTTGGTTTGTCCGCTCGAAGCATTCTCATTGGTCGGGTGAACTTGCCACGTGGCGCGTGTGGCAGTGGCAGGTACAGTGGCGGGTACAGTGGCGGATATCCACATGTTGACTCAGGATTTTTCCTGAAGACCTACAAGTTTTTAGAACGCCATCGAAGCTGCTAGAAAGAATTGGAGAGTGCTTGCTAATGCACTGAGTCATTTGTGTAGACTCATTCACAAATATTTACTCGCCACCCGCCATCCACCACTGCCGGCGCCACTCTACCATCTCCTGCGAACTTCAATTTGCTTAGGCATGGATTCTACCATTAGATAGTTCGGGAGACAACCACTTTTGTACGATAGATAATTCAATCTCTCTGTACTCGATCACTCTCAACAATACAGCAGACACAGTGCCAGATATACAGTGCAGAATATACAGTAACAGATATATATACAGTGGCAGATACACAGCGGCGGATACAGTGCCTGATATACAGTACCGGATCAAGATACACATTCACAGGGGCAGATACACAGGGGTGGATACACAGCGGCGGATACAGTGCCAAATATACAGTACCGGATGAAGATACACATTCACAGCGGCAGATACACAGGGACAGATACACAGCGGTAGATATACAGTGGCAAAAACAATGGCAGATATACAACACAGCAAACACAGTGGCAGATACACGGCAGCACATACACTGTGGCAGATACAAAATGGTGGATATACAGAGGTAAATATTGTTGACACAGGATTTAGTCCGAAAGGCCTACGAATTTCTGGGTGGCCAGTGAAGCTGCTAGAATGAAGTGGAGAGTGATTGCTAATAGTCTGAGTCACAGTGTAGACTCATACATGATTAGTCACTCGCCACGTGCATAGCCACTGGCTGATTTGTAATGTATGTTCACGATGGTTCTTCAGCCGAGGTTCAGGATTTTCACGGTTTTCCTTGAGTATATAAACCATAGATTTCTCCCGTAGTTAGTTCTTTAGACAATCACTTTTGTACAATTGTTAATCAACCTCTCTTTGTACTCGATTGCTGTCAACAAATATACAGTGGTGGATATCCAGCGGCAGATACAGCAGCGGATATACAATACAGCAGACACAATGGTTGATATACAGTAGCAGATACAGTGGCGGATATACAACACAGTAGATGCAGTGGCAGATACACGGTTGCAGATAAATAGCAGCTGATCCACATCGGTGGATATACAGCGGCAGATACACAGCGGCAGATACACAGCGGCGGATACCAGTGTCAGATTAACAGCAGCGGATAGCAGCATCGGATGAACAGCAGCGGATACACAGCGGCAGATACAGCAGTGGATATACAACACAGCGGACACAGTGGAAGATATACCATGGCAGATATATATACAGTGACAGATATACAGCCAGATATACAGTACCAGGTCAGGATACATATTCACAGCGGCGGATATACAGAAGTAGTTCAAGATACACAGTATGATATACACAGCGGCGGATACAAGGCGGCAGATACACAGCAGCGGATACACAGTGGTAGATGAACAGCAGTAGATACAGTAGTGGATAAGTAGACACAGTGGCAGATACACAGTGGCGGATATACAGTGGCGGATACACAGCGGCAGATACACAGCAGCACCAAATCAAGATACTTAGTGGTGAATACACAGCAGAAGTCTAGGTGATCTGCCTGATATCGTAACAAGTCTATCATGCTCGACGTTTCGAATCCTGGGGGCGGCAAAGCCGCCTCCGATGCTAGTATATATATACAATTATCGGTAATGGCGCTAACACTTTTTGAGTTTCAGAAACCCAAATCTATCGCTGACTGACACAAAAAGCCTCGGACGCACACTTCATGCTGACTGCTGACGTCCGAACCGCGGCGGCCAGTACAGTTCTCTACTCTCAGTAACTCGGACAGGGCGTGTCAACTGTACAGAGCTAAGCGGACTGTTGCAAGTGTTGATACTGTTGCATATATTCTGGGTTCGGCCGTTATAGCATTCTATTCTGATACTCACTCGTACCGTAATAATTCACTTCAGAGCCACACCTCCAAATCCGGTTAGCGTAGCAGTCTTACCGTATATAGTATGCAGCATGCGCGATATGGGTAATTGACAAATCTTGGCATGGTCTATGCACATTTTTAATTTCCGATTGATTACCATAAATGGTAATAAACCATGGGGCTGCTCTGGAGTTATTACAGTATCAGAATACTAGGTAGGTGAAACATCACCGCTCGATTAGTGTGTATGCATACGCATATGGGAGACCATACATATTCGGCCCATGTGGCCTCTCTAGATACAATCAATCAATTATTCAACAATGATCTTGGGGGGGGGGGGGGGCGGGCGTATTTATGAACAAATTTGGCAGAGAACAGTAACTTAATGGAGGTAGAATCATGGATAACCCTGATTCGACTCGCACATGAAACAGGATTAAATTGCCGTCGTGGCCAGAAGTGATAAGCAAGAAAACCTCCGCATATGCATGGGCTTCCTAAGCGTAGCCAGATTGCACTATTACAAGATCAATGCACTTCATTGTTTCAGCAAACAGACTCAAGAGCCATCAATGACTTGGTTTCGTAGTCCACCAACTCGAAATACCCAATAACCAAATACCCACAACCTAAACAACCATTTACCAACCACCCGCTGTCGAACTACCCACTGGTCAAAAAACTGCCGCCCATGCAGCAGTGCCTAGTTAATGTAGAATGCGGAGACTATCAAGGAGCGATAGCTCCAGATAAGCGGCGCTCGATCGTAGTGGTGACACTAGTTCAAGAAAACTCACATGCTACCATATACAACCGTGCGACTCACATTAGCAGCTAATAACCGCGACGACCAAGACAGATTAAACAAACTCACGGACTACGGCATCAAATCATCGAGCACCAATTAGCACTACAGAACAGTAATGACAAACAAATGAATATGAAACTTACGGACTGTGAATCCACAAGGTCAGCTACACAATATCGCGGAAGGGGTTTTAAAGGATCTCACAGGCTATTTAACCAAGACATTGGTGTCAGGTAAGCGATTAACTATCATTGGGGTTAACTGTCACAGATAAACTCACGTCCTATCGAATCAGGCCATTGAGCTTAGATTAGTGTCCATCCAGCTCAGAGCAGTCAGGGAGAATCTCACCGGCTGTCGAATCAAGCCATCGGGCTCACATTAGTCACCATCTAGCTAAGAGCGATTAGGGAGAAACTCACTAGCTATCGAATCAAGCCATCGGGCTCAGATTAGTCACCATTCAACTCAGAGCGGTCAGGGAGAAACTCACTAGCTGTCGAATCAAGCCATAGTGCTCATATTAGTCACCATCCAGCTCAGAGCAGTCAGGGAGATTCTCACCGGCTGCCGAATCAAGCCATCGGGCACAGATTAGTCACCATCAAGCTCAGTGCAGTCAGGGAGAAACTTACTCACTGCCGAATCAAGCCATAGGGCTCAGATTAGTTACCATCCAGCTCAGAGCGGTCAGGGAGAAACTCACTCGCTGTAGAATCAAGCCATCGGGCTCAGATTAGTTACCATCCAGCTCAGAGCAGTCATGGAGAAACTCACTCGCTGTCGAATCAAGCCATAGGGCTCACATTAGTCACTATCTAGCTCAGAGCTGTCATGGAGAAACTTACTAACTGTCGAATCAAGCCATCGGGCACAGATTAGTCACCATTCAGTTCGGAGCAGTTGTAGAGAATCTCACAGGCTGCCAGATCATGCAATTAGTTAGCATCCAGTTCAGAAGGGTGATGGAGAAACTTACTGACTATCAGAACAATCCAGCGAGCTCAAGTTAACCACGCATTATCAGTAGCTTTAAAATATCGGCGGTAACCTACATCCTAACGAACCAAACCAGGCAGTCCAGATTAGCTATGCATAATTATGAGCCTACAATATTGGGAGTCACTCACTCTCTATTTGGTCAGGTTTGGTCAGACATACATATCTGTATGGGAGGTCTTTAGCGCTACATACCGACTACACATTACGCCATTTGATCCCATTAACTTCACATTGTCACGGCGCTTGAAAGTCCTCGAAATGCTTACCCTCTTTCGAGCCAAGTCAACGAGCTGAGGTTAGCTATGTTTTCGCTGCCGGCGGTAGGGGGGAGGGGATTAGTGCAAAACTTACTTGCTATTGAACGAAGCCCCACAATCGTTTCAGCAATACAATACTGAGGGATGGAAAACTCGAGAACACACTCACGAGCTATGGGGTCCAATAACCGTCCATTAGCCACTTATTGTCATGTGCAATAGTCGGCAACTTACTCACTATTGAGCCCAGTAGGCGATCTCTGATTAGTCAAGTATTCAGCCACATGGATTAACATATTCATTCTCACTTTCTATTCAATCAGGTCATCGATCTCAGGTCAACTCTTCATTATCCGGATCAGGATCAGATAGAAAAACAACTCACAGGCTAACGTATGCAATGTATTGAGCTTACGTTAACCATGCATATTTACCATAGGGTGGTAAGGAACAAACTCACAACATCTTAACAGCTATATGCAGTGCTGTCTTGTCAGAATTGTCCCTTATTCTTTTATTAGCTCCCTGCTTCAATAGCAGCTGAACAATGGCTTCGTCCCCATTTTCCGCTGCATAGTGCAGCGTCGTCCGGCCGGAGTCGTCCTTGGTATCCTTGTCGTCATGTAGGTCAAGCAATAGTTGTATCGCTCCATTCAGTCTTTTTTTTACTGAAACAATTAAAGGCGTCTTCCGTTGGGCGTGAGGGGCATCCTGAGTACACGTAAGCAGCAACGCGTCCATGACGTGAGGTAGCTTAGATTCTGCAGCGGCATTGAGGGTACTGTATTTTATATTCTCAGAGGTTGTTAGGGGGATACTTCGGCTAGGTGTATATGAATTTATCGGTAGCGCTGAACTATCTTTTGGACAAGGTGTATCTTGATAACTATAACAAAACCCAGGATATGTATTTCAATTGCAACGCGCTTCCTAAGTTGTAAGGTGTGTAGGAACACAGGAATCTAACGAAGTATGGCCCTGTACTTAAAAGTCGTAGGTGTCTTGCAAGTAATCTTCTGAAGACTCGTCGAAGGTTACTTCAAAGGGGAGTTCACCGGTATGCAAATTGTGCAAGTAATCTTCGACTATGTTGTTGCGTATAAGGTATCGCGCAAGGTGATCATACTTGGTGCAGGTGTTTGCTTGGGCGTGCAGGATGCGAGCGTATTGAACTTTCTGGTCTTGTGCGATAGACATATATATAAAATAATATTCTTAAGGTAAATAACTTAATAATATTACAGGTGGTTTTTCCGATGTTGATGATCTGACTGTGGTGTGCTTTGCTTGTGCTTGATCGTTGTGTCTTTAAACTTGTGGGTTGAAGGTGGTCTTTTATAGGTGAGTATTTCCATGTCAATCGTCCTGCTAAGGGGTGATGGTACATCTCTGTAATGTATGATGTGTGTGTATAGTACTATTTCAATAACACTCAGTCCACCGAAGTGGGTGTTCACATAACATCCGATCGTTCCATCAGAGCCGATCTCGGTAGTTAGTTGTGGAGAGTTCCATTTGACAGTGTGTGGCCGCGTAAGCTTCCACCAGGAGTCCCAAAGGTTATCCTGCATTCATGGTGACGCTGCTGACGCACATATCGGTCCATTACTTCGTATTAGTTATCTTTCTTCGTATTGAGTGGAATAGTAATCAATGTCTTAATGAGCTACCAACCCATGTATTGTCACGTACCTAGTGTCATCGCGTCTTATCCGTGTTCTCTGTAGCGGGTGCGCTCTCTCGGTTGTTGCATTTGCAAACACAACAGAGCCGGGGCCCGACAGTCTAGATCCGAGCACTTATCTTTGAGGTAGAATCAACTACCGGGGTGCAGTTAGCTTATCTCTTTTGTTTATTTAACTCTTGTGATAGCAAAGTCCTTCATACTAAGATCATATCGCTCGTCAAACCATTTTCCAAGAGGCTCAGCCCGGATATGGTTTGTCCCAGTATTAGCATGATACTGGAGATAACACTGGTCCGATCCGTAATGCACAGCTGACCCGAAGGTCCCTGCTAGGCACTTACGTGGCTTCGGCAGTATGGTTGGTGTGTCCCATGCATTAGCCAGCACTACGAGAATTACCCCATAGTTACTGTTTGATCGAGTGTTCGTACTGTGTCCACACTGGGTAGCTAACCCTGTTGCTGAGACGTACTATTGTAGCATGGACTATTATGGGAATTTCACCCGGCTATGTTGAGCCGTCCACTAACTCATGAGTAGACATCCTCAGGGGTGAGTTCTTAACCGCTGTTGTAAACATTGGTCAGCCTGGCAGACTGAGCCTGACATACTTCATACGCATGCTAAGGGGAAACCCCTAACATTACCTCCCTCGCTAGCTCTGGTGACCTCAACAGAGTACTCCAACGTAAGAAGTGATGTTTGCAAATAGTTTTACCACTCAGACAGCGTATAGTATAGGTATAGCTAATCGTTGGTGAGAAAAATAAAATAAACATAAAAATAAAGGTGACCTTCGCTTAAAATCAATGCGGTATTTGTTTGTTTGTAATCATATTGCATTCGGCCGCTTGCGGCCATGGCATATGACCTAATCCTAAGCACTTCCACGACGAAAAAGCCGCTTCCAAGTCATACTTCCTGATCTCCTTCCCCCATTTACCACCGGACAAAAAGGAAACACGTTAACAACATTCTTCCACCCTCCTCTGCCCTTTAAAACCTCTCCTCCCTAGTCATCCCCGCTGCTGCTGCCATCCTCCTCTGCCTCTGCACTGCCATCACCTTCCCTCACCCCCGTTACTCTTCCCACTTCTGTGTCAGCTACAAACTCCAACACTGACTTGATGGCTTCGTCTGTATCAAACACCTGAGACATTGGCACCTTCGTCCTTCCCTCTTTCCACTTGCACTTCACTTTCAATTTCTCCCAAAGGACGTCCTGCTGCCTCTTCCATTTCTTGCACCACTTGAACAAGTGGTCCCTCTCTGCCTCTTGTGCTGACACCACCAACACTCCTGGCGTTCTTTCTTGATCTTCTCTAAGTACGTTGCTGTGAGTGCGTGGCCCACCTTTAGCTGCAGGTACCTCGACGCGATCGACTTCTTCGCTAGGCTCACTTCAACTGGCATCTTCCTTTTCTTATTCATTCTGTAAACTGCCTTTTGTTGAACTTC
The DNA here is from genome assembly GCA_015178995.1 of Trichophaea hybrida. NCBI lineage: Eukaryota > Fungi > Ascomycota > Pezizomycetes > Pezizales > Pyronemataceae > Trichophaea > Trichophaea hybrida. Next base: position 349,539 of record WHVE01000007.1, on the reverse strand, counting down.
GCCTTCCACCATGCCTCTGTTTCTATCCACCTTGCTTCTGTAACCTCCCTCAGAATTCTCGCAAGTGACATTCCTCTGTATCTTTCTGCTATTGCTTGATCCTTTCTTCCCCCAGGGCTGCGGCCTTCGCTTCTTCGTCTGCTTTCTCATTTCCTTCCACCCTTGTGGGACGGCACCCATCTGTACACCACTTGGATGCCTTTCGCGAAAAGTTTGTTGTTGTGTTCGATCGTCTTGATGGCGATTCTCTGTCCTGGGCCGGTCTCATATGTTGACTCTTTTATCGCTGTGGTGGAGTCGGAGAAGACTGTGACCTTCTCGAGTTCCTCGCTATCTGACCTGACTGCTGCCATCCTTATTGCTTCCGAAATGGCGTAGCATTCTGCGTCGAACACTTCTTTCTCTTTTCCGAGGTGGAATCTTTCACTCTTCCATTCTCCTTCTTCTTCTTCCTTCCAAACCACGCGCATCCTACTCTTCCATCTTCAACCTTGATCCGTCCGTCCAATAGCAAGCCCATCACTAGTAATCTGTGCTTCTTCAAGGCTTGTTTTCTTTCGGATATAATCACTTTCGCTTCTGCCTTTATCTCGTATTCTGGTAGGGTGTTTTGTTCCACCTTTCCTTTAACACCAAGGCATTTTCTCAATCTTTTTGCCAATCCACTCTCCCTTCCATAATATGTCCTCCCCTGTGACCGTCTGGCATTTCGATTAAACGTTTGGCAATCTTCTCCGTCTGTTGTTGGCAGAGACACCGCTGGTCTGAACCCGCTTCTTGATGAGGGGGCTACTGGTGTGGTTCGGAACATTCCCGTTGTGCGTCTTGCTGATTCGTTAACCAGTTTTTGCAGGTCCTGTTCCCTTCCTGTTTGATTGTCCCACCATAGCTCTGACCCATACAGGGCGATTGATTGAACTGCAGCCGTTTGGATTTTTCTGGCGTTCGCTGGGTTTAGCCCGTACTTCCCGGTTATGCTCTTAACCCTGCCTTGCGCCTTTCTTGCTTTCGTCATAACGACCTCGTGATGGTGTTGGAACCTTAGCTTTCGGTCAACTGTACTCCTAGCCACCTGGTCGGTTTTTCGTCGAACGCGATTCTGTTTTCTCCAATCCTAATTGTTAGCTTAACATTGGATTTGTGATGATTTCTTTTCTTGGAGAATAGTATGCCTCTGTCTTGCCGATGTCAAACTCAACTGCATTCTTTCTGCCCATATTCTTGCTCCGCTTGCGCATCTTTGCATCCTCTGTACACACTGGGTGACATCGTCTCCCTCCACCACCCAGGCCACGTCGTCAATGAAGGAAAGAGCCAGTGTGCCTTCCACGCATCTTTCGATTTTTTCAAACAATTCTGAAATGTATATGATGAACAAGATGGGTGAGACCAGTGATCCTTGGGGAACCCCCGTGGCGACCTCCATAACTTCTCCCTCTCTGCCGTCTATTCTCATGGCTACTCTTCTGTCTGACATGAAATTCTCCACCCACCGACACACATCGGCTTCGAATCCCATGTCTTCCAATCTCTTGATCATGTTTTCCTTCGCAACGCTTGGGAAAGCTCCTTTTACGTCCATCAACAATGCTGCTGCAATCCTCTTCTTCCGCCATGCCTCCTCTGCTTTCTGCACCATTCTTCCTACTGCATCGATTGCTGATCTCCTCTTTCTGCATCCATACTGGCCATTATGGAGTAGTTGTTTCCTTTCGCACTCACCCACAATTTTTGTTGCTACTACCATTTCGACGACCTTTCCCACACAGTTTTGAAGTGCGATGACCCTGTACGCCTTGGCAAGATGATAATTGGATTTTGCTGGTTTAGGTATCACCACTCTGGTTGCCGACTGCCATTCCTTCAGATGATGTCCAAGTCGTATCGCTGTTTGAACAAGAGCGATTATTCTCTCCTCGTCCCACTCCCATAAAAGTCTGATCACTTTGAAGTTTAGTCTGTCTGGGCCGGCTGCCTTCTTGACACTCTGCCCAAAGATTGCTGCGCGAACCTCTTCCCTTTGTATTTCGAGGTAGGTGAATCCTCCGTCTCCCTTTGCTTCGTGGGTGACCCCTTCTAGTGGCTTGGGGAATCCTATCTGTTATATTAACTCCGCCTTTTCTTTCCAAGAGGTGACCATCTCTCCTCTCTCGTTTACTAAGGCCTCAACTGTCTCTTCTCCTTTCTAACCTGTGTACCTTAATGCCCTCCATACCTGATCATCTTCTGCCTGCTGCAAAAAGGTATTAAACATAATTCTCTTCTCCGCCCTTATTGTTCTTCGAATATCTTTTCTAGCCTCATTCACTTTGGCTGCACTTGATCTTCCTGCTCGTCTTTCTCTTTTCCAGAACCCCAAAATCCTCCTCGTTTCCTGTATTGTGTGGTTCCACCATTGCTTTGATCTTGCACACACTCTGAGCTTCTTCACTTTCTGATTGAGCACTTCCGTTAGGGCTTCCCTAATCTTGATTGCTTCCTCTTCCAGCTCTTGTATTGTACTTTCTTCCGACAAGATTGTTCTTCCTTCCATTAGCCTTCCCCACATTTCCTTTGCTTCTTTCAAATCCTTCTCTTCCATCTTGTCTATATTCCATCCTGTTATTTTGCTACTAGTTCCGCCCTCTTGAGCATTCCTTCCCCAGCACAACTGAATCATCATGTGGTCGGACAGCGTTGCATCGTCGTCCTCTGTGAGTGTTTCAACAGTGAGGTCGTTACCCACTTCTTCTTTTGCTAGGGTGACATCGATTATCGACCCTGTCACATTGCCGTCCCTCGTGGTATAGCATGTATTTTTGTCGTCATTGATGACCTGCAGCTCATAATTTCGGATTAACTCTTCTAGGAAGGTCGCATTCCTCCTTTGAGTGCACTGGTCATTCCATTCTTTGCTATGTACATTCCAATCTCCACACAGCACGACATTTCTTGGCTTCATTATGTTTTTCCAATCTGCTGACCTTGCTGGCCTCGTAGCCGATTGGATGTTGTTTACCTGGCGGAGCTGATCGTACACACTGACCAGCCTGACTTTCTGTCCTGTTTTGTCGATGGTGTCAAAAACCTGGATATCTCCCTCTCTGCCCAGATCCCCTACTTCGTTGTTTATAACCTGGGTATCCATTCTGATTGCTGTCATTGTTCTTCGTCCTCTAAAAAACTTGTATCCTGGGTGGCTTGTTCGATACTTATCCCCTTGTCCTTGATACGCCTCTTGCATTACCACCAAATCAGCCCCCATTTCAATTCCCTTCTCAATCGCCAACAAAGTCCCCTCCCTGCTCCTCGCACAGTTCTATTGTAAGATTTTTACCATTGGGTTTCTATAATTGACTTCTCTGGTGCTGACTGGGTAAATTTCCTGTTGCTTGTAGCTATAGATATACACCATGGCCAACCCACTTCGCTATCCGTATATATCTATAATTCCACCTCGTGAAGCCTCACTGTCGAGGTCGTCTTCACCTAATCTCCTTTCTCGGAAACATGTTGATCATTGTAAGAATGATACGGTCAAAATACCTGTAGTGGGCACCTTCACGCGAGGAATAACCGTTGCTGCTATCTACATGTCGATTGTGGGGCCACGTCTTGTTGCTTCTGGGTTTATGGGAGGATGGCGTGGTCTTGTTTTCCATCTGGACTGCTTGGGAGAATCAATTTTTTTGAACCCTAGGTCCCATTTGTTTTCTGGGATAAGTTGTGTCAATGGATGTGTTCTTGGTCATGGTCAGTGGCACTCTGAGCCAGTGTTCCGAAGCGGCCAGGCCGGCCGCCGACCGGTCTGTAGATCCGTAGACCGGTCAGATACAGGCCACCCAAACGAAGGCCGTCACTGACCTGGGCCGGCACAGGCCGTCTCCCCGTAAACCTGGGCCGACCTGCCGATTTGGCAGGGTTTAAACTTATAGTTGCAGCGAAACCACACTAAGACTACAGATTCAGGCAATAACCTTCGTTGGCCTGCATAGACCTTCACACGACTACATAGACCACGTTGGCCCGCATGGGTCTGCCGAAATCTGACGGTTTTTACAAGCTTAATGTGCAGTGAATGCATTATTTGCAAGATAAAATTAGCTAGGTGAAGCAGCGGCGGAGGAACTTGAAGGTTAATATTATTTGTAATGAGTTTGTTTCATTCTTTCGAGTCCCAATGTTTCGTACTAGTAGCACCATCGGCCGCCAGATATCTGCAGTCCGGTCAGATCAAATCTGTCAGATTAGCGGCTGGCCTGGGTCAAAAATTTCGTGGCCGGCATTGGCACAGGCTGGCACAGATCATGCTCAGATCTGACCGGACTGACCGCTTTGGAACAGTGCTCTGAACTGCAGCTCTCAAGCTCGACGTTATGAATTGTTGCATGGATAGTTGTAAAGATGCCATTTACTCGTAGATGTTCCGACCCCGTTGTCAAGTAATCTACTTAGGCCGGCCTACTTACCAAGGGGCCCGCTTTGCAACTGGGTCAACCTATTTGGCAAGCAAGCCCGGTTTGGTGGCCAAGTGAAGAACTTTATGAAAGAGTCATCTCTTAAGCTGATCTAGTTATAAAGTTCTACACTTTCTACTCAGGTGAAGTAAGGTTTTTGCTCCAGTGATAAAGTGGAAGTTCCCAAAGCTGGTAAAGGGAATGCAAATTAGGTAGCCCATCCATAGATCGAAAATGAGTCAACACATGCTGGCCTGGAGGAAGAACTCGAGGCTCGTTTCATGGTGGGGGGGAGCTCGTGAAAACTTGCGCCCCATCTCACTATCTGTCAAAACGTTTGTACATGTCGGTGGACCGTACTAGTACTGTAACAGCCTGAGGATATCCCAATTTTAATTAATTATGAAGGAAGGAGTTCTGGGTAATAGGTGTGGTTAGTAACTTTGCTGATGATTGCTGCTCACTTGACAACTGGTTGTCGGCCCAGTGACTAAGTACACTACTTGATAACTGGACCCTTCCACTTCACAAACAGGTCAACCTAGTCGCAAAGCAGGCTCTTGGTTAAGAGACAGCTCACTTGGTAAGTAGGCCGGCCTCTTGACAAAGTAAATTACTTGACAACGGGGTTGGAACATAGATATGAGTTTTCACTTTGATTTGCATCCGCAATGTATGCGCACAAGGTAGCTCTCCAGATTTGAGACGTACACGTATGCGTAAGAACGTAGTGAGCGTTGATCTGGATGGATCCATTCGATTCTGCACTATTGGAGCCTGCGCTATATCCATGAGCTTCTGTCGCCATTCCTTCACACCCCGCCGTGCCGCAAGTTTCTCGTCGGTACTTCGTATCCTGCACCCCATCAATTGTACAGCTGTGCCGAGTGCGCGTATTGCACCGAGCGGTTGCAGAGCAGAGTTCAGCCACTGGGTTGTGCCTAATAAGAATTAGTTGGACTAGACGCTGGTGGACGATGCGCGATGGGTATTAATGCTATGTTGATTTGTGTCCAAAGAACACAAGAAGTGCGACGGTTCTCGCAATCGAGGCCAGGGTGAAAGCCAATCTTCGAGATTCGAGGAGATTTCCAGTCTTGAAGGATCGAGTTTGGTGATCGAGGTTTCCTAAACACTCTGCCGCGGAAATTAGCACTTCTCAGTCGTCGAACACATTCGCCTCCCTTGTGAGCTCGCGTGGACCAGGTCGCCGCCGATTTAGATCTCCATTGTAAGTGAGGATGGACTACAGGCAGGAATGTGAGCAAAGCTGTCACAGAATCTCCAAGCTTTAAATGATTCCCTCGGCGATAGTAGTAGTGCCACAGACGATGTTCCAGAGTTTCAATCGATCGGTGAATTTTCGACGTACAGTGGGTTTAGTCTTAAGAGTTTTGACTAGGAAGTGTGGGGGGGGGAATCTCCAGCAAGTATAGGTGAAGAAGCCTTGTGCTACGTGAAGGAAAGTTCAGTACAATACAAGGCTTGAGAGTTTCGCCTTTCTGTGGTAAATCAATAGAAGTTTTAGCTATCAGCTATATTAACCACTCTTTTATCCCTCCCTCTCTCCTTCTCTTCTTCTCTTCACACAGCTCTACACAGATCTGAAACTTCAAACACTCCAGCTTTCACTGCATACGCATACTCCTCAAACAACGACGACTTGAACACGACGAAATCATCACGAGCTTTTGTCTTCCCCCCCAGTTTTGGAGCAGCAAACCCTCAATAATTCGCCTACGCCTTATAAATTATAAATTAGCTATCCTAGAAATGGCTCGCATTGGAACTCCGGCCCCATCTCAGGGATTTACGTTGGAAGCAGTTTCCATCGTGAATCTTCTGTTTACCCTCGCCATTGCTTGCGGGGTTTATATATACCTTTTTGGACGCCAAACCCAAGATCCCCAGCCAGTAACCGATGATCCGGACCTCAAAAATATTTGGTACGACCAATTTGGGAATGCCTGGGTCCGCGGGCTAGACGGACATGATTTGAAGGTGTTTGGATCGGATGACGGCGAGGATGTTGGGTACGAGTCCGATGTCGAGCCCATTGATATTTCGGACGAGGAGTTGTGAGGAGTTTTGTTCTGGTGTACTTTCGTTTTTGCATTCTTTCTTTGGTCATTGGGCAGTCATAGCTAAATTCGTATGCTGCGAATTGATTCGGTCTGTCGCTATAACTCCATGGCTAGGTACTGGTTTTCGCATAGTTGGTGTTCGTGAGTTGTTTGTATGGTGCTGTAGGATAAGTAAGGCGAAGTGGAGTGAAGTATGGAGCAAAACATAATTCACGGACCAAAACGCTAAGTGCACCGGACCGGCGCTACAAACTACGCTCTTCCAAAACCCTCGTTATCCATCAATCGCGGGCACAGTGTATTAGAAAGATTTTTATAGCAACTTTTTAGAATCTGGTAAATGGAGCAAAAGTTCATTGCATACATGTACTCCCAGTACAGCATACGCAGCACGAACTAGTGTGGTGCTGGACCAGCTCGCCTACCTCCATCCTTCTTCCCACTCATTCCTACTTCTCCATCTTCATATCCAAGCCTCGCAACAGTACAAACTGGTACAATATCGACACTCAAACTGAACTGAACTGTGAAATACCAACTGTTTAAATTCAAGAACTGTACTGGGTCTATATACTAGTATACTGTACTGGTTTGTACTAGCAAACTGCTAGTAGAAAAACTGCCAGTACAAACCAGTACAACTGGAAAACTGTTATAATAAACCATATAATATCCTGCACACCATGCCCTCCACTGACTACTATGCCCCTCACTCACATCTACATCCTTCACCCACACCTATACACCTTTACCCACCTGTTGAGACTGCTGTGGACTTGCTCTCAGAGCTTCCACTGCCTTTGAACGAGTGGCAGTAGTTGATTTAAAACATTCAATTGCTTTGATAGTGCGAGATCCCAATGAGTGGTGTTTGTCAGATATAGTTTGTTTGGCATGTGAAAAAAATACATTCCGGCTCTGCAGACATTGGTGGAATTGAGAGTATGTCAATAGCCATCTTTGAGAGGTTGGGATACTGCTTTCACTGGTGTGGTTCAAGCCACCACTTCAGTGTAGAACCAGCATTCTTTGAGATATTAACTACTGGAAGTTTGCAGTATTTTTCATATTCATCGAGTCCAGAAATACTTTTGATTGTAGTTTCAACCTGGCTAATATTGAGCCATTTGTTAAAATCGTCTGCATTTACCAATTCAGACTCAGTATCATGTAAATTCTCAAAGGTAACTGTAGGGTACAGTGTTGTGGGCTATCAAAATATAAAACATGCACAGTATATTCAGCAATAGCCGGAGATGTGTCATACTGAGAGGGAAGTATGGAGCCACAGTCAAGGAGTGATGAAATCAGAGCAGGCAGTGCAGAGTGGTAAAGTGGCAATGAAATTAGTGTAATATTATATATTGATATACTAGCATCGAGGGGTTTCTGGAAGGTTTATTTGTACAGTCATATATCAGATCATATGTACTGGCAGTTTTACACAGTGTACCAGTACACTGCATCAGTCCAACTGCAGTTTTTGAACTTCAAACTGAACCAGAAAATTTTCCAACTGCACCAACCAACTGTTTTATTGTACTGGTACGTACCAGTATACTGGTTTATACCAGTATACTGTTGCGAGGCTTGTTCATATCACTCACCGTCCCAGTTTTCCTTTCTTTTCTTCACATTACTTCTTCCCCATCATACTTTGAATTCACCACCACATCAACAAATCCAACCATGGAGCACCGTTTCAATGTAAGCTCCATCCTCCGAATCAATTACTGTCTTTTGGATTTATCTAATCAACGACTCTACGTAGATCAATCAACAAATCCCCATCTTGAAGCGTCCTTGAGCTTAACTCATCTCATCCCCAGCCTCTCCTTGCGAGCACAAGCAAGTTAGCTTTCAAATCAGGCTCTGGCAGTTCAGCAGGAGAAAAGCTTGCTATCTCCCTCTCAAATTAAGGTCCATCCTACGAATCAAGCATTGCTTATCTCCTGGGTCCATCTAATCAATGGTTACATGCAGACAAACCAACGAGCTCCGTTCATTGAGTCTCTTTGAGCTCAACTTATCTCGACCAGATCTCTCGTTTCAGAAGTAAATTAGCTTTCAAATCAGGCTCTGTGGTTCAGCATGCAACTTCCAAGAAGTTGTTATCGATGAGAAAGATAATGGCAATATCGTATCCTACTCTGCTCGTTTATCTGACGCTTTCGAGCGTTCATCTGCCTTCGTGGCAGTTCTAATGCATTATTGCGCTGATAGAATGCGAAGGTCTAGAAGGATATGAATGCTGAAAGTGTAAAGGGAGGAAGATCTCGCTGGAAGAACGAAGGTCTCACACAGCAAGTGGTATGTTTATCAATCCTTCGAAGGTATTTTTCGTTTATCAGCTGAGGAAACGTCGAACTGATCCCTAGCTTAAATCAGTTCAATTCAAGATGTCCTACAGCAATCGAACGAACTGCTGTCATCGACGTCGGTCCCTTCATACGAAATAGTTCTTCCTACATCTCATTGTTGCACCTACCAAAAAGGTGTTCAAAGCGGTACGATCCGGTGGCGGAACATAGTCGTCATCACGGGCAAAAACATGCCTGGGCTCGAGGGGAACAAATGTTCCTTCTCTCTCATCACTATGGGATCGAACTATGATGGAAAATATCAATCCTCCATGGCAAGACAGGTTAGTAATAAACCCCTACTCTCAACGAACTGAAAAAATGACCCGATCTGACCTAACATCCTATGGGAAGTGAATATTGCGACTATCGTAAATTTGAAGTTCATAATCTATCAGACGGAGCAAGCAAACCTTGCAAAACTAGTTGGATTGGGAGGTTTCTTGAAAGAAACTCTGCGTATATTCATGGTTGGATGGGCAATAATGCCCGGCTGTTATTTAGCGTGCTATCGTTTTTGTGTAATACCATGTGCTAATTTGTGGTAGATTTTGGGGTTTTTCAACATTACGAGAGCGCATGCACTTTGAGAAATGTTAAGGTCAACTTTTCTGACGTTTGCACACACCTGCACTTCAACCACAAGAATTGCTCCCGGATACTAAACCCCAACCTGTGAGGTGAAGGAGATGCTTGTTAGATATTGGAGGTTCAACAGGTGGACTCAGGTAGAACAATGCGTGGTACGTTTTCCTCTTTTTCCTTTTATTATTATTTATGCTAACTGGTTTTGGATAGTTCCTGAATACTGTCACCCAAGACGGAGAAGGTGACACGGAGTGCTTCGAATTTGCAGCAGTCGAGGCAACAGCTTCGTTGTTTTGTCATTTATGGTTTCCGATTGATCATTGTTGATATTTGTTAATTACTGCTGGAGCTGGAGGTCGAGAGCTGCATGGTTTAAGGGTCTACGAGGTCGAAACTCGAAGGTCTCTTATGTTCTCTGAGAGATGTTCATTCCATGGCTTTGGATGGAGTTTTTGGCAGAAGTTACGACGCTACGACCTTTGTGATGATGATGTGTTTAAGTTTTAAGTTTCATGGTCATTTGCTCTAGAGTCTTCTTTGCTCTTTTCTTCCATTTGATTGTTTCCGTTTGGCGTTGGTGAATGATCATTGATGTACATGCATTATACCAACCACCGTTATCCCATCTGTTCATCCAAAATCACTTGTGAGGTTATTGATTTCCGGAAAGTTGCTAAATGCGAGAAATAGTTTTGCATCTCAGTGTCTAAGTAGTCTTGAGCCCGTAGCGTGATACACCGGAGTTTCTAATAATGCTTACCAAAAGTTGACCAGTCTTGCAATTACCGCCGCAACATGGTACCACAACTCTGGAAATACGCTTTCAGCTTCCTCGAACCTTCCTCCTCTTTAATAACACAGCAAATCAAGAGCGAAGTCGTATCCTTAACTATACTGACGAAAACACATGATTTCCATTACTTTATTTACAGTTTCAACACGATCATATAGCATCGCATCCCATCGATGATCGATTTCCTGGCCCCTGATCACCACTATTGGAAATCTACTTGACTCCGTGCCCGAGTCCGCCTGGACTGGCCAATTTGTACTTGTCATTATGTACATATATATAAAGAGATCGGTAGATAGTAAAGAGACAGTATTGCTTTTGGACCTTCTCACAGCGCCCGATACTACTTCCAATAACCAACATTCATCTCTCATCCATGTCCGTTTGTCGCTCTCGCAGGAAAGGGAAAAACTTTTCTTGGCAGATGGCTAGGCGGCCTAGCAGGGACGATCTAGTTGTTCTTCTGGTTAGTATCGAACCTTAATTATAAAGGATAGGTTCTATATTTGTGCACCAACCTTGAAACGATAATAATCTCTTTGGCCGTCTTCTTCCCTTTACAATTTCTCTGCCCGGACGGCAGCCTAGTGATACCGATGTGCAAAAATTAAAACCTCGAAGTGACAACCATACCACACCACACAACAAACAACAATTATTTTTTATGAGTTCTATAGCTATGAGTTTACCTGTTGATTAATTAATTATGTACTCTGCTCCAAAAAGGTGAAACTGGCCACTGATTCAGAATGACCTGGTGGATTTGGGATTTGAAAATGCGAGCATTTAGAGCTCATATAGTAGATCACTTAGTGCCAAAGAAGTGCTTTGATCGAACAAATATTGATAAAGTTGGCATGGGTGGATAATGGAATCCGCCTCCACTGGTATTACTTTGCACCCACTCATGCCAACTTTATCAATATTTGTCCGATTAGGACACTTGTTCGACACCAAATGATCTAATCTACAAGCTCTAAATTCTCACATTTTCAAATCCCAAATCAACCATGATTTTTTGAAGCGGTGGCCAATTTCATCTTTTTGGAACGCAGGAGTAAAATTTATCAAAAGTCGGAGTCAAGCACACTGGCACCTGGCAGTATGGAATCAATTGCAGCCAGGAGCATGACATCAACTTGAAGTGCAGCTAGGAGCCTAGAACTTTATTCACGCTGATGTGGTTGACAGTGTCATGGCACCGTATTTTAATGAAATGGACTTCCATATGACAACATGCTAATTTCGAACATATCCCACCAGTTTTTCCACATATTAAGCGGTGTCATCATAAACCATTCCCAAAAGTAGAGCATGTTAGATTTTTAACTGTAATAGAATGGCTGGAAGTCATCTTAGAAAAACAATCATTTGGTGACTGTCTACAAAATCAATTAAGACATGTATTTTGACCCCCCCCTTTTTTTTTACAACCGTAGGTAGCCAGAGAAATATCCCAAGCGTGGTTGGGGTTGTGGTTGTCATTGTGGCTGTCACTGGTTGTCGCTTCGAGGTTTTTAATTTTTGCACATCAGTATCATTAGGTTGCCGTCGCCCGTGACAGTGTACAAGTCATCGCATATCGTATATGTTTCCTATTTTTCTCATTCGGGGACTTCCAGGAGACTTTAACAGGCTTTCAACGAAACATAGCCATAATCAAGGTCTTGGTTGCGTTTGTCAACTGGGTTGTGGCGGTATCTTTAGCGGTTGGAGCTTCTCCATGCGTGTCTGAGTAGTACAAATCGAGGCCCGAATCTCTATCGTTGTACTCAGAGACGAGTATGGTGAAATATTCAGAATCTTAATTCCAAAAGAACTTCGTAAAGTTAGTTTGTTTGTTTGTAATCATATTGTATTCGGCCGCTTGCGGCCATGACATAACCTAGTCCTAAGTACTTCCATGACAAAAGCCACTTCCAAGTCGTACTACCTGATCTCCTTCCTCCCAGTCCGCCTAAACTAACATACAAACTTTCCACCCTCCTCTGCCCCTCTCCCCACCTCCTCCCTATTCTTCATCACTGCTTCCACCCTCCTCTGCCTCTGCATCGTCCCCTTCCTTCACCCCCGTTACTCTTCCCACGTCTGTGTCGGCTAGAAACTCTAACACTGGCTTGACGGCTTCGTCTGTATCAAACACCTGAGACATTGGCACCTTCGTCCTCCCCTCTTTCCACTTGCACTTCACTTTCAACTTTTCCCAAAGGACGTCCTGCTGTCTCTTCCATTTGCTGCACCACTTGAAGAGGTGGTCTCTCGTCTGCCTTTTGTGCCGGCACCACCAGCACTCTTGGTTCTCTTTCTTTCTGATTCTTTCCAAGTAAACCACCGTGAGTCCATGACCCACTTTTAACTGCAGGTATCTTGATGCAATCGACTTTCTCGCGACCCCCACTTCTGCTGCCATTTTTCTCTTCTTATTCATTCTGCAGACAGCCTTCTTGTTGAGTTTCGTTTTCCACCATGCTTCGGTCTCCGTCCACTTCGCTTTGGTAACCCTTCTCTGGATACTCGCAAGTGAAATTCTTTTGTATCTTTCGGCAATTGCTTTGACCCTCCCTTGCTCCAGGGCTCCCGCTTTCGCTTCTTCATCTGCTTTTTCATTTCCCTTCACCCCTTCATGGGATGGCACCCACCTGTACACCACTTGGATGCCCTTTGCGAAGAGTTTGTTGTTGTGTTCGATCGACTTTATGGCGATTCTCTGTCCTGGGCCCGGCTCTGTGTGCTGGACTCTTTTTATCACTGTGGTTGAGTCGGAAAAGATCGTAACCTTTGTAACCTCCTCGTAGTCTGATCTGACCGCCGCCATTCTCACTGCTTCCGAGATGGCGTAGCACTCCGCGTCGAACACTTCTTTCTCTTTCCCTTTCCCCAGGTGGTATCTTTCACTCTCCCATTCTCCATCTTCTTGTTCCCTTCACACCACCGCGCAGCCCACTCTTCCATCGTCAAACCTTGACCCATCTGTCCAATAGACAAGCCCATCCCTAGTAACATTCGCTTCCTTCAAGGCCTGTTTCTTTTCGGATATGATCACTTTCGCTTCAGCTTTGACCTCATATTCTAGTAAAGTGTTTTGTTCCACTCTCCCCTTTATATCGAGGCATTTTCTCAATCTCTTTGCCAGATTACTCTCTCCTTCCATAATATGTCCTCCCCCATGACCATCTGGCATTTCAATTAATCATTTTGCGAATCGTCTTCGTCTGTTGTTGAGCAACGATATCGCCGGCCTGAACCCCGCCTCTTTGATAAGGGGGACTATTGGTGTTGTTCGGAACATTCCCGTCGTGCGTCTTGCTGATTCATTGACCAGTTTCTGCAGGTCCTGTTCCCTTGCTGTTTGATTGTCCCACCATAGTTCTGACCCGTACAGGGCTATTGACTGAACTGCGGCCGTTTGGACTTTTTTGGCATTCGCTGGGTTAAGACCGTATTTCCCGGTTATGTTCCTGACCCTGACTTGTGCCTTTCTTGCTTTCGTCATGACAACTTCGTGGTGGTGTTGGAATCTTAGCTTCCGATCCAGCTGTATTCCGAGCCACTTTGTCGGTTTTTCGTCGAACGCGATTCTGTTCTCTCCGATCCTGATTTTTAACTTGACTTTGGATCCTTGGTGATTCCGTTTCTTAGAAAATAGTATGGCCTCTGTCTTGTCGATGTCAAACTCCACTGCGTTGACTTCGGCCCACTCTGTAGCTAACCTAGCGTACCTCTGAAGCTTCTGAACACACTGAGTGACGTCCTCCCCCTCTACCACCCAGGCAACATCGTCCACAAAGGAAAGCGCCACCGCATCTTCTGCTCTCTCTTCCACTTTTCCGAACAGCTCCGATATGTATATCACAAATAAGATTGGGGACACTGGCGATCCTTGGGGAACCCCGGTGGAAACATCCATGACTTTCCCTTCTCTGCCGTCCATTCTCAACGTTACTCTTCTGTCGGCCATAAAGCTTTGCACCCACCGGCACACATCTGCCTCAAAGCCCATTTCCTCCATTCTTTTTATCAGGTTTCCTTTTGCTATACTCGGGAAAGCCCCCTTCACGTCCATCAACAGTGCCGCCGCGGTTTTTCTTCCCGCCCACGCTTCCTCTACTCTCTGTACCATCCTTCCCACTGCGTCGACTGCTGACCTCCTTTTTCTGCATCCAAACTGGCCGTCGTGAAGTAGTTGTTTCCTCTCACACTCGTCTGCGATTTTCTTGGCTATTACTTTCTCGACAACCTTTCCTAGACAATTCTGGAGTGCGATAACCCTGTAGGCCTTGGCTCGATGGTAATCGGATTTTCCTGGTTTGGGTATAACCACTCCTGTTGCTGTTTTCCACTCTTTCAGGTGGTGTCCAAGTCGGATTGCTGTTTTCACTAAGGCCACCACTCTCTCTTCGTCCCACCCCCATACGAGTCTGATTGCCTTAAAATTGATTCTGTCTGGTCCTGCCGCTTTCCTGACGCTCTGTTCGAAGATTGCTGCGTAGACTTCTTCTCTTCTGATTTCCAAGTAGGTGAAGCCTCCTTCGGTTTGTGCTTCGTACTTAATTCCTTCTAGCGGTTTTGGGAATCCCACTTGTTTTATCAGTTCGGCCTTTTCATCCCAAGAGGTGACAAGCTCTCCTCTCTCGTTTCTTAAGGCCTTAACCGTTTCTTGTCCCTTCTGTCCTGTGTACCTCAACGCTCTCCACACTTGCTCTTCTTCCGCCTCTTGCAAGAATGTGTTCCACATATTTCTCTTCTCCGCCCTTATTGTTTTTCGAAGATCTTTTCTTGCTTGCTTAACTCTGGCCTCGTTTGATCTTCCTGCTCTTCTTTCTCTTTTCCAGAACCCCAAAACTCTCCTCTTTTCTTTTATCGTGTGGTTCCACCATCGTTTCGATCTAGCACACACCTAAGTTTTTTCGCTTTCTGATTGAGCACTTCCGTTAGGACTTCCCTAATCTTGATTGCTTCCTCTTCCAGCTCTGATATGGTGCTTTCTTCCGACATGATTGTTTCTCCCTTCCATCCGCCCCCTCCACATTTCTTTCGCTTCTTTCAAATCCTTCTCCTCCATCTTGTCTATGTTCCATCCTGTTATTTTGTTGCTGGTTCCGCCCTCTTGAGAATCCTTCCCCCATATAACCTGGATCATCATGTGGTCGGAGAGCGTTGCGTCGTCGTCTTCAGTGAGTGTTTCGACCACGAGATCGTTGCACACTTCTCCTTTCGCTAAGGTGATATCGATTATTGACCCTATTAGGCTGCCATTTACTGTGGTGTGGCACGTGTCTTCGTTGTCGTGCATGACCTGTAGCTCGTGATCGTGAATTAGGCCTTCTAGGAAGGTCGCGTCTCTTCTCTGATTGCACCGGTCATTCCATTCTTTGCTGTGGGCGTTCCAGTCTCCACACAGCACGACATTTCTTGCTTTCATTATCTCTTTCCAGTTCGCCGACCTTGCTGGTCTTGTCGTCGATCTGATGTTGTTTTCTTGATGGAGTTGGTCATAAACGTTGACCAATCTAACTTTTTGTTTTCTCTCGTCGGTGATGTCGAAAACCTGGACGTCTCCCTCCCCTCCTAGGCCTGCTACTTCATCGATTGCAACCGTGGTGTCAACCCTAATTGCTGTCATTGTTCTTCTTCCTCTGATGAACTTATATCCCGGGTGGCTGGTTCAGTACTCATCCCCTCGTCCTTGATACGCCTCTTGCATTACCACCAAATCAGCCCCCCTTTCTATTCCTTTTCAATCGCCAAAAGAGTCCCCTCCCTACTCCTCGCACAATTCTGCTGTAGGGCTTTCACCATTGGGTCTCTGTGATCGACTCTTCTGGTGCTGACTGCGTGGCCGGTACTTGCACCTCAACTTCTTTTCCCTTTCCTTTGTCGGTAGATTGTTCCAGCTCCACCTTCTTCTCTGCATCGCTTGTGCTAGGTGCTCCATCTTCTCTGACTTCTTCCTTCTTTTCCTTTTCCAGCTGTTGTCCGGTGACCTCGTTCGTCCTGGCCCTACTCCGGTCCTTCCAGCTGGTGCGTTCTTCTCGAGCCTTCGCTATAGCTTCACGTTTCTTGGGCATTCGTTGCTCTTGGCGATGTGTGCCCCTTTGCAGTTCGCACACTTGTCGTCGTTGTGCTTGCAGTTCTGCCCTGCCTTCGCAATGCATCCAACCACGTTACACTGGTGTTCTTCTGTCTTGTGAGTCCCCGCGCACAGCATGCATCTGACCATCCCTAGCCTTCCGCATTTTGAGACGTGATGTCCCCAACCGCAACAGCTTTCGCAGAAGGTATCTGGGCCCGAATTAACGTAACGTTCTACTTCGTGCCATACCCCCGCCGCTCTCAGTCCTTTCTCCAAACATCTCTGAGCCGTCTTCTTCCCCTTGATAGCAAATACCACCGATGATGCCTGCTTTTCTCTGTTCTTCTTTTTCTCTTTAATGTTCGCCACCCTTCCCATCCACCTGATTGCCATGGGAATGATGACCCCCTCGTTTTCTGCATGTATTTCTTCCCTCAGCTTTTCCAAACCTCCCGACCTCCTTGCCATGTACTGGTCGAAGCTGATTCCGTGCATCTTCACTCTTTCCCAAGTCTCATTCCTTTCGATGTCAATGATGCCTTGGTCCACCTTTCTCGCCGCCGTGATGATAATTTCTCTGAACGCGATTAGCATGTCTGCTGATGCGTTCTCCCTGGCCAATGCTGTGATGGATCCTCTCATATTAGTCGAGATTCCCGTCATTCTAATATGTGCTGGGACCTGTCGCGCCCAGAGCGCTCTGTTAACTTCGGACACGATTTCCGTGTCTTTCTTCAAGGAGACCGGGAGGCCATTGTTTCTTCTGATCGTGATTCTCCTGTTCTCCAGCGTATTCTTGTTAGTGGGTATGGGTTCCAGGCCACTCACCTCCTTCTTTTCTTCTTTCCAAGTTTAGGGGGGATGCTCCAAACACCCAACCACAGATGTTTGGTGTGGAATTAACCCTACAACCATACGATACCTTTCGGTATCCCCCCAGAGGTATAACGACCGAAGTCTCCCTCTTGTGCTGGTACAACAGTTGGGTGAGTACACACTGTGCCCTCCTGTGTTTGCATATGTTTACCGGATGGCATAGGTTCCCTCGCTTTTTCGATGGCGCAGAGCCACCTCAAGACTGCCTGAGGTTATCATGCTCGCGATAGAAACCAGGGTCATAACCGACTGACCTATTTTGGCTTGCCTTGGAGAGATTTATGGCTTCCGCCCCCTCTACCTGCCCCAAAAGAGGATCAGGTTGATAATGGCCCACACCAGGTGATGTTCTGCAAAAACTGCGTACGAAGCCATCTTACATCGAGGAGCCCTCCATAGTCAAATAAACTGCAACCAGTCCATCCACACTTCAACGTGTTTGCACCTTAAGCCTCTGAGTCCCGTACTGAGAAGTAGTGACTAGCGTTAGATACAGAGCTGAGCAAGCAACTGTCGGAGGTGTCGGCATCGAACCGCTCAATGACGCAGTCCACAGACTCATCCCCCCCTAAGGCTATTCATCCTGCACCAATACAGAGTGGCAGCTATTCTGTTTCGCTTGAGACCAACATGGGCGTCCGTCCTCTCGGACCAGGATAAATGAGTGGCTCACTCAACAAGTAGGGACTACCCCCATATCCTGCCGCGGCTCAGGGATCATTTCCTATCCCCTTCCCGCTCCAATCCTCCAGCTTAAATTGACTTGGATAGTGCCTGTTCAGTAGCTAAAACCCCTGAGGGGTCAGACGCAGAGCCACCAGCAAGCCGGCTATCATGCTTGCTAACAGAACAAATGGGGGGACAGCCCGAAGACCAGTCTTTTCAAGCACCTTACCGCAGCTTGCCGAAGCATCGCCTTAAGTCACAGCCGCTGAGAGAATCAGCCACCATGTTTCGCCAGCATATCCGCCAATGCCGACTAACCAAGGCTGCACTCAGACAGTTCTTCACTGTGAAGCCCGAGGGGTGTCCTGTCCCTACCACCCTTCACAAAATTCCGTAGGCTTTACCCCCTGCGGGTCTCAGACTCACGCCCCACTGGTAAAGTGGCCTGAATACCTTGGACTATGGGTTGGGACTGATCGGTAAGGTCGGATGGTTATCAGAAGAACTGGCAGGTAATTATTCCCCTCTTGAATGATAGCATGGTCCGCACTCATCCCTCCCGCCGGCCTTGTGACTTCTCCTTTTTTCTTCCGACTACCTGGAATCCCGCCTCATCCTTCTTGTTTTGTCCTGCTACCGACGCCGCCAATTTCTCCGCGTAGGTCGCCTTTCTGACTTCTGGCTTTTTTGGCTGCTGTTGCTGTGGTGGTGCGGGTGCTTTGGGCGACTCCTTCCCTCCCTTAGCTCCCCCCTCCTTCTTCTGTTCTGCCTTCGGTCCCTTGGGGGCGTTTTCCGGTGCCTTGCTTCCCTGGACTTTCGGTGGTGCGATTAGCGTAGGTTTTGCCTTTCCCTTGAGCTGAATCATTCTTGGTACCGCCGGTGGTGCCGGTGCCTGTGTCTTCGCCACTGAATTTTCGACTGCCACTGACTCTGGCTTCGTTCCTCCTGGCGCAATCTTTGGGGCGTGCTTCGATTTCTCCAACCCCTGTTTATCAATTTCCATTTCCATTTCCAGGGCTCGTTCCATTTTCTCTTTGATCCTGGTCCTTTGTTCTTCGCTTGTCTCGATTTCCATGTCAGTGACTCCCAACGCCCTCTGGACTTCCCTGCGAGTCACTTCCTTTTTTCCGATCTTTTTCTTTTCCATTTCTTCTTTATCGTCAATCTCCTTTTGCTTTGCCTCGAAAAAATCGCATATTTTGCTGCAAAGCCTGTCTGCCATCTGTTCCGTCATTTCATCGTCCAGCCTCTCACTTTTCTCCTTGAATCCCTCGCAGAATGCTAGGATTTGATTGAGCTTGTCATTCATCCCCTGCATCTGCCCTTTCGTTTCTGTGTATCTGGCATCCATCGCCATTTTCCAACTTGACATAACTAGCCTGTGTTCATTGGCTCGATCTTCTGCCGCTTCTCTCCTTGCTGCCCAATCTTTGAGCGCTATCCAATGACCTTTCTCCTCCTCTGCCAATTGGATTTCCTTCTCTTGCCATTTTCTGATATTGTTGACTTTGCCGATTAATTCTTCGATCTTCTCTTTCTGTCCGTGATTGGACTGATCTCCCCACTGATTGTGCCAATTGGGGCCTTCTCTAGGCTTGCGTGGCGTGGTGGGAAACCTTATTGGTTGTCTTGGCTTGACACTTGCCTTTCTCTCATAGGCTAGCGTGGTTGGTGACTTCATTTCTTCGTCACTTTCGCTTTCGTCACTTTCGTTGTCCCAATCGTCACCCTCCATGTTTCGATTTTTCAGGGTCAAATCCATTCCCCCCTCCAGCTGGGTTTCTACCACTGTGCTGGAGGACGAGGCTTGCCGCAATTTTTGTGCTAGGGCGCCCCTAGCTTGCTCCGAGTGGGCTCCGAGGTTTCCCATCGGAGTGCCGGGGATTTCGAGACGAGGCTTCTGCCTGGGAGTGCTTTCGATGGAGGAGAGAGGAGAGAGGTCGCTCTCTGACATTTCCTGATCGTCCACTTTTTCACCCTCTGCCGCCATCCTCACCGTGGATGGTTCTAGGTGGATTTCCGCGTATTCCATGTAGGAACTTGGCATCGTTCCTGGCATGTTGGGCGTGTCGTAGATGTGTCTCGTGTCTCCAAGTGCACTGTCTTGGGACGGATTTTCGTAATTGTCGATCTGGCTATCCTGAGAGGGCATGCTTGCGCTGATAACGTGTACGTTGGGGGGAATTGGGAGATTCACGACTTCATCTCCATCGTAGGGTTGATAAGTGGGAACTTGAGTAGGAAAGGACCCATAATCGGTAGACGCTTGCGAGGCCTGGGAGGCATTAAGATTCCCGGGAATAGACATGTTTTTTGGCGCTTCTAAAGACTATTCTAGCAGAATAGCTGAACTCCGAAGCCTAAGAGTTCTGAAGGTAATCGATTTGATTGGATGGAAGGTGGCTTGGCGAAACCAAGCGGAGGTGTGGGTGGTTGTCGGAGGTGTGTTCGTAAAGTTAGTGCGCGTGAATGAATAGGATGGTATGAAGAACTTACGGGAATTTCACGTTCGATAAATTGATTAAATTGGTTCATGAAACTGGTAGCTGCATTGGCGCAGCTGATTGCACCACCCCAGAAAACACTAGGGTTGTCTTTTAGAGTTGCCAGCAACTGGTGAAGATATTTCGAAAAGAAACATACCCTCGTGCAGATCATGTCAACGATCAAGTAGCTTATCGACTATTGTGGCTCTTCAACACTCCAGCCCCAAAAGAGTGCTTTCCATCAATAAGATCCTGTTTCTTGCGGGGTGGCTAAACACAAGGAAAACAGAAAATTGAACAAGATACAGAAATGAAGAAAGCAAATGATAGCTAAGCCGAGGTTAAGCCGGAATGCAAGGCTTGATGCGCAGCGTATTCGCCAGACGAGGACAACTTCTGACATGTGCCAGAGCAACCTGACAATAATTGCGCATCAACTTGAAACGGTGAAAATATCTCCGGCCGCCTCTTTCGCTTACAACTTCTCTGCCCGCAACGGTGTACAAACCGTCTTGAGTAACGAGCACATCGCCTTATTGACTGTACTCCCACCTCAGAAAGAAGCTGGGGTTGTCTTTTTCCTCATGTTAGCAGCCGTTAAAAAATGGTCGTGAGATAATATACCCTCATGCATATCAATGAACGGCCATTGTAGAGCCACAGACACCATCCCGAGGGCTCAAATCTTGGAAGGCCATCAATGAAGATGGCAGTGGAATTTAAACCACCTTATTTCGAAGGTTAAACTAGTCTTGAACGCTGGGAAGCCTAGCTGGTGATGTCGGCTAAGTAGGCTTTATGAGGGACAGCTTGCGAGTTCTCTTTCTGGCGTCCAATCTATTCTACATCACCGAGGCCTCGAATCCACTCGGGGAGTTATCTGATGCTCACGCTGCGTGGCTACGTAACTATTACTCGCATGGCAATCATGGACATCATCATGAAGGGCACAAACCTGGAAAGGCTACCAACTAAATAGTATTATTTATTAGCAACTGGTAGCCACAGAGAAACTGGAAGGAAACATGCCCTCGTCCAGATCACAAGACATTGCTTCCCCGCGTCACTTCGCTTGAAGGGCCATTCCTGACAGCCGCAAGATTAACCTGACCGTCATTACGTACCATCTTGAAATGGTGAAAATCTCTTTGGCCGCCTCTTCCCTTTACAGCCTCTCTGCCCATGACGGTGTGCAAGCAGTCATATTGGTATTCGATCGAAGAATAGAGCCGGTTATTCTCACTTGAGCCCTTCCGGATGACCCAAACCGACTTGAAGTGAGTCATGGACTTCCTCATCTTCATCGCCAGTAAAAAAACCTTAACAGGACCTGCTCCTGCTCTTCTACCCCAACACCAACTCCGACCAAGCTCTGAGCTCCTTGATCGAGAAGATGAGGTCATCTTTTGGTTTTCGTTAGTGTTATGTAGAGAAGGAGCGCAGTAGCGGAAGACTTGACTTACCCTCATGCATATCAACTGCTCTGAGCCGACGCAGAAAGTCAAGCTGCCATATCGGTATCCGATTGAAGGATCCTGCCTGTTATTCACTTGGGCCTTTCTGGATGACTCAAACAGGCTTTCGGTAAGACATGGCCATGATCAAGGTCTTGGTCATGGGCGGCGGTATCATAAGCGGATGGGCTTCTCCATGCGTGCTAGAGTAGTACAGCTCGAAGCCCGAATCACTCTATCTTTACACTTAGATTAGCCAGAGACGACTATGAACAACGGCGCAGCGACTGACCCTCACGATTGGAAATGATTCGTAGATTTTGGCGTGAACACTAGTACTAAGTGCAATATAGGTAGCAGCAAGCTTGGGCTATGGTCTCGGTCGCCACGGTGCTAGAATTCAAGGAACTGGTAAATGTTAATGATTTGCGAGAGAGAGATGAGATATGTGCTTATGAAGTACGACGGAGTTGAAGGCTTACGGGAATTTCCACACTGGCGATGACCATGGAGCGATTTCTCGACGACAAACGAACACTAGCTAGTGGGAAGCTTGAACCATATACTGCGCGTGCAGAAGCCAAAAAGCTTAACAAGGTCAGATGCAATGCGTTGTTGGGTTTGAGAACGGTATTTATTACAGAAATTCCGCGCTGGAGATGAAGCGACAATTCGTACTGCGCTCGCATGCCAGCATGACCTCTCGGGACCCGGGAGTTTGCGAGTAAGGAGAAAACGTCTGGATATGAGAGCAAATCCGTACTAGACGGAAGGCTCAGAGAAGAAATTCGTGCGAAATGTTGGGAACCTTGGTCGTGGTCCTTGACGTCGGCTGTGGAATTTAGGGTGATGGCCGGCTGAAGGTGAAGGATGAAGGGAAAAGAATTGGGGGGAGAAGAAACGGGGGAGTAACTCTGGCGAATATTGAGCAGCAGAAGTTGAAGTGAACTCTGGCGAATATTGAGCAGCAGAAGTTGAAGTGAACTCTGGCGAATATTGAGCAACAGAAGTTGAGTTGATGTTAGAAAGTGGTTTGAGCGATGCTGGGAAGGACTGCTCCCACGCACTAGCGAGGAACGAGCGGGTCAAGAAGGAGGGCATACCAGCACGAGAGCAGGAAAGAAAAATAGACTACATCCCACTTACCAGGGCTTGTTGCCTTTGCATGTGGTTGCCGCCTGCACTCCTTGGTAGACACCCGTTCCCAGGGTACGGGTTCTCACCTCCCCCCTCCATCAATGCACCAGCGGCCAGCACCTAAACATTACTTCCGACCTTCATCATTTTTTTTACCACTCTTTTTAACTTTCAAAAAATATTTGCAATTTCGACTGACCTTCGCATGATCCATCTCTCTTATACCAGACGTTCATTCTTTTTTTAGTTCCGCGACGAACCGAGCTTGCGAGCGGGGCGAAAATCTGGCGAATAAGAGCGCTCGAGCGAAAGCCACATCAATTGCAACAACTCATGCTGGCAGCGATTTTGAAGCTCCCAAAAGCACCAAGGTAAGTTCCACTGTTAATTCGCCTCCAATACCTGTCATTTCTTCATTCTTGTAGACCAGTTGCGTGTCCGGTCATTTCAACAATCTGTACTAACAGCGTTTTCTTTCTAGATCGATGGTGTGTTCAACCCAGCAAACCGAGGTGCCGCTTTGCCAACTCGTTACAATCCTCCTTAAACCGAACCCTTCGTCCAGCAATTATCACAGTAAACCAATCCATAATTGCTGGACTCGGTTTTAGGGTGACAGACATCGTTAAACTTAACGCTAGCAATTGAATGGAACCGTATAAAAAGTTATTTACTTTATGTCGCTTTAAGTGTTGTTGCAATTACATTGTTGTTTGCGGAAAATCGGGCATGTTTTTTTCCAGTTTCATGAGCAGCCACTACGTGGTGGCTGATGGCGAAGCCGTCATTTGTGATGGATGCTGGAAAGTTGGATTTCGCGAGCCTCGATCAGAGTGCTGTGAGGACCTCTAATGTATTGCCCTCACCCTCACTATTTCAATCACAAGGTCTTTGAGTAACTTGCTAACTACTTCTAGCTCTAGATGTCGCAAAACTTAATGCTTGCAATTGAATTGAATGAAACCGAATAAAAAGTCGTCCGCTTTAAGGTGGCGGTGCAATTGCATTGTTACTTGCGGAGCGGCCAAGTAGTGGCCGCTCCTGGCGAAGCTGTTATCTGTGATACGGCTTTCGCCGCCTCGGGGATTTTGGAAAGTTGGACCTCCAAAAGCTTGCAGGAGCCTCGATCCGAGTGCCGTGAGATCTAATGTATTTTCCTCCCTATTTTCATCACAAGGTCTTTGGTTGCTTACTACTCCTAGATAGCTCACGGGACAAAACGTTGACGGACCAGGTAGAGTGTTCCTATTAGCAGGGCAGGATGGATTGGACGAACGAAACCCTCGTGATTTCAGCAACGATAGTCAGTATGTGGAACAGAGATACCGATCAATGCGCCACCTGTGCCGTATGCCCACAACTATCTGCGGCACTAACTACGGCTCCACGATCTGAGCTGCTTCAACACTATAACATTGATTATAACCCCTCTACCATAAGTGGGTTATGAAGTTATTTGGAGTTACTGTGGAGAAAAAAGAAAGGAGGGATTTGTATGCTGCACAGACGGGCATGGGAATCTCTCGAGTTACCGTATAAGGATTCAAGGTTCAATGTGTGCAGTCTGTTTGGGTACTTTTCAAAGTTCAATCATTATACACACTTAAACAAACTTCAAGGTACGTCGATGTGTGCCCGCTGTCAGGGTCTAGTTGGCTAATATTACTATTTTTAGAAGATCACCGTGACATGGCTGCCGTCTTTTGTGCAAAATCTGAGATATGAAACATGGAGACGCAAAAACCCTGGCTCAAAACTATAATCTCTTCAGCGTGTTTCAGGAAAGGGAATTCGAGACAGGGAAGAACAAAATACGAGGAGCTTAAGTTTACTCTCAACAAACTCCTCTCTCAATTGAACATATAGTCCTTAGAACTGCTGGGACCGTTGGACTGGTCTGGAGGATGAGAGTGCAGTTGGAAGCGGAGATTATGGTGGGTTTGTTTTTTTTTTTTTGTTTGAATCATATTGTATTCGGCCGCTTGCGGCCATGACATAATCTATAAACCTTTTCCACCGCACATCCCCAGTGTGAGCATTCGGTGTCCCCGCAGCCCTCTTGGATCCAAGTCGTACATTTCCTGTCTCCTGCTCCCCATAGTCCGCCAAAACAAAGGAAAATTTTTTCTACTACATTTTCCACCCTCCTCTACCCTTCTGCCTCAACCCCCTCCTTCATCCCTGTGACCTTTCCTACTTCCGTATCCCGAAGGAACTTCAGCACCGCTTTGACCGCCTTGTCTGTGTCAAACACCTGCGACATAGGAACCTTCATTCTCTCCTTCCACCCACACTTCTTCTTCAACCTTCTCCAAAGGTCATCCTGCTGTCGCTTCCATCTTTTGCACCACTTGAACAAGTGGTCCCTTGTTTGTCGTTTGTGCCCGCACCACCAGCACTCCTGACTTTCATTCTTTTTTATGCGTTCCAGAAACACTCCAGTGAGGGCGTGACCCACCTTCAACTGAAAGTACCTTCCCGCTATTTTCTTTTTGGCCTCCCCCAACAGCACATACATCCTCCTCTTTTTATTCATTCTGTAAACCGACTTTTTGCTGTTGAACTTGGCCTTCCACCACTTTTCTGTATCTTGCCACTTGGCCTCAGTAACCTTTCTCTGTACCCTGGCCATGGACCACCCTCTGTATTTTTCCTTCAGCTCCAACGCTTCTCCATCCACGTTTTCTGCCGCTTCCTTTGCTGCTTCATCTGCCTTCTCGTTGCCTTCAACACCCTGATGAGACGGAACCCACCTGTACTCCAACTGAGCACCCTGTCCCGCTAACATGTTGTTGAGTTTAACACAATCGATCGCCATTGCTTGCCCTGGTCCTAACTGCGTGTGTTGGACTCTTTGGATGGCTGTTGTTGAGTCGGAAAAGATGGTGATCTTCCCCATTTCCTTTGTTTTGCTGGTTTCGACTGCTTTGTGTAGGGCCCTTAAAACGGCGTAGACTTCGGCGTCGAAAACTTCTTTTTCCTTTCCTAGGTAGCTCTTCTCACTTCTCCATTCCTCCCCTTCTTTCCACACCACTGCGCTACCTACTTGCTCGTTCTCAAGTCTTGATCCATCTGTCCACGGAATAAGCCCTTCTTCCCTAGTATGCGCGTACTTGAGAGCCTCTTTCTTGTGCAGGATGAACACTTTTGCATTGGCTTTGAGATCAAATTCCGGTAGGGTGTTCTGTTCTCCCTTCCCTTCTATCCCAATCGACTTTCTTAATCTTGATGCCAGTTTACTATTCCCCTCCATGCATTCTCCTCCACCCCTTCCCCCTGGCATTTCCGATAATCTTTTGGCAAACCATCTGACTCTGTTGTTGAGAAGCGATATTGCCGGTCTTAGGCCTGCCTCCTTGACAAGCGGTACTGTTGGTGACGACTTGAACATCCCAGTGGTTCTTCTTGCTGCAACGTTGACCAGCTTCTGGATTTCGAACTGTCGTCCTATCTGTCCATCCCACCACAATTCTGCCCTGTACAACGCCACGGACTGAACTGCTGCGATCTGGACTTTTCTTGCGTTCTCAGGTTTGAGGCCTAGTTTTCCTGTTATCGAGTGAACTCTGCCTTGTGCCTTTTTCGCTTTGGCCATGATAATGTTGTGATGGCTCTGGAAGTTGAGCTTCCTGTCTAGGTGGACTCCCAGCCATCTTGTCGCCTTGGTGTTGAAGTTGATCTGGACGTCCTTGTCGATTTGGACTTTCAGTTTAACTTTTCCGCCTTGATGATTTCGCTTTTTCAAGAACAGGACTGCTTCGGTTTTCGCGATGTCAAATTCAACGGCGTTTGCTGCCGCCCACTCCTTTGCCCTTCTTGCGCACTTTTCCATCTGTTGTGTGCATTGGCTTATGTCGTCTCCTCTCACTACCCATACTACATTGTCAACAAAGGATAGTGCTGTTGTCGTTTCGTCTTTCTTCTGGAAGAACCGTTTTGGTGGTGGTGGTTCCAGTTGAAAGAACAGATTCGAGATGTAGATGTCAAAGAGGATAGGCGACACTGGCGACCCCTGCGGCACCCCTGTCTCCACACACATCACTTCTCCTTCTCTTCCATCCATCTTTATTGTGGCTTTTCTTTCTGACATGAAGCTTTCGGTCCACCTGCACACATCCACTTCAAAGCCCATGTTTTCCATTCTCTTTATGAGGTTCCCCTTTGCGACGCTCAGGAAAGCCCCCTTCACATCCATCAACAACACTGCTGCGACTTTTTTCTCTCCCCACGCCTCTTCCACGCTCTTTATCATCTTTGCCACAGCATCAATCGCCGATCTTCTTTTCCTGCAACCAAACTGGCCGTCATGTAGTAGCTCCTCCCTCTCACACTTGTCTGATATCACTGTTGCTACCACTTTTTCGACCACTTTCCCTAGACAATTTTCGAGCGCAATGACCCTGTACACTTTAGCTAGATGGTAATCATCCTTGCCTGGCTTGGGAAAGACGACTCCTGTGACGGTTTTCCACTTCTTTGGGTGGTAACCTAATCGGATTGCTGTTCTCACTATGTTGATGATTCTCTCTTGATCTCAACTCCATAGTAGTCTTATCGCTTGGAAACCGATTCTGTCTGGCCCTGGCGCCTTTTTTACGCTTTGGCTGAACACTGCCGTCTTGACTTCGTCTCTCCCTATACCCTCGAAGGTGGTTCCGCCTAAGGGGTTTGCGCTCTTTTGGATTCCTTGTAACGGTTTCGGAAATCCTATTTGTTTTATCATTTCAGCCTTTTCTTCCCACGAGGTGGCTAGACTTCCGTCATGCTTCCATAATGGTTTGACCGTTAGACTGTTGTTGCCCCTGGTATACTTAAGTGCCCTCCATACTTGATCACCCTCCGCCTCCTGCACGAATGTATTCCATGAGTCCCTCTTGCTGCCGTCTATTGCTTTTTTCATAACCTTCCTTGCCTCCTTAACGCTGGCGTGGTTGGTTTCTCCCTTTCTCAACATTCTCTTCATGTCTCCCAAAACTCTCTTCTTCTCCGCTATGTCTTGGTTCCACCACCTCTTTGATCTTGCACAGATTCTCGTTTTCTTCACCTTCTGATTTAGTACCTCAGTCATGGTTTCCCTTACTGCTGTAGCTTCATCGTCCAGCTGTAGAATTGTGCTTTCGTCCGACAGCATCCCTCTCTTGTCACTCCATTCTTTCTACCACTTCTTCGCTTGTTTCAAATCCTCCTCTTGCATACTGTCTATATTCCACCCTGTGTACACCTGGCTCGTACCCTTTGATGATTCTTCTCCCCAAACGACTTCAATCATCTTGTGATCTGATCCAATATCTTCGTGATCTTCTATCATCGTTCTTGCCATTATGTCTGTCACCCCTCCCCCCCTTGCCAGGATGATGTTGATAACTGACTCAATGGTGCGGTTGTTGATGGTGGTAATGAATGTTGGTTGACCATCATTTATCACCTCCAGGTTATGTTGTTCGATGAGGTCCTCCAGGAAGACTGCATTTCTTCTCTGGCTGCTTCCCTTATTCCACATAGGGCTGTGGGTGTTGAAATCCCCGCAGACTACCACATTTTTTGATTCCAGTATTTCAGACCAGTTTGCCTCTCTGGCTCTCCTGGTTGTGGTCCTGGTGTTGTTCTCCTGGAGTACTTGGTCGTATACGTTGACGACTGTGACTTTAACTCCTTTGTTATTGGTTATCCTGAAGACTTGGATATCTCCTTGCCCTCCGAAGTCCCCTAACTTGTCTATTATGATGGGTGTGTCGATCCTAACAGCTGACATTGTGCGTGTTCCTTTGATAAGCCTGAAGCCGGGATGACTGATCTGGTACTCCTCCCCCCTTCCTTGATAAGCTTCTTGTAACACTACCAGATCTGCCCCCGACTCTACTCCCTTTTCCAGCGCCAACAACGTACTATTCTTCCCCCTCCCACAATTTGCTTGGAGGATTTTCACCATTGAGTGGCGGCGATGGATTCTTGCGATCCTTGTTGCATGGCTGGCACCTGGATCTCCTGAACTTGCTTTCCTTTTCCCTTTCCATTGTCGTTTTCGTTTTCCTTGCTTTGGACCTGACTCTCCCCGACTTTCTTTTCTCCGTCTGCTGTGGCGGGAGCCTTGTTCTCTCTCTCTTTCATCTCCTCTTCTCTGCCTAATGTTTGGAACCTTCCTCCTCTAGCTCTCTCATTCCACGTGGTTCTCTCTTCTCTGGCCTGCTTTATGGCTTCCTGCTTTTTGAAGCAAGCACCACTTCTGGCGATATGACTCCCCTTGCAGTTCGCGCACTTGTCCTGATTATGGATACAGTTTTGCCCCTTCTTGGCCCTGCAATCCACGACGTCGCACTGATGATCTTCTGTCTTGTGTGGTCCCGCGCACAACATGCACTTGACCATTCCTAGTCTGCCGCATTTGGATACGTAATGTCCCCATCCGCAGCAGCTCTCACAGAAGGTGTCTGGCCCCGCCCGAATAAACCTTTCCACTTCGTGCCAAACTCCTGCTGCCTTTAGCCCTTTCTCAATACATTTTTGCGCCATCTTCTTTCCCTTGATCGAAAAGACGACTGAAGACACCTGCTTTATCCCATCCTTTTTTTTTTCTTTGATATCTGTTGTCTTTCCCAGCCATGTGATATGCATAGGAATGACAATTCCCTCGTTTTCTGCTTGAATTTCCTGCCTCAGTTTGTCCAAGCCTCCCGTCTTCTTGACTGCGTATTGGTCGAACCTGATCCCATGCATTTTGACTCTTTCCCAGGTTTTGTTTTTCTCAACATCGATAATTCCCTGGTCCACCTTTCTGGCGGCTGCGACGATGATGTTCTTGTAGGCCGTGATCATGTCCGCTGATGCCTCGGGGGTTGCCATGGCCGTGATCGATCCTTTGACATTTGTGTTGATTTACATCAACCTGATGTGGTGGGGGATGCCTGCCCTGTGGAGCGCGATGTTTGCTGCCGACAGGATATCCGCGTCACGTCTCTGAGGTAGGGGGAGGCCATTGTTCCGTCTGAACGTGACCCTTCTGTTTTCCGCCGTGTTTTTGTTTGCTGGGATTGGCTTCATGTTGTCATCTTCCTTCTTTTCTACTTTTCTTCCCCTTTTGACGACCTGAAACCCTTCTTCTTCCTTGTTGCCTTGGCCCTTGGCCGATGCTGCTGCTTTTTCTGCATACGTAGCTTTCCTGGGCTGTTGCGGTGGTTGTTGCTGTGACTGTTTGGGCCTTCCGGCCTTCGCTGCATTTGCTTCCTTCGGGTCTTTGGCCGTTGCCTTTGGTCCCTTGGGAGCGCCTGCGGGTGCGCTGCTCCTAGCTTCGGGCGGGGCGATAATCGTTGGCTTGGCCCTGCTTCTAAGTTGAATCGCCGCCAGTGTCGGGACAGCCGGAGTGATTGAAAAGGTCGGTGTCGGTGTTTTCCCCCCTGGTGGGAGCTGTCATGGTTGTGTCGAGTGAGGATCGAAGAAGGAATAAGAATCGATGAAGGAGAAAGGGAATACGAAGGAAAACAGGTTTCGATAGAAGGAATCAGGTTTTGTTGATTGGAATCAGGTTTTGTTGGAAGGAATCAGGTTTTGTTGGTTGCGTTGTAAATATGGCGTGATGGTTATGGCGTAGGCCGCGGGTTGAAAGGGTTGCGTACATAGTTGGGTGAAGTTAGGATGTATTTTGGAACGAGTGAGTAAAGGTGACGACGGTCGCGTTAACTGTATATAAGGATGCTGAATTTGTGGAGGATAGGTTTGTTCTTCACTCGTTCTCTAGTCTACAAAATAATCAATAGCTTCGGCACCAACCTTTGTTCACTTCTGTGATTCCGGATTTCGAGTCTCTTGCTTGTTACGCAGTACCCGCGATCACTGCACCACCGTACAATATCTCTGTCTTAGTTTGGTTTTTATAACCCCTGGAACTCCGAGCCTTGAACCCTTGACAGGAGCTTTGGTGCATGTTTGGAAGCTGACAGCTCCGGTCTTTCAACCTCCATGCTCTCCATCATAATTGCTCTGTCCACAACCTCCTCCACTCGGCTGGACATCTCTCCGCTCATTTCCACGTCCATGTCTGTGTCTGTGATGCCCATAGCTACCTGGGCTTCCTGACGTAGCTGCTTCCTCTTCTCTTTCCTGTCCATACGCTGTTCGTTTTCTTCCTCCTCTCTTCCTTCTTCCGCCTCAGCGTACCTGCTTTCGTACATTCCGAACAGCTTTTCCACCATCAAGTCCATCGACTTGTTACTGATTGGCTGCTCCCTCATCTGCGCGACTGTTGACTCCAGCATTGCGCATGTTGTCGCAATGTTGTTTACCATCTTATGGAGGTCGTTTAATTTGTGGTCCGTAATTTCGCCTGCATTGTTGAACACCGTGGCGTAATTGGGCCATTCTTGGGAGAGGAAGTGATCGACTTTTGCTTGAACATCGGCGATCGCTGCCTTGCTTTCTCCAACTGCTTCCATCAGTTTCTGTTGAGAATGGACGGATTTAGCTGCTTCGGCCCTATTTCCGGCAGATTTATTCTTTCGTGGTGTGTAGAGGAGTCTGTTGGCTGGTTTGTTGTGCACAGCCTCCTTTTTTCGTTGCGCTGCCTGTGCTGTTGGCGACACTAACTCTTCATCTGAAATGTCGCTTGCTGATTGGTCGTCGCTGCCACCCTTTCCGTGAAGGAGGCCGGGGGGCGAAATATTCAGGGTCTGTGGGATTCCCACCTCCTGGTGGTATCTGCGAGCGATAATACTGCTGCCAGGTTGGTTGAACATGTTCATGGGCCTGCACGGGAGTTGTCTGGGGGTGCTTTCCAAGGATGAAAGGGGGGAGGAATCAGCTGTCCCCTGTTGATCCTGCTCTGTTGTATCGTCACCAACCTCCGTCATGGTGTCGTCTTCTTGGATCACGGGTTCGGTGGTCTCGTGGTCCATTTCTTCTGTGTTGCTGATTACGGCTTCGTCTGGGAAGGAGCCATAATTCGTTTCTTGCGTGGGTATGGTGGGAACATCCGTGGGGAAGGACCCATAGTTCGTTTGGGTAGGTGTAGCTGGTACTCCAGAAGGGAGTGAGCCGTAGTCGGTGGTGGTTTGGGAGTAAACCTGTTGCTCGGTGCTTGCTGTATTGGCGACTTCCATGTTGTCTTTGGCTTTTTGAAGCTTCTCGAGGAACGCTTGCCTGTCGACTTGTTTGGAGAGGGATCCGGACTGAAAAAGACCAGATGAGGACATTTTTGAGACGCTTCTAGGGACTATTCTAGCAGAATAGCTGAAATCCGAAGCCTAAGATTTCTGACGATAATCGCTTTGATTGGGTAAAAGAGGGCTTGGCAAAACTAAGCGGTGGTGTGGATGGTTGTCGGAGGTGTAGATTATGGTTGGTACGGGTGGCGAGTTTGAATTAGAAGATTGGAGTAGGTATCGGATTTTCGGTGGGCACGGGTTGTGAGTTTGAGTGAGAGATAACAATACGCAATAATACAGAGAACTGAGAAGGCACATCGGTGGTGGTGATACATGTAGTGTGCGTTACTGGTGGTTTTTTTTCAGCGGAATAATGAGAAGGTGGCTCTGGTAGAAGGGCGTTATACTAGTCAATGGTCCTGGATTCTTCTAACAATAAAATATGTTATATCCCCATATATTCCGCTACGTATGTAGAGTTCCTCTAGCTACAATGAAGACAAGACACAGCCGGCCGCAGTGAGCGAAATTTTCTTGCAAGTGATGACATGTGATGCACTGAATGCTCCTTTCTAGACGTGGGAGGCGGACGCTTTTCCATTACCAACTGAACTGAACCCCCTCATTACCCACAAGCCAGTTCTATCGCAATCCCCCACAACCTCAAACACTCACCTTTTATCCTCATTCCCATCCTTTTGCGACTGTTCGAACGCCAATCATGGTTCCGGCCTCGGCTCATAACACTCCTATACTCCCGTACCAGTGTCTTCTGGTCCTCTTCGCCTTTTGTAGCCCACTATCCGATAGAGCTGAAAACTTCACCTCCACCTCATTTACCCCTTCGTGGTCTGGTATTCATCCGGGTTAGGATAGTGTTGGCCACTTAACGAGACAACCGACTAGGCGAGACGAGATTTGAGAAAGTCCCAGGATATATTGTCTTCTAAAACATATCCTGGAGTGTCGTGTCAGTTGATAGAGATGATCTCGTCAGTCTTTACAGGAAGTTTTGGGACATATCATCCAGTGGACAACATTAACTAACACTCGACTATCCAAAGCTCTTTCCATCCGGGCTAGAGAGAGGACCGATGAGGTGAGAGTTGCGAAGGCCTCGATTTCTCAAACGCACCCTGAAGTATCGCGTCAGACGGAAGATATGATTTCGACAATCTATACAAGAAGCATTCTTGAGATATTTCTTCTCGTGGACAACATTAACACTCGACTATGGTTCCATCTGGGATCTAACACCAGGGGACAATCATGAAAGAACTAGCGCAGACTGCTAAATGGCTTTAAGCCGATGATATCTTGAAAGGAAGGGGGGAACCTACTTATGCAACCGTGCATTGCTCAGACCACACGGTGATGGAAAAGAAAGCTGAGAACCTGGGAAACTAGGAAATTGGGAAAAACATATTGTGTGAGTTGGATGATCATCATCTAGCGTCTCGTGGACTCTGCATGCCTTCTTTTGGATATCAGTATCTGCTCAACACTTGCGCGGTCGAATTATGAACGGAGCAATTCCACAATTATGGAAGAGCAAGAATAGACTGCTAAAAAGCTTTTAAGCTGAAGATACTTCAAAACAGAAGGGGGAAGCCTACTCATGATTACACCTCATGGGTGGCGATGGTGGTGTAAAAGGAAACGGGAAAAGTGGGGGGCTGGGAGATGAAATTGGAAAACAATTTGAATGATCGAATCGATCTCATGGAGTGTCTCGAACTGGTGATCCTCCGTGTGTTTGCTCCTCGATATGAGCATCAACCCTTTGCGATCGTAGACTTCCTCTACTCAGTCGAGAACGTCGGGTTAAGCAACAACCTGACCTCACGGATGGTGGTGGTGGGGGTGGTAATGGAATGGGAACCTGAGAACCTGGGAAATTGGGGGGAAAAAATATATGATTTGAATGATCGCCTCGTGGTCCTTCGCGTGCTTACTTCTGGATTAAATTAGACGCAGTCACCTCGAAACTTTTCGAACTCCCTTTTCTTCAGTCGAGAACGAGCGGTTATTGACAACCTGACATACCGACATCAACACCGAGTCCATCTAGTGTTCAGCACCAGCAAACCAAACTACGGATGTGAGAAAGGCGACAATCATGAAAGAGCAGGAACAAACTGCCAAAAGACTCCAAGCAGAAGATAAGAAGGACGGAAACCCAGTTACGCGGCTGCTCAGGTCCTTCCGAGTCGAGGTACTGACTAGCGAGAGTGGGAGTGGGGGCAGGCAGGAGGGTGATTGTGTAATCTTAGGGCTTTTTCATTACCAACCATGCACATTCACACCCATATACACTGTCTTTCCTACAGCTAGGGGATATTTCATACGATGGCTTTCCTTGTTTCTTTGGAGAGGGACTTGTATTCGATGGGTTTTTCTGAGAGATACGCATCTCGCGAGTTTTTGTTTTGTGGATTCTTCGAGTGTGCGGCCGGCGATGGATCCAGGCTAAGGTCCGACGAGTTGGAGCTGGTAACAACCATGTACTAGAGTTTGAAAGTTCCAAAAAATAGGTCAAGAGTGAGTTTTGAGTTTGTCGTAGTTACTACAATGCTAATGAACTCTATCAGTACGTTTAATATTTGGCGCGTCTCAATTTATAGTATGTACTTGCCGCCCGAAAACTTTGGACACGAATCCTTACTTTTACATATTCTCAACCTAAACTGTGGAATAAATTCCATTGGTCTTCGCTAACGTCCACGCAATTCGCAAATCTTCATCACCATCAACCATATACTCGAGGTCCTCCTTAAGTGACATCAATAACCCCGGCGATCTCCACGCCAAGCCATCAACAGATTTCGGCCTAGGTATAGCACGCGAGTGCCATGGTTCAGACAAATTTTTTCTTGCGAATTTTTTTTTCATACCGAATGACCAAGAGAGGGTGGAATCCTCAATAAAATGATTTGGGATGGGGACTTTGTGACGCGTGACGTCCGAAGCATCATATTCGCAATATTAGAGTAGCTTTTAAGAGAGACTCGGATATGTTTTCGAATAGCGGATTTTGAGATTCCTTCTCAATATGTGATAGTGGGATCGGAGACCTGGAGATCTAGATATTGGTACATGTAGGATTCGTTATATACATAGATTAAATTCGGCATTCTGTTTTGTCTGCTGTGTATGTGGAACATAGGAGATTTTGGGAAATCTTGTTTATATCCTTCGAACTTGAAATCCTGATGCTCATACTTAAGACGAGTTCCTAATATCAATAAAGCTTGGTGTAACTTTATGAAGGCTTACTGAAAGGTCGAATTTGGGAACATCTGACGGAATTCCATGGTTCAATGTTCTTATAAATTTTTCTCTTTCTCTTTCTTTAAAGCTATAGTTTTCAATGATACATTAGTTGTAGCCGGTGAAGCAAGCCCTTAGGATGGTTTGTCTGTCATTGGTTTTGCTGACGCCAGGCTACATGACGAATCGTAATACGATATACCTCCTGAAATAGGAAAACTGTCCATATCTTGACGCTACAGACCTGTGTCAAACTTTCTCCGCGTACTATAAAGCTGTTAACAAATATGAATTTGCTGGCTACAAATGGGTATCGGTTTCCAGCGTAAAATACCTTTATTTCATAGATATGCCTTGGGCTGTAATGGAATTTGTACATACATGCGCTGTCGTAAGATTCTAAGAAAAGGTCCACAAAATTATCGTTTCATAGGTTGAGGATGTAGGTCTATCAATCGACCTTCAATTCTCCGGCTTCCAGATCTCTCCGACCAACCAATTCACTAAGCCAAGCGTCCAGACTACTGTCATACCATTCATTTGCTTTCACTATCGTTTCTCGCAGTAATAAGAATATATACGCTCATCATGTCTTCCGAGGTCAGTAATCAGATCCACGATGAAGTTGTCGCGATCGCTTCTGCCAGTTTTTGCTAACGCAGATTTTACTGCCGGTAAGGTCCCGCATTTTTTGATTGTCATCCTTGGAGAATTCGCACATTTTCCAGTGCGATGGTCATAAAAATTGCCGTCAAGATCGTGTTCCAATCGTTGAAGCATCCTGCGCGTATTCCCACCATCGCCGAGACTCCCACCATCGACGTAAACTGCTCTGGAAACCCCGCCGAGCCCTCCCAGAGAGGCGCTCATAGCAAAGCAAAAGGCCAAGGTCAGAAAACGGATGGCCGTCATGCGTATAGAAGAAGGGGCCTAAGGCGATGAGCGTTTTGGGGTGAGGGGGGAGAAAGGGGAGTTGACTGCCCACAACCAGTTTTATAAAAAAAAAATTTGAAACAAAATGTGTTTTCTATAAAAGTAACCTCAAAAGTTCGTCTAGTTCTAGTAAGCTCGAATGGTGGGAATGTCCACGCTCATGGCTACGGAATGTAGAACTTTGCACGAATCATGATATTAAGTGAAACAATGAGACCGCTAGCCTTTCCGAGATTACTCACACCTATATTTGGGATGAAGAGCTCTCGAATTGGACCCAGCTGTAGCTCCTTATTGACTCATTATCCCCTGGAAACTGTGCTAGTATAATTTCATGACGTAGTTGGCCATGAAGGCAATTGGAATTTGCACCATATGCGACGAGCTTGCTCTCTTTTCCGGATTTTTACTCCTAGGCCTTAAAAAGCACCGCCAACTATTAAAAGTAAGAATCACAGAAATCCGCACCTGTATGGCAGACCTGGGGCAGGGCTTCTTCGCCATTATATCAGGCCTTTCCCGAACCCATCACCCTATTCTCCTCCAGCCCCTTCTATCTCCGGCCAAACAGCCCCTGGGCTTGCAATTGCACGCTTAGTGATTGTCACTATCGACTTCTTTTCGATTAACCTGGTCTTGCACGCGTGGAGATCCTCATCGTCGACCTCCTTTCATCATTCTCCTTCTTCTAGCTCTTTCAATTCCAGACCAAACTCTCCTAGCCTTGCGATTTCACACATAGGGCTCATCATCGTTAGCTTCCTTTCGATTAACCGATCTTGCACGTGTGGAATCGCCGACTTACTTTCCGGTTTTAATCAAAGACCAAATTGTTCGGACTGCGTCGATATCCTTCTCGAACGACCGTGGGACCAAAGTGCTCTCCTCATTCGATCTCTTTTGAAACGTAAGGCCTGCCGGACTTGTAGTTGTTAAGAATCATTTTCCTAAATTATAATGCTAATTCACTTTCAATAGTCTAATTCAGACGCATTTATCAACGTTAAAGCTGTCGGAATTATCGTCGTGTTCAAACCAAGAGTCAGCTCGGTTTCACCTTCAGTAGTGATATCAGCACACCGTTTCTCTATCATCACTTTATTGGAATCATACATTTTTACAGCAAGCTTCAGACTTCAGTGGGTTTCCATCACAACTGTTTCATTCTTATTTACTGACTTCATTGGGCACTCGTCTAGATGGGTTGCCTTCTTTCGATAATCACATGGTTTTGCGCGGATCCGGAGGAATCTGTTGCACTCATCAATGATGGAAACCTCGATGACTCTGAACCATCCGGATCTTTCGCCTCGTGGAATTCCGTCACAGGTCCTACGTCATATGGATTCTCATACTCCGCTTTTGGTTTCTTCTCCCCCATCCCCTATCACTCCTACCTCCGTGGTGTTTTTCAAGACCTCCAACTAAACGAAGTTGATTGGAGGTTGTTGCTGTTGCAGCAGCAGCAGCAGCAGGAGGAGGAGGAGGAGGAGGAGGAGGAGGAAGACGACGACGAAGACGACGAAGACGATGACTACCATGACAGAGAGACCTAGGGGAGGAGGTAGTTTATAGTAGTTTACAATAAACATGTTTTTTTCATATTCTCCAAACTTTTAGCATAGATCTAGAGACGTCGTGAATGCATTCCTGGCGCTAAATACTCAGGAACATTGCGCTTCAAGCGCTAACTCTGCCAAGAACTGCCCTCAAGGAAAGCGTGACTCAGAATACAATAAAAGATCTGTTCCGACCCATACCCCAAATTTTCCCGTTGGGGGGTTAGCCCCGTGGCGCAGTGGTATCGCTCATGAAAATATAGGCGGGGTATACGACCGCAATACTATGGGTTCGAATCCCAGTTCCAGCCCCCCAGTGTGAAGGGGATGAAGGGTAGCAGGTGGGGAACTCCGCCATCTAGCCGGCTCGCCCGGAGGCGGAGGGGATATGGGCTCTGTCATACTCTAGTTAGAGTGCATACAGTATGAATAAAACAAACAAACAAACAAAATTTTCCCGTTGGCCAACGGGTCGACTCATGCCAACTCGTCATCTTGGAGAATAGGTCAACCGATATGCCAACCGATTGAACCGAGCAAGGTGCCAAGTAAGATATTGAGAGGAGGTTGGGAAGGCACAATGAAGTACTATTTCTCTCAACTTTTGAACTTCCACATCATCACAATTTTCCTACTTTTTCATGGCGACTATCTTGTGCCTCCAACTCTATGGGAAATTATCTCGACTATAACAA
The DNA here is from genome assembly GCA_015178995.1 of Trichophaea hybrida. Lineage (NCBI taxonomy): Eukaryota > Fungi > Ascomycota > Pezizomycetes > Pezizales > Pyronemataceae > Trichophaea > Trichophaea hybrida. The sequence continues at coordinate 310,995 of WHVE01000007.1, read as the reverse complement.
TGACTTCTTTTGCTCTAACCACCTTCCCCACTGGCACCTCTGTTGGGTTTGCCCAACTACAGCATCTACATCAGCTGCTTCCAGGCCAGTAGTACTGGGAAAGTTAGAGAGTACAAAGATTCGTTGAGTTTCCAAAGGAGAAGCCGAATGCCCAAAAAGAGTCAATGCGAGTCATCCTGTTAGCGAGTGGGTTGACCAATAGGCCAAAGAGTTGACCGCTTTACCAATAAGTTAACCACTTTACTAATGGGTTGACCCATATTCCAAGTCTTCCTATTGGCCAACGGGAAAATTTGGTGTCGGAACAGATCTGTTTTTACATGACTTGATAAAACCGTTAGCAGCTCTGATTTCTGAAGAACCCGCTATGACGTCAATATTTCTGATATGTGTGATGGTGGAATTGAAAAGGGTGTCCTCTGAGCAATGATCAATAAGGCGACGGGTCCAGTCCAAACTAAAATAGTAAAAGGTCACCCCTTGCGAATCTCCGCCTATTTGTCCTTTATGACTATCCTCTAACCAAGCCCTTGTCTACCGATCTCTCTATATACATAACGGCAAGACTAAGTTGATAGTCTCTAATTCACCGGGCGATACCGGGCGTGGACGAGCTGATTTCCAACAGACTGCACTTCGCCACTGATACTCAAGGTAAATCACTACCCAAATCTTGATTGACGGCAGAAATAATTGACATAAGGTGATATAGTACTGCGCTCCAAGGTCTTCGATTTCATTTTTCACGCTTCCGTAATCCTTTAACGTTCGGATTTTCTTAACGTTCGGATTTTCACCCATTCCAATTCCCACCAACCATATCAAAGTACTAGTACGTAGCCACCGAAGCCTGGGTGTGACACTGGCACAGCTGATTTACTTAGATGCTCGAGGACGTCATTGACGTTCTTTATGTGGCCGTATTGCTCTCCGTCTGGGTTGGTCGTTGGTGGCTCCGGCTCCGTTGGCGATTATTGTCACCGTTTCTCTGGCCAGGCCGAAAAGCTCTTGGGTCACTAAAGAATGCTTCGGCCAAGCTACAATTACGACCTTCCCACAGGTGAGGGCCGGGGACCAACGGCCAACGGGAGCCAGGAAGATATAAGTATCCAGTAGCAATTTGAGCGGAAGGGATGGGAGAGGAAGGTGAGTAAAGGAGGCATAGGGGCGAGGTTATCTATATAGGCGTGGGCGTTGGCGTGGAATGCTAGAGACAAACAATACACTGCATTTTCAATTGATGATCTTGACGGGTTTCCCATCTTCTATGAATCTTTGCCAGGTCAATTATGGCCTAACCTGATAAGCATTCGGAAATCCTAGACACATACAGGCAGTGAAAAAGTCGGTATTGGGTGCATACATTCTCACTCACTTCTTGGCTTGCTTCACTGTTGCTTATCCAGTGGCAAGAGTGACAAATGCATTCTAGAAGATTCTGTGGACTCTCTCTCTTGTATATAGTCCGAGTCTCTCTCCTCTCTCTTCTCTATTCTTCACTCTGTACCTTAGTCTATACACACGGTTCTCCCCTTCCATATCGTAACATCACAACTGAGTACGGATGGCTAATGTTCTAGCCAGTTCATGGAGGATTTCAGCCCGCGGAGTGGCCGGTCAACCCGCGGAGTAACTGGACTCCATGAACTGACCAGTCACTTCATGGAGTCTATTACACTCTGTGAACTGACTAGTCAGTTCACGGAGCATATGGCTGCACTAACAAAATGACAAAAGGTCAGTCCAATTAAGTCTGTGAGTATTTGTCCAATCATAAAGTGATGTATACATAACTTTGTGATTGGAGTAATTGTTATTTTTGGTTGAGCATAATTAGCACTGGTCAATTCACAGAGCGCTGATCTGACTGGTTCATTCACAGAAAGTGGGAACTCCGTGAACTGACCGGTTACTCCGCGGACTGACATCCTCCGTGAACTGACTAGAACAGCTGATGACGCCCGACACAACGTTACTACTCCACCTCTCTCAAAACAACGACACCGACGAAAAATATGCTTCAAACAAACTTCCAAACCATATTTTTGCTAATTTTCCTCCCGTCGCCTCTTCATTTCACCTACATACTAATGAGTACCAGATACCAACGTTAACTATGAGGTGGCTCATCGAACCAACGTATACTGTACCGGCAATTGCTGATGAAACGTTAGGTGTTAGGCGGACTGTTTGTATCTCATTATCGAATACAATGATCATGGTCAGAATAGATTTGTTTCTACAACAAGGTCTGTTAGATGGGTCTGTATCTAGAGAAAAACAGGTCATATTTTGGCGGTAACCTAAATACGAAGTGTTTCCCCAAGCTTCAAAACAGCATGATCTCTCCAGCATACTACCCAGTCAGTCAGTCCTCAGGTATCTGTATTATGGCCTGGCTGTCTGCAAATATTACACCCAGATATCACCTACATGCCCATTTACACTTCTACATCTGCCAGAGGGCACAGTATCCTAAGAATTATCTGTCAGGAAGGGAGCGTATCTCAAAAATTATTGGCCAGAATAAAAGCGTTTCATCCGCAATTGCCTGTACAGTAATTGCATCCCGGAATTCCTGTCCACGGAATGAATTTGAAAGAGACTTTGCAGTCCTTGGCTTCTTTTGATCGCAATCCCTACAAATCAATATCTACTCTGGTGGACACGTTCACGATTGTTCAAACAATATTTAGACACCAAATGTGTGTATGCACAAAAGTGGAAAAACACTGCTAGACAGAACATCTATGATCTTTTTATGCCCGGAACTTCGCGGCTGCTACAACGCATCAGTCATCACCACCATTCTTAACTTTACTATGGGCGTTCTTCCTCAATGTACGGACCAACAGGATTAATGAATCCTTGGTTTCAGACTCTACATCAATGTGGCGTGTCTTGAGTTCTGACAAGATTAGAGAAAGCACGAATGATCTATCACAATCACCGACAAAGCGATTCCGGGGCGGAATTTCTTCGCCAAGGGCGAAAGAAACCGCTCGTTGGTTCAGTGTTTCTCTAGATTGTGTCAACCCAGGCCTCCTCAATTCCATATCTCGGTGCTTGCAAGTGGGATTCAACGTATTAATGCATTGCATTAACCACGGACGGAAAGGCTTGGTGTTCTTGGCTTCCTAAGCGAAAATGCCTGTTTTGCAGCTGCTGTCATGCAGTTCGGAATTAATCCGGAATGCTTTGAGAAAGGCTAGATCAGCGTTTGATCAAATTGGACAACAGGCTGGAGTGAATGCATATGGTCAAGGATGTTCACTGCACTTCATAAAGCCTTTCTATATAAAGAAACGTCCATTAGAACTCCTCCAATATTGAAGCGAAAAGGATAGCTAGCTACATTGTAGGGTACACATTCATAGACACTTAATAATAATAATAAGTTCATCTGAAAATATTATCTTCTGATCTGGAAGACAAAACTTGTGAACAACTTGAGCAGTTAACATGAATCTCACGTGACCGAAAATTTGCTTTCTGCTTTGTTAAATCTGCACAACAACCCATTCGCGCTTTACCACAGCCAAGGCGGGACAGGTCGACCGAAACTCTTTATGAACAATCCATCCACTGGCGTGAAGCTCAATTCTTTATAATCCTTCTTTGAAACCGATCAATTCCATTCTTCCATGTTCTAGTTGCGTCCACAAGATCTCTCATCAAAAATTTGTCGCATGGTGGTTGAACTCGAGATATAGCTGTTCAACTTGCGACCTAGGCTTATACGCTTAAGGTTGCATGTTGACACTTGTACACACTTCCCAGAGACAAAGAACGGCTTTTTTCACGGTTCTAATCCAGTACGAACTCATTACACCTGCATTCACCCTGCAATAATCAACCCCTAAATCACCAACACCATCGTTACGAACTCTAGAAAGGTGCGTTTCAAGACCCGGCCTAATCCAAACGTTAATGCTCACAGTTACAGATAATCCCGAGATGTCAAACGCTACTTCCGATATCACCGAGCTTTTGAACGCGGTCGGAACGCTCGAAATGACAGCGCTTGCACCTCATGCGCCAATTATCACTATCACGCCGCCTGAAAACGCAGCCTGTGTTGACGACCAGGTAAGAGATGCTGGAGCAATTGCGAAGATGATGGACGCCAGCGATGGGAACGGGGAGAAGATGTGACAGAGGGAATCTGTAGGACAAGGGTGGAAGGTCGGAGGTTTCTGGTACCTATTGTATTTGAATATGTGAATAATGGGGAATTTGGGCTACCTAGACTGCTCACCTTTCCTAACACAATTTTCAACGCAAAATAAACACTTGAATACTGACTTTGGAAACTTCTGAACCTCATCTATCTCACACTGTCAACTTCAACTCGCATAGACTCTGTTTCATCCAGCGACGCCTCTTTCATTTGGCATCTACTTTATATCAATATTTCGATGTCACAAGTCCCGATTTCCCAGCGTATGCCAAATCGGCACCCACTTGCCACAAGTACTGCAATCTCACTGCCCCGTCACATCCCCGAGATCGAGCGCTCCCTTGCAGAGGGGATGGAGCTTATTTTGCGCACCACGACAAAGGTAGCCCTGCTTCAAGCAGGGTTCACCATGCACGGTCACAATATCCTGCGCCGCCTCGACCCCGGACTTTCTTTTGCAGCCAATACCCAGGAACTTTGGGATGACCCGCCAACAATCGTAAATTACCGATACCCGGCACTGAAGCCAATCAAGCTTCACAGTTTGTAAAGCGGAGGGATGAGGAAGAAGGGGGAAATTATGGAACGGATAGCTAGGGGACGTACGGGCCAGAGATTTTCAATACAATCGTTTTTTCTACTTGTCCATTGGAGAAACTCAAAAGTATCAAAGGGACGTTGTTGAACAGCGGTGAATTAATCCCCATTGGATATACCTCAATATCTTCACAGGCCGCTTGTGGCATGGAGGTTGAAGTACTAATAACGCAACCCAAACGTGATATTTCTGAAATTGGAATACACAGCGTGATTAAAGGCGTGTTGGAGGTCTCCAATTGCTGTTTTTAGATCCCTCGATACTCGATTTAGGTGCGGAGCTAAGTATTTTGGTGTGATCCTTATCTTTTCGTTACTTGTAGGCCGCACTGTTTATCACTCGTTCATGCGTAAAACACATTGTTGCAATGATGTGAAGGGGAGAACCGTGTGTATAGATTATGATACAGAGAGAAGAGAGAAGGAGAAAAGACTCGAGATATATACAAGAGAGTGAGTGGTGCCTTGTGCCCTACTATCAACCCCGCTTACGGTCAGCTCGTGCCAGGTCTATTTATGCAATACACATCATTACAATAACTCTTGCTCACGGGTTGATCCATAGTCTCCCATACAGCGAGTTGGCTCTCCTTAAAAACCTTGATTCGAATCGTACGCGTTATAATAGCTCAAACTGCCGTTGCGATTTCTTCCAACCGTTTGCTTTCAGTTGCATCTACTATGATCAGCATCAATTCGATTGGGTTTAAGGCACAAGTTATTTAATGACGAAATACAGAGAGTTAATATCGATTTTTGATTCAACTTTGCCCGCTGTAATTCCATAACTTTGAAACTGCCCACCCGCCTCCTTCCCATCCCTCTGTCCCAAAACAAGGATAGTGAGAATTGTCAATAATTGTGGACCGCAAAACATGCTAGAATCCTTATGCGGGGAAATTCTGGCTCTGTAAATGTAATAGCCGTTGCATGGACAAGGTTTTCCTGCAGTAGCTCCCTCTCTAAGGCGGTTGCCGCTTGTAATCGTCTGAATGAATTAGCATACAGCCATAAACAATCAAACGGAAAACTGGCTTTGGTACTTACGCGAGATATTGGAACAACACTTCGATTCTTACAGGTTCATGCAATTAAAGAATAAATTAACCCATGAAGTTTAGCTCAGCCTATCTTTTGGACGGCTGTGAGGTATAAAGCGATCATGTCTGTCTAGTTTTTGGACGCAACGGAAATGGCAACACAAAACCATCTTTCCGTCGCTGTCTCTAACATCGGTTTCGTAGAACCAAAGGATACTATTGTGTCCTGTGGGATACGGCAGGGACGGTATATGGTAGGAAGAGGTGGAAGCGGAAGAGGATGCTGAGGAGGATGTCCACCCGCAGGCGGGGTGGAACAGGATCAACACCGGGGACCTAGCGAAGTACCAGGCTATGCCCTTAGAGCGATCGTGGTTCTTGCTGACTCCTAACACCAACTACATCCTGATCTATTTTCGGTTCTTATACCAACAATTAACGGATGTAAAAGATGTTTAAGGTGCTGTCAAAACCTACCATTATTGTTATTGTTGTTTACGCCAAATAAATGGCAGTGAAACGTCGACAATCAACAGATGCCACTCTATCATGCTACGTGAGTAGGCCATAGTAGCGAGTAGTTCCGACGGCACAAATGGTGTTATAGAATAGAGTGAACACAGAAGTAGTAGACGTCTAGCATCTCTAGAGGAAAGATTGAGAATGAAGTTGTTAGAATGATGGGAAGCTAGATGCAGCAGAAGAATTAAGGTAAAGTGCTCTGCTGCAGTATACCTATAAAAAGGAGGGTGGTGTATGGTTTTCCGAGGAAGGAGGAAATAAAGGTTTTGCCGGTTGTCGACTTGAGGAGCGGATGGATGGTGGGTAAGCAGGAAAGGGTGGAAGTGGAAGGAAGGAATCCGAAGGGCGGGAGCTATGCTGAAAAAATGCCTGTTATATTAGGCACGCATTACCTAGCTTCATATTCCCACATGGGCACCGTCTATGCACTGTATGCAGCAAGGACTCAGTTGCAGTGTTCTATGTCAACTCCCAAGCATCTACAGCCAACACCTAACGTTCGGCGAGCAAAGAACTTCCCAAATCCTTCTCCCCCGCATGCTCAGATCTCACAAGTTCCCAATTAACACAATGTGCGTTTGCCAGGCATCAATTCATGATTTTGCTATTATGCTCTTTGGACCTCCACTGACTCGATCGATCTGACATTGCATGAATACTCTAGTCCTCGTTTTCCGTGCCTCTGATTTCGAATTCTCTTCAATAGACCGACACTCTCGCCGCGCCGCCAGCTCGCGCTTGTACAATGTGACTGAATACTTATTGGTTTTTCCCCCATTAATTGTTGCTCACTTATTCCAGAATCGTTTCTCAGTGTCATTTTTCCACCCCAATGTGCTCGCCTCCTCCACTACATCCTGACAACCGCGATCTCATGTTTGTTGGCGTTCCTTAACAGGTCCTGCCGGACTCCGCCCGCAGTTACGCATTCTAAACTTTCTAGGCCCTCTTCCCCATGGCGTAGGAATTATCAATGTTGCGCAAATCAACGCTGATATTGAGGGGATCATTTCAGTATTCTTGACTCCTTCGTCAGACTTGTTTCGCGCGCGCAACCTTAGGCTCAAGATATCGATAGGACTGCCGGCATTCCCAGCAGCAGCTGTTCACACTTATCATTTTGAGCTGCTCGTTCGGACTGCGAAGATTAAGATTTAAAAGTTTTCGACGTCTGGTATGGCTGGCGCCTGGCGCCTGGCCTTTATCTCGTGCCCAGGCATCCGCCTGGTGGATGGAGTGTGCATGAGTTGAACATGCGAAGCTGCGCGGATTTGAGGCTCGACAGGCGTGCTATGCCATCCATCTAAGTCTAGGCACGAGAAAAGCCTAGCTTAAGGATAGTTATTAGAGGAATTTAGATCGAGGAGCACTTGAGCCTAGCTAGTTCGAATCTATCTACTTCTGTTATGAAAACTCATTGAGCGGCGCATTTTTCAGCATTTTGCGTTCAACGGAGAAAAAAACTATGCCGAAGAGCAATGAAGATAAGTTTTGCGGACTGTACAATTAATTGTTGATATATTGATAACATAACAGCTTTTATTTAGCTCTTCAAGTTCACATTTTACCAAAACCTGCAAGTTTGCAATGATTTCAGACACTTCAAAACTCCAAGTGTTTTTCCATGCAATCATTTGCCGCGGACATGATATATATGCCATGGGTTCCTTTTCGGATGAAACAGCGGCAGAAATAACATGTATGGTGTCTAAAGACCAAAACCCTGTTGACAGGAGTTCGGCCGAAGGAGTTCCTGTGATTGCCGGAGGCGCTAAGTAGAGATCTGGTATCAGTGGTGGAGTTATTTCGACCGAGTGGCTAGTTCCGGATGTGAGCTCAACGAAGCCTAGCTTTACAGCTCCACATAAGATAGCACTCGGGTCTCTAGGTTAGGTGTGCTTTCTCTTCGTATATAAGCCAGCTACTTTCTCTTCTTTTTGTACGGTAGACAATTCAGTACATTCGTTCTTCCTCTCTGATTTGCTCTCATCAAACCCGAAAAAATATAGGAAGGAATATCAATGCTAACGTTACTTGCGAATCTTGACTCCTACGTTAAAGTTTTCTTATGATTCTTTAGATACGCCAGCTTGTATAGCTAAAAAGCTCTCAGTATCCATTCCTTCTCGTCTTACTTCATACATTTAAAACTAACATAAATCAAACACACTTCTCGGATCTTTGTTATTTTCCTCGAAAATCGATTGCAATCCAATTATAGTTCTTGAGACATAGTGATTTTTAAGTATTAAGAACCGCGTAGCCGCGGTACCTAACACAAAGTCTGAGATTCTGCACATTCTTATAAACTGTAAATACTCAGTAATTGCTAGCACTCTTGGGTTCTTTATTTCCATTGATAGCTATCCTCATAGCTCCACCATGGAGTTTACATTGGACGGGTGCTAGTCTCGGATCACCTTGACGGGTGTAGCGAGAAAAAAAATGCGTCCCGAGACTCGACGGGTGCTAGTCTCGAACTGCTTACTGGCGAACCGCTGCGCCAAGTAGTGGTTCGAAACCATGCTCAACAATGCTCATTCGTTAAAGACTAGTGTGCCGAGCTATCGAGTGCTAGCGTGTGATTGCTCTTGATCAATTGAGCTCCGCCGATGCCCGCGCGTATACATGGTCCATGGCGCCATGTGGAATGCATACTTGATACATACAAGACTACGCACTTCCTGATTGGATTGGATAGGAGCGTAGAACGTACTGCTGTTGGATTTCAGCTGCGGCAAGTTATAGTTATATCACCATCTCTGTTTGGTTTACGTTTTCCGCGCCGGAGCAGCAACGAGCACAACACCCCCAGCGTGAGACTCAGACAAAATAAAAACTGGCTGCTTCTTGATATGCTTGAATATGCTTTGATCCTGCTAATGTTATTCATTGTTTTGAACACCCCCACACATTCTCGCGGGTATCTATCTAACAAAGGCAGGGCGACACACTGGAGCACTTAACCCGCTGCTCTCCACCACCCAATTTCCAAGTTCTGTTTACCAGCAAAGATTCTCCTTCAAAGCCACCAGAGTCGCCAATCAGCATCCACATCCATCTCCTGTTTAAGTGGTTCTGCACAGGGCAGCCCCTGGGCTTGTTGCAACTCGCCTGATTCCCTCAGCCACCCCGCACAGTTCAATCGCCAACAACCATCTAAAAGTTCATGAAATCATCACCAAAGTCAACAACTGGCATCCACCTTCATCCTCCACCTTCGTCTCCTCTTCATCGCCTATGATGTCCCCAAACATTCACAATTTCTTGCAAGAAGTCTGGGCCTGAATCGAAAGTGAATACCAACATTCATATCAATGATCCGACAAACCAGTGCCATTTCTCGCAGGCAATCAACAGATCGATCGCGAAAGCCTCTAATTCAGCTCGAGCTCGTCGAATAGCCGCTGTCAATAATCATCAATCTTACTGTCATTCCTCGGATCCTTTCGCCCTCACTCTGTTCTGCTTCTCTCTCCTTCGAACTGCACAGTTCTGAAACCCCATTCAGTTGCCAGACCGAGCTCAAGAAAAGCGATCCATTATCAGTCCTTAGGACGCCAGTTTGAAAGATTGGTCGCCACAATCTGATTCGTCGCAACCAATTGATCAATCGCTGCACATGGCTGCTTCTCGTGCACGGCTTAATCACTACTTGCTTCGGATTGTAGCAAGCGGCAGAGCTCCATAAGAAGGCTTCGGGAGACTTATAATTAACGGACGAGAACGACCATTTGCTGAGATGGGGATTCTCATGAAGGATTCCGTGGCGGTCATCCCAGAATTGGAGCTCCTGTTTCACCACCCGCCGGGCCACTTAACGAGTTCTTAACTCCGGAGGGTATCCATGCAGGTCGTCCCCGCGTTGGAACACCTGTATTGGCGCCCGCACGACTGCGCAACGAGTTCCTAACCCCGAGGGTTTCCGTGCGGGCTACCCTTTCGTTCTCCCAGCCACGATGATGGGCAAAGGCATGTTTATCTCCACCAGGTTCCAATCCTCCTCCCCTTTGCTTACCAATATTACCGCCAGAACCCCGATATTCGTTGAACTCGTTGCTGTTCTAAGCTTCTGTTCGTTTAAGGGTAAGCGGGTAAGCATACTTATCTTCATTAACGATTGAGTTGTAGTGATATTAACTGGTGAAAGTGGCGAACCTGAAAACAAGGAAGCCTGAAGCTGGGGTGGTTGTGTTCAACTTAATCTTGAAATAATTATTAGTTAATATTACGCTTTGTCTCCGCATTTTCTGAATGCGCTGGTGTCTTCATGGAAACTGAAGATAAAGATCCAGTCGTACACTATACCTCTCCCGTTTGTCGCTGATTCAATATAGTAACATCATACAGATCACCTCCATGCTCTTTGGAACTTGACTGATATTTTTTTTGGTCATTTTTAATTTTGATTTGTAGTCATCAAAATTAGGATGTGTTACCAAAGTAATCCCTGCCCATTAATTTTTATAACCTTCCACTAACACATTCTTATTACTCCCCCAATTTTCTTTTGTACTTTGAGGCTGCTGCTGTGGTGGTAGCTGAAGGTAGTTGGGTAGAGAGAGAAAGAAAGTAGGGTTATAGAGATGGCAGTTGTTCTCATGTACTGATCTTGTAAACCAGCCACAACAATAAAGAGGGGCAATGGGTGCTAGCGAGTTGTGAGCATCAGTCTGGGCCACAAAATCACTTGTGTAACAGACTTTTACTTGCTCAGTGAAATAAAGAGAAAAGCAATGCAGATGAGATTAGATAGCAGTAGTCTCGGGTCAATTTTTTCACTGATGTAGAGCAAGGATATATGCAGCTCTTTACCACCTCAAATTTTAGGTTCTTTAAATGATGTGATAAATACAAAAAAACCACCCCTCCTCTTGCTCCTAATAAATAAAAACTTATTTCCTTCTACTCACTATTAAAGCGGAATCATTTTTATTCATCTTCCAACTGTGTAAAGTTTCTAAGCAAATTTTTTTTTGGTATGGTATGTAGGTTGTCAGTTGTCAATCAGTTGTCACATTTGACTTTTTGAGCTTTGGTACTAATAGGCTGCCGCCACCGTCAAAAACACCATCAATACATTGCCAATATCAAAGGAAACCGTAATTATGGAGAATATATCAAGATTTGAGCTTTTTTGGGTTACCAATCAAAATTGATCGAGGCGAGATCACTTCCAAACCCTGCGGTTATAACCGTTTACAAACATAAGCACTTTAGTAAAGTGTAAGCCCATGGCCATGGCATCGTCATTTCATCGTAATTTCAATGCGATAATTAATTTTCGAGTCTTTAAAGAATCATCCTAATTAGCAAGTTGCCGCAATACTACAACTACCAATGGAGAGGGTGGTGGCGGCGGCGGTGATAACACTCTTTATCTACTTCATCGACAGTTGCTTCGGCATCACCAAAAACTACTGTCTGCTGTTGAAATCCTGATTAGGCATATTCTACTGCAGTACGATATACATCCAGGAAAGGTACAGTGCACCGGTGCTGCCCAAACCTGCCCAAACCAATTTGAAGTGGGTTCTTATATATGAGAGGATAATTAAATAAAGAGTGTTAAATTTCAACTTTTGGCTGTTGTTTCTATGGAAAACAAGATATCGTGAGTATGAGAACATATGGAACGTGTCTCGATAGGTTACATGTTATTTAGATATCTTCCAATGAGAAACGAATCATTTGGTCCATTATGTTCGCTGTATGTTCTCAACTTACATGGATATCGATGGAAATCGATATATTTCGTGCGCCTAAGGCCGTAACCCTAACCCCCAGTCAGCATGGCTTTCAACTCCACCCCACAATGGCCGCGGTCCCCTTCTCCACATTAGGTCCGCTATAATCCTTCCTATAATTTGGGACTCACTCAGGTATCCTATATGCTATTCACCGCCGAGAACTCGCGATATCGACGACAATAAAATTAAACCAATCAACGAGAGATACTATGCACAGCAAGTTCGTAACTCCACATCCCGCCTAGATTCAATCTACTCCATACTAAAGATCACAAGGCAGCATTCCTGCAACAGATACTGCCTTCCGACTCCCCCATACGGCTCAAATTATGATCCATCAGAATAAATTCTCTGAGCTTTAGGATGGTACCCGCCATCTGCACATGCACACGAAGTGACTGCATACGATGAGATTTTCAGCCCGGCGATATGGATATTCTGTCACTCTTCTACACCGATGTGGCTCGCGACGAAGTTACTGCCAGACGCGTAAACCCATTGAATCATCCAACAGAGAAGCAATGCAACGCCCATTAGCCACTTCATTAAGTTAGATACTTCGCATTGCGGGCTCTGATATCCTGGCCCACATGACTAGTTAAATATCAAACGAGGCGTGTCTTCGCCATTTTCTTCCGCGATTGAGGACAACGCATGCAGAGAATTTGTTCACTAAACCCTCTAACATGCGCACGATAAAGCAAGTTTTTGCTTGATGCGCACTGCGGGGTAACTGGAATTTCTTACACACCACTCCGGCTCTGCAAACCAAGAAGGTGATATTTGAGTGCACGAAGACAGGCTGTGTCACAGTTCAAGGCAACGAAAAACTTACATATTATTATCCCCCACTATTACGCAATGCGCCGGGCAAACAATATGATTGGCTATTAGCAATCTATCAACACCATCAATACACTACACCCGCATGTTGTCAATATAGGGAAAAGTAATTGAGACGCAGGCGCCATTGTTTGCTTTTATCGCAAGCACCCTTTGACGGAGACTCAGCTGAAGTGCACTTAGGTCTTTTCTTCTTTTTGGCTCATGCATCTCAAATATTGTCCTTATACTGAGGTTATATGTCTGAAGCACGCGGTGTGGAACTGTGAGGCTCTTACGTTACTAGCGACTGCGATATCGATATCCTTCGTTTGCACTCTGCAATAAAGATGTGGGATGGGACCCAAAATTTGAACGTGTAAATACAAAACATATAAGAAGTCATTTGGCGCGTGCAGAGCTCTTACGAACGTGGGCAGTGAAGAAGACGCCTTACCCAAGGATCTATAACGCTAGCAACAACGAAGTGAAATCATGGTCACACAAATGATTCCTATTCAATACTTCAGCGACATACAGGTGAAGAAGATGTTACAGGAGATCTTTCCCAATGGAGGTTATACCTACCGGGTAGGGATTCCCGCTTCATTGCATACTTTGCGTAGCTAATACTCAACCAGGAGTCGTATGATGAGTGGGTTATGGAAGTGCCCCGAAAGATTGATGAGGTAATTTAAGGCGCCTTTCTAATAATCAATAATGTACGATCAATCAAGGCTGAATTTACGTCATTCACAGGCAGTTATCAGGCAATATCGGGATAAATAAAGAAGCTTTCCGACGAATAGAAGAACCGAGCGGGTGTTGAGTTATGGGCACACGACATTGTTGAAGGTAGCTTTTTGCATGAAATTTGGCTTCAGGCTTGGAGAAAAGAGATGCTGATAACCAATAAACCTACTCTTTGTATGAACTTTAGGCCTCAGTGCTACTGCTCCAGAATTTCCCAATTGTTTTGACTGGTTTATTTTGAACGTGACTATCTTGATAAAGGCAGCTGGCTGCAGATAGAACTGTCGCATGCGCAGCACATGGATGGGCAAGGTGCATCAGATCGCAGGGCGGCGAGGCATGTCCATTCGTATTATGGGGCGGTGTTGTCGTAGACCCATAGCCAATTGCAAATAGAATGCGGTGCGGTGAGCGGGGATATTACAAGCACCGCCTCTGGATGAAGTGGTAGATAAGGATCACTGGAGGGCAACTCAATGTCCAACATTTTGGTCTTCATAACCATAAACCCCAGATCAGCCAGTTATTGAGATGACATCGACTAATCAATGGCATGGGTATGAAACATACCCGCGACAGCTCGTCGATTTGAATTCATACCACTATGATGCAAGTTTCTACGACAACAGACTTCGGGAAGATAGTCTAAGACTATTTACCGGTCCTGACGATCTAAACATCCAAGTACTAGACATATCAAGCGATAACGTTGGCATTGAGGGTAGAACTTCATCTTCGATTAGTATGTTATCAATTACACCCCACTAATAGGAAATCGCAGTCAGAAAGCCAATTGAATACACCACTCGTCTATTGTTCGAAGAATTGTTGGTATGTTCAGTGTCGAATACCGAGTCTGCAGGCCCCGAACAGAATGCTGAGTCGAGCTAGGCACGTACACGTGATGCAAGGTTGTTGCATCGATTTTAGTGAGACTGGCCAATGTCGAAGTTCAAATGTTACACATGAACTGAATATTTTTCTTTCTGAAGCTTTATTCGCCCTTCCAATCCCAGTGTCTTTTCGTGGTCTGAGCTTCACATCTCAGAGCAGCTCACACGGAAGCTCCTAACAACGCACCAAGTCATGCCTGCGTTCCTCGACTGTTTGCATTCGTCAGGTGCAAAATCCAGCAACCTCGACAATACATACGGCAAATGCAAGTATGAGATTCATTTCACAATGAACACGGACCGCCCACCTAGAAACTTAATGACATCGTATGGTACGAGCGCCCTGTCTTGAAATCCCGTTTCGGTTCCTAATATTTCTTTATTAACTTATCAGAACTGTGCTACAATATCTCTTACGCAGCTAAGAATGACCGCCGAGAAGGAATACATGGCTGGAGTATACGCCAGACTTCCGTCTATCACAGATACCAATGCCAAGACAGTTCTAATGTCTGGATACTTGTAAAAGCATCAGCCAGGGTTGGGGATAGAATAACGGAAACTTTCAATTCTCCTCCTCCTCTCACTGCTAATCTATTCGAGAAAAACCCTCTCGAGATGCACATGATCATTCTTTCATCTGCCAGCGAGAATTGGCGTGCTTATTTCAATTCTTTGGAAGAATACTTTTTAAAAACGGTATGTGATAGCATCTCAAATCAATGTTCCCGACGCTAATTTCCGACGGAGACTACGAACGCTGTAAACTACTTGGTTGACAGCAAACTCCTCTTCGATAGGTCTCACCCAGACAGCAAGAAACAGAATCAGGGGGTATCCCCAAGTACTCTTGAAGTCAGTTTTGAAGATGTTCAGCTACTCCAGAAGTTTGAGGAAACCGTTCATCGATTTCAATTATATCTTGAAAATAATGAGTTAACTGTGAAATGTTTAAAGTCCTTGAATGACGCTTACCACAAGTTTTCTGATCCGGACGACGATGCATCTTGGGACACATTTAATGCTGCGCTGGAATGCTATTTGCTGGAGATGGCATCTTACAAACGGAATGTCGAGAATCTTCTCCGACGCGTCCATGGGAGGTCACGGCTGGTATGTTCCATTTGCACTTAGCCAAGGGACGAATTGAATCTAATAATCAAGCTTTACAATGTTCTTGAATTCCAAACGCAAGAAACTGTCTCATGCCATAGCCAGTTTACAACCACGTTGCAGGAAAAAGGCCGAAAGAATTCGGACCTTATGATTCAAATGAATAAGAAGACAGTTGGTGATGCAGTTGGAATGAAAATATTGACGTTTCTGGCAATGTTATACTTGCCGCTGAACTTTGTGATGGTATCCTGGTCGCACCATACAATTTTAAGGAGACTGCTGACGCCTGCCTAGACATTTCTGCAATCTAGTATTATTAGGTTCCTGGATTCCAGCGACCGAATTGATTTCCATCAAGTCCAGTTCTCGAAAGAGGGCTTTGTGATCTTCCTAGCGCTGTCCATTGCTCTCCTTCTTCTTACACTGGGGACCTGGTTTGTGTGGAACAAACTAGAGATAGCAAATGTGAGGAAGTCACTGGATAAATCTATAGCATAGCTCGATTCTGATAGGATCTAATTTATTCCTTTTCGTTTCCGGAATTCCTCAGTTCCAACTCATTACGTGGCAGTGAAAGCCAAGATCGGGAGCCTTGTGTGATACGCACATGCATGCATGCAATGCTACATACTTTGAAATAGCCTGGTTTACGGTGTACCGGTGGCACAACGTGGGGTTCCCAACATACATTCGGCGAACTGGTCAGACGAATTATACAATCGATTAGTGCGGATAACAGATATTTAGTTGACATTAATACATTATAGCCAGGCTCCAGCCTTAAATTTCTAAAACACTGCATGATCCTCGAGGCCTTCAGACTTTTCAAGATGTACCTGATCTCTCGTGACTCACAATGTAGGCCGCAAACTGCACAAACTGCTGCTGTGCACCGTGCGCACTTGGAGTTCGTTGGTGGGGAAGAAGATCCATATAATACCGCCTTTGTTCTTGGGACAACTGGGGAGAAACGTCCGAACAGCAAAAACACCCAAAAAACCCACAACCTCAGCGCAAAAGTAGATTTATACCGTCAGTCGTCAGGTTCGATCCATTCACAAGAGCGAACACGTTGATCCTTTGGCATCGCAGGTAGGGATCACGACCTGTAGACACAAATATGACGCCACCGAACGATACTGGTCCTCGGACAATTCCATCAATTATAAGAAACTTGGTGTCGAGTCGAGATAAACCTTTCAGATTAATCGGTGAAATCGGCCGTCTGGAGGTTGGCAACTGTTGGGAGCAGCCCTTTATTACGGAAACCAATCTGTTCTCTCTCCTGACCCAGGAAGTCGTCAAAACATGGGTAACCCAGTTCATCATCGAAGAACGTATCTCCCTCGCAGACCAGAGCTACCTTAATCATAATTACATCTTTAAATATCTGCGAAAAATCCTCGCTATTCTCATTCTTTCTGGTAAGGAGCGCGAAATCATCTATTTCTGCAAACAGCGCACACTGCTTCAGGATGACAAACTGCCAATATCCCGCCAAGATCTCAGCGCCATTCCTGACCTCGCGGACAGCAGTTTCTTTTTCAATCAATTCATGTTTATCTCTCCGAGGATTTGTGATGACATGCCAGTATCGATAGCGAAAAACCATATCCTCCCTATCCGCCAGCGAGAACTTATTGATAATGGCTTTTTCGGTACAGTTTATAAGATCTTGATTGACGAGCACCAAGATGGCATCAGCGACAAATATTCTAGTGCAAATCCTGTGAGTAGTCAAAAAGACATTAAGACCGTCGCGTATACTAACGCATTTCACCTATTTTTAGGTCTGGTATGCTTGCAAAGAGGTGAAACAAATGAAAGATGTAGATCTTCGGAAAAGTTTTGATGACGAAGTTTTTGCCCTCAATTTTCTCAAAAATCGAACAACAAACGTCGTAAGACTTCGGGCGCATTTCATTCACGAAGCAGACACAACTACTACAGGCTATATGATTTTCGACCTAGCAGACTGTACACTCGAAGAGTATATGAAGAACAATCCGCATCCCACCACCAAAAAAAGCTTGCACGATCTCTTGGAAAAAGCCGCGAGTCTAGCTTCGTGTCTATCAGCCTTTCATCACCCTAATAGGGTCACTGGAGACGAAGAGGAGGGGCTCAGAAGGATCGGAATTCACCGGGATTTGGTGAGTTTTGCAGTTCTTCCATTACTCACTTGCGCCGCTAATTGCCGAGCCGCCTTTCCGAGCAGTCACTTCATAATATTCTCGTTAAAGGAGAGGTGTTTATGATATCGGATTTTGGGCTGGCTAGAGTCAAAGAAGAAAAGGTGAAGGGTGACTCCGGAACCAAGTGGCCACTTTCAGACCGTGGACCTTACATGGCTCCTGAATGCCACAACGGAGCAACGGTCGGGCGCTCTGCTGATGTGTGGGCACTGGGTTGCATTCTTTTGGACGTCCTATCTTTCGGCCTACTAGGACATGTCAATGGCGTTTTGGAGTTCCAAAGGAGAAGAACCGTAACGGTGCAGACCACGAACGGCGCACACCAACTTTTTGCATTCTACGAAAACCAAAGCGTAAAGAAGAAAGTTCTCGATTGGATTGAGCACCTCAGAAAACAGCCTCTTTGCGACTCTGATCTCGTTGGAAACTACATCGATGTTGTCAGAGCAATGCTAAGGAGCGGCCCATTGTTTGATGGCAAGGAATGGTTGAGTAAACAGGTTGAGGATCACTTCCACAAAATCTTTGCCGGCACTTACAAACCAACACCACGCCCTAATCAAAGCCGAACTGTCTCAGTGACTACTATCGTCGGCAGGCTGGGTATTGCACCGAACCCCCCGGCCGCCTCGAGCTCTCAGACGAATATAACTGGTCATCCCTCAACAAGACAACCGCGAAGAGTCCCCAGCATCACTTCCCCGGCAAAGGGCCCATTGAAACGTTTGGTCGCACTCGATACGGTGAGCTTCATCCACTTAATATGTTTGAACGCCCAAAGACGCTTTACTAACTTAAGAGCTCTAGGTTTTTCTTGTAGACAACTCTACGGAAGACAGCGAAGGCTGGCCAGACATGCGCCTGACATTGAAACAGCTTGCCGAGATTGCTATACTTTACGATCAAAATGGCGTTGATCTGTATTTTGTCTCCGGCCAAGAGAACCTACGCGCAGTATTACGATCACAAAATGTGGAAGTGCTCTTGGGCGCCCTCGACAGAAACATTCCTCCACCCGCGAAATTCGTCGGTCTAAGCCTCAAAGTCGACAAGCTTCTATCAAACTACGTCCAGCGATACATTAGTGCCAAAGAAAGGGCTGAACATGATGACATGGACGTCGATTTCACCAACCTCAACCTCATCATACTTACCGACGGGCGCAGTCTACTGGACGACATCGACTTTAGAGAATTGAAGAAATTCATAAGTGTATGGGCCAAGAGATTGGACACCCTTGCAGCGCCAATCAGTCAAGTGGGGATGCAGTTCGTAATGATTAATGGGTCTGATGAGGCACCGGCATGGAAGAAGATGAAGGACCTCGATGATAATCTGCACGGAAAAGGTACCATCAGGTAAGATCATTTGATTAGATCTTTTACTATACTTGTGAGGATGCTAATTGCAACTCAGAGATATTGTTGATGCTCGAATATATAACCCAAATACAGATTTTAATAACAGTAGTCTTCTAGAAGCAATATTACTGGGTGGAAATTACAAAACGTACGATGATGACCTACTGAGCGTCAATGCAACGTCTGCTATATAATGTCCCAATCGATACTGGGTATTGGAAACGGGCTGGTTCTTGTTTGGTTTTGCTAACTTAGCAGTTTTCTTGTGCATGATTGGAGAAATGTTTTGAATCGACCAATTCTATTGTATTAATTTCTATTGTATTCTTAGCCTCGGGATTTTTTTGTTTCCTAATAAGGCTTGTCCCTTTGTACTACTTCTTAGCTAGATACTCAAGTAGGAGATAATATGTAATATGGCTGAATTCAAGTGAAATCATGCATGCTTGTTTGCCGTGGTATCACCCTGGACTGATGCATTCTGTACCCAGATTCATTTGGCTTGCTCGGAGGGCAGCCAGGATCCATTTATCGTTCGTGGGGTCTTAGCAATTGTCTGGAAAATCAAGTTTTAGCCCAATTTGGTAATTAAATCATGAAATCTGCGATGTAAAATACATGTAATAATCTGCACATTGCACAGCAAGCAAATGAAAGTACATAAAATTACCGTATGAAAAAAATGGAGTTTTTTGACGAGGGTACATTTTGGTTTTTTTTCACGTCTATTGGTTGAACAGTTTTTGAACTGTCGTCCTGGAGTTCAAGCACGGTCATGCAATCGTTTTTTGTCCGTTTTATCCCAACACTCGCGATCGACTTGCGTCTATCTCAATTTTTTTCTTACGGTATCCTCCTACACGTCCAATTTTCTCATAGTCTGTTAGCATTTGTTTTCGCCGGGACAGTCGAAAAAAAAGCCGTTTGACAGACTAGTTTTCTCAGATTTGTTGCATTTCCTGTTTGGGAAACCAATTATGAAATTCGGCCAATCAACGACCTGCAAATGCACAGCCATGACGTTGATCGACCAATGAGCGCTCAGGGCTGAAAATGCAAATTTAACAAAACCTCGTGTAGGTGGCCAAATCGATTGAACAGGCTGTTCAGTCGCGGAAAAAAAGGGATGAGACACACGATTCACGAAAACACCCTCAGCCACATTTAAAAAAAGTTCGCAAAGCCAATCAATTTAGAAACATTACTCGCAAAAAATTCCAACCATAAACAAAAAATAACAATTTCCATTTCCAACCCACCAATTAAGTATCCAATCAATCCACAAAAACAAATTGCCCTCCCACCGCTCCAAAAACAACTAAAAGAATCGCCGTATACTTATGCGTAAACTTATATAGCACCGCGAGAGCGAGCATATATATGACCGCCGCGGGCCCCGTCTCCATCGCCCGCTTCACCTGCATCTTCTGTTCCTCCTTTTCCCAATCTGTAGTCCCCTCAATCCCCGCCTTCAATATCTCCATCGCAATAACCGCAATAACTCCAATCACAGCTCCACAAAGTCCATCGAAAAACGCCGCCAGAAACTATCCCCTGTCATCAGCATCTCGTCAAACATTAATACAGGGAGATAAAGTAAAACTTACACTATTCCTAACCAACCTCTCAAGCACCTTATGTCCCGCAATCGTAAACAAAAAACACGGTAAAAACATCCCCAACGTAATCACGATCGCACCCGCGAACGCATGTCCCCACCCATGCCCACCCTGCAGTCCTCCCTGAAACCCAACAAACGTTGCAAATATCACCAACGGTGCTGGTAAAACATTCCCGATCGCTATACAGTCAATAAACGTGCTCTGCGGCAACCAACCACCCAGCAGAACCGCCTCAACCTGGATAAACGGGATTGCGGTGTATGCACCGCCGAAACTGAGGGTTCCTGCTACGAGACCGAGAACGAAGAGGTTGACGATTGTAGGGGTGCGCACGATTCCGAGGCCGAGAGAAATGGGGGAGGGGACGCCGCGGAAATAGACATAGAGAGCGTAGCCGATGTATTGGAGGATGAAGAGGATTCCGGCGGCAATGCGCAGGCGCCGGTGGATTAGGGTGTAGAGGATGCCGTAGAAGGCGAGGGAGATGAAGCTACGGTTGTGTTAGTGGTGGTAGACAGAGGAGGGGAGGTAGGTGTACATGTTGATGCGTAAAGCGGTGTTTATGGCGGTGAAGACTGCGGCGATTAGGAGGTAGGGGTTGAGGGTTCGTCGCTGGTGGTGTAGAATCGTGTGGTCGGCCAACTTGTGGGTTGCGCGGAGAATCTAAAGCAGTGGGTGGTTAGGAATGTGTGGCCGTTATCGAGAACGAGGATTACCATTGCGGCAACTATTGGCTGTAACGCTCTGAAGGACGCTCTGATGTAGGTATTCGAAAACCCGACTCGAGCGTACAAATAACTCGCAACGACCATGAGAACGAACCCAGGTAGCATAAACCCTAACCCAGCAACAATTCCTCCCAACCTGATCAATTAGATCTCTCCCAATAGAAATGGAGTATAGCTAGGATCAGGCAAAAGTCATACCTTCCCGCGGAAAGACATCCAAAGAACATGCATAGCTCGGCGGCCTCAGGACCCGGAAGAATCTGGTACACTGAGAAGACTCTCTGGAACCGCGCGAGAGTGATCCATTTCTCCTCCAGCACAAGTCGTTCCTTGATAAGTGCGATCTGGGCCACAGGTCCTCCCCACGCAAAACATCCAAAATGCCAGAAGAAAAGCCAGAATATTTTGATGACTGAAAGTTTTGGGACATTGGAATTATCCTCAAGGCCATCGTCGTCCTCCGTTAGTTGGGTTTGTGGTAAAGCTGCTTGTTCAACATCTGATCCGGACGATGTTGTAGTTGTGGTGTTTTTCGGTGGTTCCTCAGATGCCATGGTTTTGCTGCCTTGCTGAATATGCGTACACGCAAAACCAAAGCTCGCTTTAAGCCTCCCACAGAGAGACGGACACCCAGCCTCTGATTGGCTTGTCAAAGCCTGAAAATTTTGTACGACTGTAGTCCCCGCGGCAAGTAAATCCCTGTCGTCGATCAGCTGTACCTAAATCTTGGCTCGCACGCAATCGCATGTTCACCCGACTCACTCGTACAAACGCGATCCATGGAACTCGTCGAACGACCTATCGAGAACACTCCGGAAGATCTATGCAAAGCTTCTCCGCCCGACACGCCTAAGGCATGCTCCTTGAAAGATTGCGCCTGCTCACATGCTAATCCTTCCAGGACGTATCACGCCTCGTCCGCTTGCGCGATAATAAACGGCGCTCCCGCGAGCGGCAAAAACAATACATCCACGAGCTGGAGCAACGATGTCAGGAGCATCGCGAGGCTGGGATTCAGGCAAGTATCGAGTTGCAAGAGACCGCGCGGAAGGTGGCGGCACAGAACGTAAGGCTACGCGCGCTGCTTGCGGCGCTGAATGTTGGACAGGATGTGGTGGAGAGATGGGTTCAAGGAGATGATGGTGTACTTGGGGAGGTTAGAGCGGGGAAGTGTGGCGGTGGAGGAAAGACTGCGTGCGACGGCAAGGTAGTTCCGACAGTGCATGATGAGTCTCAGAACTAGCGCTGCACATTCTAACCTACGATAGGACACCACACCACCACCACCACATGATACCGGCGTTACCCAAATACCATCCATCATCTCCTCTCCATCCTCCACCTCTCCCTCCGTCGAAACCTGCAAGCTCCTAAGCCAGCTGAAACTCAACACATCTCTCGATCTCCGCAACCTCCCAGACACTGGTGGATCCGCACCCGATTCCTCCAACAAAGACGGGGTCCCATGTTCTCAGGCGTACGAGATGTTGATTCAACATGCAACGACGGACGAAAAGCTGGTGGATATTGCGCACATCCTTGAAAACGGGTGTACCAAAAGTGGAAGCGGAGGAGGGTGTGTGGTGAAAAATAGTGCTATATGGACAGCGCTAGATAGAGTTTGTTTGCAGTAGCTGAGAGACTGGTGGAGAGTGATAGGGATTTTATGTATTTACTTAGCTTGGATTACTTGTATATTAATGGACGGATCTCTTCCATCATTCGTATGGTACATTTACAGCGTTTCGGCCAGCTGCAGCTAGCTAAACTCCCAAAACTTGGCATTCAATGGCCTTCTCGTATATACCCGTACATAAGTTATAGGCCCAGTCACTACTCTCCCTGTCAACATCGTCGGGTGATTTCCCATGAAATAAAGGCCAAAAGAAACAATATTTTCTGTCTCTGCTATGGCGATGGCGAAGTTTGCCTTTCTCTCAGTATTAAAGTCAGGAAAATACCGTAAGCACACAGAATCAGAAGACACTATGTAAAGATCGTAGACCGGAGGCTTCATCACCATGGTGCAAACTTCAAAATTCATGATTAGTTTTCAAAATCCTATTTCAATTAGACTTAAGACAATTTCAGAACGCAATTATTTTGATTCTCGTTGCAAAAACACAAAACCCAAACCCCATGAATCACGGCGTAATTCATGTTCAAGTCCAGCTACCAACGCTCCACTGGCAACCTTCAATGTAACCCCTCTTAATTCCCTAATACTATATCACGTATCCCCATTGCCTAATATTATATTACGTATCCATTCTTGTTTCCGGATTTCCTTCTCTGCTTCCAGATCAGCGAACGGCGCTTTAATTATAACAGGAGACTGTAAAGGTATACCGGAAAGCACCTTCAATTCGACACAACATTCTTGGAATTCTCTGCAGCTCTGTTGCTGCGTTTACACTGTCACGCCCGTATCTTGATAGGGGTAACAGCTTCCTCGTCTCTGCGATTCCAGGCGGAAAGAATGGTGATGGGTTTGGAGTTGCATGAGACTACGCATGGGTTAGTAATGATTCATAGAAACGGATAGGACCAAGACGTACGCAGTTAATGGTTTCGACGACTGCAAGAAGTAACTTAGAAGTTCCAGGCGTGTTAGGTGTAAAGAAGCAAACGAAGGAAGGTATTTGGATAGTGGGTAATTTTTTTGATATCGGTAATTATCGTGTCAATCTCAATGAAGGTTGGCGAGGCCTGGGAGGCCTCGCATTCTACTTAGTTACCTATGCATATATTAGAGTAATTCTACCAAATGATTTCGTGGAATTGGTAACTCACTAGATTTTCATGTTCTAATCTAACTAGTCCTTTCCCTCAACACCGCCGTCATGACAATGCAACACCATATCCAAAAACAGCTTCCATAGCTTTGCACAAGATAAAATCGATCTCGGTGAAGGTTGGAGAGCAATAGTGTGGAACTATTTTTGGCGTCGGTAAATCATTGCGCCAATCTCAGTGAAGGTTGGGGAGGCTCAGGAAGCCTCCCATTCGGCCCAACTGTCAGTAGATTATGCTTTCTTTGATCAGTGACGCCGGCATCTTTCTATTCCCCTCAAGTAGCCGCCATAATCATAACAATGCACAACCATATTCAGAAGCAATTTTGAGGGGTACTGGTATGTTTGCAGTGTCGAAGTGATGAGAACAACTAGAAGGAAGACTGAGGTTCTTAATTGTCTACTGTACAAAGAGAAGAGAAAAGAGCTGGCTTATATACGAAGGAAAAGCACACCTAACCCAGAGACCCGAGTGCTATCTTGTGTAGAGCTGTAGAGCTAGGCTTCGTTGAGCTCGCATCCGGAACTAGCCACTCGGTCGAGATAACTCCACCACTGATACCAGATCTCTATGCTTAGAGCCTCCGGCAATCACGGAACTCCTTCGGCCGAACTTCTGTCAACACGAAGAACTATGTTCATAAAGGTCGACGTCTCTTCGGTAGAAAATTTAATAGCCATTATACCTCTGGTGAAGTTTTCTACCGTCATCGTCCACAGCGGCGATTATTGGGGTGGGCTCTGTGTCGAACCCTGAGACTTGAGCTCCCCAAACACGCATCGTGGAAGTGAAAGTAAAGATTGAGCTTAATTGCAATGTTAGTGCTTATTTAATAGGACTTTATCCAACACCAGGTTTGATCTGTTTCAAGCTGATGCCGATCGAGATCGCCGAGAGTGGTTATGATTGATTTTGGGTTGATGAAAGAGTTTGAATAGCTGTATTTCGCTTAGCTTCATGTTGAATAGCCGTATTTTGCTTGGCTCCATGCTGGAGAGCATGCCACTTTCAACCTGCGAGCATCCACAGCAGCTACTTCATATCATTTTCCATAAATCGCTCAGCGGGGGCTAAAATCCTAGATAAATTAACAAATGACATAAGCACAAGTACAAGCATAGTGGAAACTGTCTTACAGGAATGGGCGGACACCCTTTTCCCTTTCCCTGACCTCAAGTAGCATTTAAGATTTTAACATATGGAGAATCAGAGGTTAGATAGATAGGGCTTGTGTGATGAGGAGTATCTGAAGAAAAGTCGGGATAGATAGATTTTCTCAGCTCTATAGCCTGTGAAAAACTTTGGGATGACTCGAGGTCTTCCCCTCATGGTTCCCACGCTCCCAACCAATCTCGTGGCTCTCGAAAGTCCATCTCTTGCATATGGTACCTCGAGCATCCAACGTTGAGCCAGTAAATCGTCCATCCGGGCCAACTTAATACTATACTTGCTGATTGTAGTTTGCCGAATGAGTGGAGAAGATCCGCTATTAGCGAAATTCTGTGGTTCGCTGAACTTCTGCGGGAGAGCTATGGTTCACTCAGCTCGAATTCACGGCGTTTGAGTTTCCGCAGGAGAACAAGGTAGAGGTTCGGCTGGCTGTTGAGGAGATCCGATAGGCAGACTCAAGTATCGCAAAGCTGTTGAGAAGAGTCGAAGAGTTGAATCATTAGAGTGGGGAGTTCCACCGATGAAAGATAATTGATCCAGGTTGACCTTCATGTCATTCCCACACTCCCAACTAATCTGGTAGCCCTCAAAAGCCCATCTCCTGCATGCATGGATACCTTTATCTGCTCAACCAACGTCTCCATCAACCCCAAAAATAGGTTGATTGTTGACAGAGTTCCCAAGCTATTGGATCGTCCGCCCAGTCATCCACAGGTTCATAGATTGTTGATGAGTGAGCGTAGAAGAGGCTGGATCGATAGAGATTCGACTGCAGAAGGGGTTGAGATGAAGAGCAAGTTCCTAACGAACGATGAAGGAAAGTGAGGATTCCAGCCATTGAAGAGCAGAATCGTACAGATTGAGTTCCGACCGATTGATCGGCACAACCCCTGGTCTCCCAAGTATTTGAGAGATTGCGAACGCCGTTGACGAGGCGTGGGAGGGTATGCCAGGAGTTGGTTATCATTCCCCCCTCATGATCGAGCTCGCCAATTACTGGGCGTGAGCTCCTCCCATCAACGGCTAGAAGTTGTAGCCTCTCTTTGGCTGTGACATTGCCCGTACAAGAGACCATAAATCTTGTTCGTCGTATATTCTCGGTCTTGACAAAAAACCCATTGAAAGAGAGAACAAATGAATGGATCCATGGTTTCGTTGGCATCGTTGCTGGGGAAGCTGGGAAACCCCTCCCTCCCCCCAAAGGCTAGAGCAACACCAAGATGAGCCGTGTTCAAACAACACCAAGAATAGCTGATGCGAAGCCAACATCAGCTGGAACAGATGTCAGTATAGTCCACACAGTAGAGAAAGGGTCAAAATACTGCGTAAAAGGTTGCTTGAAGACCTTGTACTCGGTATTATGGTGTTGCTTTTCTCTAGAAGTCGAGGGCCGAGAGCTCATTTATGCTTGCCTTTGTTCTCACTTTCTCCGATGACATAGATCAGAAAGAAGCCATGTTGTCAAATAACTTAATTCCTCACTTGAGAAGTTTATTGTACTTGAATCATTTTTTGCTTGTTTTTATTCTCTCACCGCCGGTCAGGCCAGACACGGACGAAATCAAGGGTGTGCGTTGCTAACCAGGTGGTGCTCGCTGGAGAACCCAGTCGGTAATGTCCTTCTTCATCTCCATACTCATGGTGCTTTTCGTCGTTGAAGAATAGCCATGTTGGCATATAGCTTTATCGTCATGGTAAATGTGCTTGAGTCATTTTATGCTTGCCTTTGTTCTCTCTTTTCCGGTGGCCAGGCTATATTTTGAGACCAGTAGATGACATCAAGGGTTGGTACTTAAGTAGTTTCCAGAAGCTATATTGACAAGTAGCTACGTAAAGCATTCACCTCCCAAGACTCGCGATGTTGCATGTGCTAAGTCATTTTATGCTTTCTTTTAATTTTCTTTTCAGCCCAGGATAGCTCATGACACTCGATGCCTCCCCTCCACCACAAGTATGGTATGAGTTTGTCGGAAGGTCGTTACAACCAATCCAGGGCATTTGAGGAGCCCATAATCAGGATTGCAGGGCGGATACGGTAACAGTCAACTATTTCTACTTTCGAGAACTTGAGAAGTAGTTTGCGAAGAGAGGACACGGTGGGTTAGCTGTTTCCTCGTTCTTCCGTTCTTGCTTGAATCTGCAATTGAGAGTTGTTTGTGGAGAATATAAGTGGTCTGGTTATTCAAACCTCCTAACCAGACACCTCCTTGTCTCGAACGTATACATGGCGGCTGAAGGAATCAAAGATATATGTGGCAATAGCCAACTGTTTCTACCTTCGACAACTTGAGAAATAGTTTGCCAAGAGAGGAATCGATGGGTTGGCTGTTTCCTCGTTCTTCCGTCCGTGCTTGAATCATCAAAGGTGCGTTGATTGCGGCCAGAGTGGGCTGGTTTGGTTACTCATACCTCCTAACCAGGCACTTCCTTGTCTCTGTGCAGGGTGGCTGAGAGAATCAGGCGCCCTGTACATCGCCACTCACCTCATGTTCGACGGTATGAATTTCGGCGAAGCCGTGTCAAGTTCTTGAAGGTGCCGTCGACGTGGCCCGTCGATAGGTAGGACGAGAGTGATTGGAAGAACGAAGGTTGAAAAGAAAGAGAGAGGATGTGTTGGGCGTCGATGATATGGATGTCCCGCTTATTTTGCACTGTAGGTGGAGGTATGAGGGGAGTATGTGTTAATCGGCGATGATCTAGATGTCCCGTTCATGGTTGTGGTATGTAGGCGAAGGAATGAGGGGAGGATGTCCCGTTCATGGTTTTTTTCGTGAGCATAAAATGGCGGATGGAGTGAAGAGATAGAGCAAGATATGTTGAGAATCGATGTTCCGCTCATAGAAGTGTAATTCGTGGCCAGTTGTTTGATATTTTGAGAGCTTAGGTGTTCTCGTTCCCAAACTGTCTCACTGCTCCCAAACTTCTTTGCCGCAACGAATGAGGAGGTATACGAGCACTAGGTTCGGTACTGGAGGACTTCCCGTGGTTCTATTGACCCAAATAGACCGCTCAAATAGACTGGCAATGTTATCATTAGATATAGACAGCAAGAAAGTGAGAAGTGATAGGAAAGGAAGGTACGATAATGATTTCCATTAAGAAAGGGATCAGCAAAAAGGACAGAATCGCTTACTCTCTTATGAAGCCTCCGCATTTTGTGAGGAGCATCCACGACCATTAGATCTCGATTGTCTCGATTGGAGACGAGAAGGTGATGGTTTTGGTGTAGCGAATTGAGTCGAAAACCATGAATAAACTCCGGAAGAGCTCAGGCAACTCTCTCCCTCACACCACCACCCAACTCATCCTCATTCCGAGCCTTACCTCCCCCATCAGTTTATCTTAGGCTTGGATACCTAGCCGTAACTAGGGGGCAGTGGACAAGGAGGA
The DNA here is from genome assembly GCA_015178995.1 of Trichophaea hybrida. Taxonomy (NCBI): domain Eukaryota; kingdom Fungi; phylum Ascomycota; class Pezizomycetes; order Pezizales; family Pyronemataceae; genus Trichophaea; species Trichophaea hybrida. The sequence goes on along the minus strand of WHVE01000007.1, from coordinate 282,060 downwards.
GGCTTTGGAGTCGGAATCCGACGCTGTGATACCGGTCAGTGTTGTTCGGAGGAACAAAGTCAACGAGCAGTTACAATGGTTGACTTACATGCAATTGACCTACCCGAGTGGGCAGGGGTAGGCTCGAGAGTCGGAATCCAACGCTGGATGCTAGCCAGCAGTTGCAATTGACCTATTGCCAGCGGGTTCGTCTCGACTCGCCTGAATCCCTCAGACGCTCCACGCCCCAGTGCACCACTAAATGCTCTAAAATATGCAGCCTCAGCCGTGGATGTCGCAGTAATCGAGTCATATTTTTAGTCTTGAACGTAATAATAACACATGTTCTTTTTTATCTGTGTCGCATTGTTGCGGATGGTGTTGGTATCGAGTGTCGATTTTGGTGGATAAGAGCGGGTACGGTTGCAATTGGAAGCGGGTATTGGTTTGCTGTTGCCCGCGACGACCCTGTTACCCCCCAACTTCTTCTTCTATGCTCATGCTAGCTCTTGCTTTGGGTGATGGTTCCTGCATTCTTTCCTGCTGCTATAACACACCTTGCCGAAGAATTTACTTGAGCGAGAGACTTGCTCTCTTTCCCGCCGCTTTTGCAGGCGTCTACCCCCGCTGCTAATCTCGGGCGCTTTTTTTTTCGCTGTGCAGGAAGCGCACTGCCCCTCGAGCCCTCTACCCAAACCCGCTTCTGTTGTAACGATGTCAATTTTCTATCTACTTCAGTACACCATTGGCGTTCTGTGTCACTCCACAGCTTTGATACACTCTTTTGTAGCGACCTACTGAAGCTACACTCACAGCAACATCTTCACATCGCTTCTGCTTAGCGACAGATGTTTTGAATCCTTCATCGGAGCTATATTTGTCGACTGCGAGCTTAGGTTGTTCTCGTGTCCAGACTTTTTCGCCTCGCTCGCAGGGGATAGCAGGCGAGATCAAGCTTGAATAAGGGATCGTTGAAACACCCGCTACTATTGTATGTTTTCCACTCTCATTATTGATGCCGATGTCTCTACTGGTGCTAATAGGATTTATAGCACCTTACAACGTTCTCTAGAAAGAGGCTACTGCATTGGTCGCACACCGGCCCTTTACTGCGACTACAGATCTCGCAGAAAAGAATGAGCCACCATCAATAATATCGTTTCATTGTCCGCATCCGGCGTTCGAGTCAAGTTATGCGGTCGCAACAATCATGATCTATGACTAGAGATACCGCCGCCCAGTTGACAAACGCAACCAAGTCTTTGATAATTTCCATGACATGACTCGCGCGGCAACCCTTTTTATTCTGACACGCATGGTGAAGCTCCTTCGGCTAGAGATACCGCCGCCCAGTTAACGAACGCAACCAAGACCATGATTATGTCCATGATATGACTCTACGAAAGCCTGCTTAAGTCATCCTAAAAGGCCCAGGTGAGAATAAACGACTCTATCTATCTATCATCATCATCATCATCATCATCATCATCATCATCATCATCATCATCATCATCATCATCATCATCATCAGTCGGTTACAGGTATGGCAGCTTGGTTTTCGACGTCAACTCAACTAGCTGTTAAACTGCTTCATTAATTCGCATGAGGGTAAGTAAGGCCTCTCGCTACAACTTCTCTACATAATGTTAACGGCGGGCAAAAAGATGAGCCCACCGCCTCTCGTTTGGTCGGAGTTGGTGTTGGGGTAGGAGTGCGGAAGTAGGAGAGTTGCGATATAGGTACAGAGTGTAGAGAGAAAGAGAAGGAAAAGACTCGAGATATATACAAGAGAGTTGTATGCCTTATGCCTTGCCATCAGCCCCGCTTACAGTCAGCTCGTGTCAGGTCTATTTATGCAACAACGAGAAGAGAGTTACGGTATAGTGATCGTCCATGACTCGTGGCCAAAACTGTTTAGAGATTCGGGTCTCGAGCGGTACTGCTCCAGCACGCATGGAGAAGCTCCATCCATTAATGATACCGCCGCTCAATGGACGAATGCAACCAAGACCTTGATCATGTCTATGTCTCGCCGAAAGCCTGTTCTGGTCACCCGAAAGGAATAACAGGTTGCATCCATCACTCGGATACCGATGCGACGGCTTGTACACGGGCAGAGATGTTTTTGTAAAGAGAAGAGATGGCCTACCGTTTCAAGTTGGTGCGTAATGATGGACAGGTTGCTTTCGAGTCTGCTTACATTGCTACTGGTGATGAAGATGCTGCGTATCAAGCCTTGACCGCGGCTTAGCTATCATTTTCTTTCTTCATTTCTGTATCTATCAACCGCGCTGGGTACAGATACGACGGCTTGGTTTTTCATGCCGACACAACTTTTCAATTCCTGTTCGTTGATGTATAAGGGTAAGTAAAGTCTTCCGCTGTACGTGCCTCTATTTCTCTACTTAATACTAACGAAGACCAAAAAGACAGAGATCCAGGACTCGAGCTCTTTATTCAGGCACGAATGGAAAAGCTCCTTCATCTGCCGCCCAGTTGGCGAACGCAACCAATCCCTTTACCATGTCCATGTCTCGCAGCAAGTCTGTTTGGGCCATCCGGAAGGGCACAAGTGAATAACAGGCTGTATGCTTCAATCGGATACCGGTATGACGGCTTGATTTTCCCCTTCAACTCAGAGCTGTTGATATGCATGAGGGTAAGTCAAGCCTCTCGCTACCGCTTCTCTACATATTGCTGACGAAGGAAACAAGATGACCCCACCTTCTCGACCAAGAACCTCACAGCTGGGTCGGAATTGGTGCTGGGGTAGGAGTGCAGCAGGAGAGGAGGCTGTTAGATATGTTGCTTGTGGTGATGAAGATGAGGAAGTCTATGACTCGCCGCAAGCCGGTTTGGATCATCCGGAAGGGCTCAAGTGAGAATAAACAGCTGCATCCTTCAATCAGTCGGTTATAGATCCGACGGATTGGTCTTCCACGTCGTTGAAGGCTTTCGATTAAGGCTCCATTGATCTGAAAGTGGGTAAGTAGAGTCTCTCGCTTTCGCTTCTCTAGCTCTACTTATGCTAATGAAGGATAACAAGAGCACAACCACGATCGAACGCTGAGGATAAGCCGCCTTATTGACGAACACGACTAAGTACCTGATCATGTCCATGTCTCGCCGAAAGCCTGTTAGGGTCATCCGGAAGGGTCTAAGTTAGAATAAACGGCTGTATCCATCATCATCATCATCATCATCATCACCAGTTGGGTTCAGTAAGTTGGCTTGGACGCTAAATTGGCGATTTCCGAGTCAACTCAGGATTCTTCATTCCCCCTTCGTTAATTTTCTCGCCGCCCAATGTAACCATATTCTCAATTCTTGTCTCGGGACGATCTGGATATAATGATAGAGATTCGGGCCTCGAGCTCTTTCATTAGCACGCATGGTTAAGCTCCTTTAGCTGGAGAGACACTGCCGCCCAGTTGACGAACGCAACCAAGTCCTTGTTCATGTCCATGTCTCGCGGAAAGCCTATTAGATTTGGCCATCCGGATAGGTTTAAGTGAGAGTACAAATGATTGTATCCATCAATCGGATACAGATATGAGGGCTTGGTTTCCTTGTCGACTCTACATTGACGAACGCAACCAAAATCTTGATCATGTCCATGTCTCGCGGCAAGCCTGTTGTTGTCACGAGTCAATCTGAGTATAATGATAGAGATTCGAGCATCGATTTCTACTACTCAGGCACGTATGGAGAAGCTCCACCCGCTAACGATACCATCACCCAGTTGACGAATGCAACCAAGACCCTGATCATGACCATGTCTCGTCGCAAGCCTGTTAGGGTCATCCGGATGAGTCTAAGTGAGAACAAACGGCTGTATGCATCATTCGGATACCGATACGACGGTTTGCTTTTTTGCGTCGGCGGACTTACTCAATAACCATTTCATTGATGTGCATGAGGGTAAGGTCTCTTATCACCATCTCTAGCTCTCAATGGTTGCTAACAAGTGAGATCAAGACAACCCCAACATTGCCTTCATGACCAAAGAGTCCTTCGGTTTCGCCGCGAGGGTTCGGGATGGGGTGGGAGTGCCTCAATTCAAGGCAGGCTACGCGATTGAAGCTGCCGCTTTGCCTGGGGATAATACTGTTTACCATTTCAAGTTGGTATGCGATATCGATGATGGTCAGTTTGATCTTGCGGCTATCAGGAATCGTCCTACGCCTGACGAATATCCTGCCTATCAAGCCTTGACCTTCACATAGCTATCAAGTTCTTTCATCATTTCTTGATTTTGTTCGATTTTCTATTGTGCTGGGGTTTAGCGTGCGTTTGCATTTTTATTCTGCCAATGACCCTGCTCTCGTTCCCAGATTTCTCGTCGCTCGCAAGCTGGCTAGTTTAATCATGAGTATATGCGCGTCAAATTCCCGTAAGTTTTCGAATCCTGCACCACATCACATCACATCACACACTAACATTGCGAGGTTTCTTACTTTTAACGTCAATAAGATCTACGGGAACGTAACACAATGGGCATTTTCAATCGTGGGTGTCTGCAGCCTCTCTAAGAGCGCGGTTGACTGAAGAGGAAGAGAAAGGCTGGGTTATGAATTCTGCTGCCTATTAAGTCTTGACTTCGGCCTAGCTATCATCTTCTTCATTTCTGTATCTTGTTCGGTTTTCTGTTGTGCTGGGTTTAGAAAGTTTAAGGCGAGGCCAGGGATCAAGGTCTTGTTGATGCAGGAACTATGGGATTGTACCATTGCTATGCGTGAGTAAATACTCCCACCATGTTTTCCTACGCATATGCTAACGGTTTTGAAAAGACAGCCCCGCGTTTGGATGGGGTGGGAATGCAAGCAGGCGGAAGAGACACAGTTACAGCAGATCCAGTCGGCCGTGAGTCCAGAGCATCTGATCATCGATATAATAGAAATCCGTAAGTTGTCAACTCTTACGGCATCATCAATGATCACTTACTGACATTGCAAAGGAATTTTTTTTGACTTGGACACTGTACCGCGAGATGAACAACGAACGCCATCGGTCACCGATCAATCTGGTTTGCAGCTTGGAGAATGTCATTTTGGGGCAAAAGAGGTCATTCATATTGTCATCAAGCCAAGAGAGAAGATTGTTTTTTTGTGATTACCGCCGCTGCTTCTGTTCGGTGCGTATCGTTGATATCTGGGGTTTCAGTGGTACTGGGGAAATGAAGCTTTCATGAGCAAGTGCCATGGGTTAGGGAAGGCTAGATGTGAGTTGACGGAAAGGTCAAAGATAGTGACCATGGATTAACGTCAGTGGGTCCCCGAACTCATTGAGCACGTTCGACATCCTTGACCGCTATCAATTCATACATATCAATTCCAATTCCACGCCTTCTAGATAGATACACTTTACCGTGCCATTTCCACGCACTTACATATCCCAGCTAGTAATTTTCGCTTGCTTCCGCGCCGCAATGCCCGCTTATAACCACAATAAAGGGAAACCCTAACCCGGATTTGCAATTGCGGGCTCCACAGCCGCCGCATTTATATTGCACATGCTACAAACTTAGAGCGAGCTCGTAAGGTTGAGTCTGACCTCATCTTTGCAGCTCTCGGGGAATATCTCAGAAATAGGAAGTGTGCCGATGAGTGGGTACTCGTATATAGAAGACGAAATCAGGAGTGCAGGGGTTATTGGAGTGGGGACTGCCAATATGAAAACCAAAATCTTAGCGATTTTGCGAGAGCAAACTGTTTAGGACAATGTACCTCTAACAACCTATGGGCTTATAACCAACAATAGGCCAACTTAATTTCTCAGCTACAAATGGTTGGTATTGTGCCGCAACAATGGCCACCATTCTCATAGTCTTAAGCGACTTCAAATCTGAATCTAAACACTCCCGATTCCGTCTACCCTGTGCGTGTAGAGAGGTTTAGTGAATGTAAGAATGAGATGAATTTGGATTAGAAATGAGTGGGGGGTTGAAAATAGATATGTAAAGCGTTTTGTTGAATGCTCTTGAACAAAAGACAGGTGTCCACAAATTCCTAGGGGCAAAAATAGCGTGTCTGCTAATCATCCCCGCTAAACCCAGCTAGGTTTCCCCGCGTTTGCTCTTTCCCCATCGCAAGCTTGGACCAGCACAAACTTCAGTATAGCTACCGCAGTATCGATCCTTGAACCGAACAAGCGAGAGTTTTAACAAAGAACGGCAAGTAGCGCTGGGCATCACCACTTCAATGCAGGAAGTTAAATGTTCAGACCAATGCCGTGGCATGGCAAGGAGAATCCCAACATCGGCCTACATATAACCCACGTCCACCTCCTTTTCAATCAATCTTACCATCCACACCACAACAATGACTCCCGGTTTTTTCCAAGCACAGGCGGAACTCCATCTTCCAGGCAAAGACATCCTCTCATGGATGTTCGATAGCCCGTGGTACGATCTGAACAAAACGGTGCTCCTGCCCTGACGCTTTGGCTCATAAGCTCCTAGAAGCTAATTAGAACAATCCACAGATCTATATCTCCGCAAATGATCCTTCGCGCTCCCTCACAGGCGCGCAGTGCAAAGACATCATATGCAGGCTCGCAAAAGGGTTAAGAGACGCTGGACTGAGAAAGGGGGATGTAGTCATGCTCCACTCTTTTAACGATGTCCGTATTTTCCCCGTCTTCCCCGCGCCGTGGGCGCTGATATCGACAGATCAACTACCCACTCATCGTCCTCGGCACCATCGCCGCCGGTGGTATCTGGACTGGCTCCAACCCCGCCTACACACCTGGCGAGCTCACGCACCATATCCGCAGATCTGCGGCATGCTTCATAATCTCTGAGCCTGAGATCCTCCCGGCGATCCGCGCCGCCGGCGACACTTGCGACATCCCCGCACAGAACTACTGGATCTTCGATAACCTACCTACGCAAACTATCCCCGCGGGCTACCGATCCTGGCGCACGCTACTCGCGAATAGTGGATCGGACTGGGTGCGGTTCAATGACCTAGAAATCTCCGCGGCTACAACAGCGATGCGCCTATTCTCGTCCGGAACTACGGGACTTCCAAAGGCGGCGAACATCTCGCATCTGAATCTCATCGCGCAGCATACGGTGGTGTCGGAATATCAGCCTAAGGACTATGAAGTACCCCCCCCCCCCCACCCCCCTTTTTCTCCTTGGTCGTTCGCGCGCTGACATGGGAAGCCAACCTACTGTCTTTCCCTCCCATTATTCCACGCCGCTAGCGCTCCCTCCGTACACGTCTCCAAGCTCCGCTCCGGAAGACGCACATACATCCTCCGCCGCTTCGACCTCGAGCTGTACCTGCGCTGCATCCGCGACTTCAAAATCACAGAAGTGACAGTCGTTCCCCCGTTGGTCATTGCAATGGTTATGTCGCCCATCTGCAATTCCAGCTTCTTCACTTCTATCCGCTCTGCTACCAGCGGCGCAGCTCCATTGCGTCTTCAACTACAAAGACGCTTTCGGGCATTGTTGCCAAAGGAAACGCCAATGACGCAGGCGTGGGGTATGACAGAGACTACATGTATAGCAACTATGATCTGGGCTGGAGAATTCGACGATACGGGAAGTGTGGGGTATCTTGTTCCTGGGTTAGAAGCAAAACTTGTGGATGACGAAGAGAATGAAGTGAACAGTTATAATAATACCGGAGAGATGTGTGTTCGTGGGAAAACGATATTTCAGGGTATCATAACAACCCAGAAGCGAATAGGGAGTCGTTTGATAAGGATGGGTTTTACAAAACTGGTGATATCATGTACTGCGATGGCGCGAGTAAGAAATGGTACATTGTCGACCGGAAGAAGGTTTTTCCCGCCTCCATTCTCTCCTCTCGTCTTGTACTAACAAACTCCCAGGAACTAATTAAAGTCCGCGGCTTCCAAGTCGTTCCTCCAGAGCTCGAATCAACTCTCTTAAGCCACCCTGAGATCATCGACGCCGCGGTAATAGGAGTCACAAATTCGGATGGCGAAGAGCTGCCACGCGCTTACGTTGTGAAACGACCTGGTGCGACGGTCACGACTGAGGATGTGTTTGATTTTGTAGACAGCGGCTGGCAAGTTATAAGAGACTTGATGGTGGGGTGGTGTTTTTGGATGCGATCCCGAAGACGACTAGTGGGAAGATTTTGAAGAGGACGTTGAGGGAGTGGGCGAAGAAGGAGGCGAGGGAGGGGGGGAGTAAACTGTAGCTATAGTGAAAGAGGAGGAGGAGGAGGTGGTGGTGGTGGTGGTGGTGGAGGTGGAGGGGTGGAACTGATGACGTTTTGGTAAATGCGGTTCGATCCTAGATCTATGCAATTAGATATCAACTTCAAATTTCCTTAGGAAAGTCTATACTATCAGTTTCCTAACACAGCACTACATAGAGTTCATGAAAGAGCCATGTGTTGATGGCTTCATATTAAAATTCCACGAAATCGCACTCGTCGACTGATCGAGTATCCACAAAATTTGTGACGCCCGCGGATGGGAACGAGAAAAATCGGACATCGTATTCCCATTACAAACTCTTTGGAGCTCAATATTGGCCAGCATATGCACCGTGATAACGATTGAAAAGAGGGTGGATTCACGCAACAGCAATGATTTCAAATTACAGCGCTACCAAACGTATGAACCGTGTAAAGCATGGGATAAACATCTAGGCAGAAGTCAGTGCCTTCTAAGTACTCTATTGTGATGGCCATCTTTAATTTTCAATGGGATTCCTGTCAGTATGTGGCATATAATCGGGTGTCTCTTTGTTCTCACTTGAGTACTCACTCTGACCTTCAATGCCCGCGCTCGGAGTATCGCCCGGCGACACATAAAATCACTTACCTACCCTTTCCAACCGTCACAAATTTATTGCAAAGAAACCCACACAGCTGCTCTCGCTCTCTCTTCAGAAGCGGGTAGTGCACAAGCACACTTCTTACTTTATTCTTCCTCCTCTAGCTCGTCCTCCACTCTTATCTCGATCAGCCGCTTTTTTCCGCTAACGCAACTTATTGGGTGGGCGTCAATCGAGACTACCTCCACTCGCTCTTCCATCTTCTCTCCATGGCCACCTCCGTCTTCTCTTCATCACCCTCTCGCTTCTTCTCTTCTCCTCCTTTCCACCCCCCTCACCTTACAACCTCGTGGAATTGTTGCCATCAAATGCCACCACCTCAGTCAACCGCTTATTTCCCACTACACGGAAGCTTTAGAGCAACTCGTGGGTGAGCACTACAAACGCCACCCACAAAATTCTACTATTCACGCCAACCGGGAGAGGCCTTTTCAGGCCACCGGCTACTCTGGTTAACAACACTTCATTCCGTCTACTCCTCAGCCGATATTAAGAGAAAACACTGGGCACAGAGCCCAGTTGCGAAAACTTATCAACGGTTTCCAAGTCGATACCGACCTCAACCAATTAGCTAGACTTATCCCACATCTACTGTAGACAAAGGAAGTCGACAGCCTTAGACTCTTCAAACGATACACTAGGCACAGTGCCCAATTACGAAGCCTGCCAATGGCTTCCAAGTTGATGTCGTTCGACTAGCTTCACCTACATCTACTGGTGGACATAAGATAGTAGTCGGCATTAAGAGCGGGTTACTTGAGCTTGGCAAGACAGCTTCGGCTGCTTGCTCTAGAGCCCAAGAGCACCCGAAGGCTTCCAGTCCATGTTGGAAAGGAATGTTGTAGAGTGGTGATGCACTAAAAAGGTACATTCTTGATTATTTCATCCTCCTTTTCTGGAATGACACTAATTGAGCTGTAGTCCTATAGCTCCATCTACTCCAGCACCTCCAGCGTGGTCTGGCACGGGACTAAGTCCTTCCCGTCCAGAAGTGAAAGAAGGTCGAGTGGTCTATTGAAGGGGCGAAGTGGACTCTCTCATCCGTTACGTTACACTCCATTCGGCATTCGTGCCAAAGCGGTTGAAAAGGCCTATCAATGGATTCTGAATAAAATGAGCCGCCTCAGTAGCAATGCAATGGACCACTTGCCACCTGCGACCTCCACCTGTGGAAAGGAGACTCCTTGGAGAATCGCATTTATGAAGGAGGCGACGAACACGAAATTAATCCCTTCATACATCCCCCGTCCCTGGCTCACCTACCAGGCATACATGATGGGAGCAGTAAACAGCATTAGAACGGATACCTCACCTGCTTCCATCGCGTTTCTTCACTCTATCCAGTCTTGCTTCATCGTGTTATCCCGTTTTATTGCTCTCGCCAGCCCGTTAGAATTCAGACGCATTATCGCGTAATCCTGTTTTGCACCCCGATTGAGAAAAATCTCGTTGAGTTGTGGAGTTTGTTTGATTTTGTGTTTCCTAGACATTTGGGCACGCTGCCTAAGCTCAATGCCTAGGTGGAGGTTCCTAATTGCGCTTTCAATATGCTGCTGTCCTCAAGCAATTGATTGCCCCTTATCTATTACACCAAATAAAGATCGACGTTATGCAAGACCTACCCACGAAGGAAGAGAAAGTGCATGGCGAGGAATCACTTGCTTCCCGTATTTCTCATGGGCGGAGGTAACAGACCTCCTCCAACCAGGAGTCTCCTTGGAGAATTGCGTTAATGAAGGAGGCGAGAACACGGAACCAACCCCTTACAATTTTCCGACGGCACGAAAGGACTACATCCTCAGATCTTCCGTTCAGCTGTCCGCGACCTGGTTCTGTAAGCTTCTATATTCCTCCGAAGCAACCCTTGAATACCTTACTAATGAGCCATTGATCCAATTAGTGCCAGCCGCGGCCGGCTATCTGTGGGTGAAAATTTCGTGAGAAAAAAAGTAGTATCAGTTCGATTTTGTTCTAGCATTTTCTTGATTCAGCTCTACTTGTTCCTATGGGGCATCATCAGATGGTAATTGTACATACCTCTGAAACAAACAACCAAGACATCCGCTGGAGCCCGAGGAATCAGTGATAAGAGGCGGAAAGATTACCAGCCCAAGTTCCCTACCGACCTTGATAAGAATAGTAACGGAAGGAGGAAGGGAAGCCCTTAATCAATCATCCTCACTTCCAACTCATCCATTTCGACGCAACCACCAATGTGGTTTCCACCTTCTCGGCTGTGACAATCTTTTCATGGCTTTTTTCTACGAATTTGGAGGTGGCAAGGGCCCAATACGGCATGGGTAAAACATGGCTGTGTCTTTGAAAGGCATGTCTCTTCTGCTTTCGTCACCTTTATTCACGATGTTCGGATGTTGGCTAGGCGATATTAGTACGACACGGCCGCGGAGGCCTACAAAATGCCGTCGGGGACCAAATCGACCCCAAAGCCAGGAGATTGATTTTATCCGACCCAAAACTCCTCAAGCTAGATGTGGTACCAGAAGCGAGTTAGCCTTCGTTTGCCTTCAACAGAAGAAACAGAATAGACAATAGCGAAAAGTATTAGTACTGCTATTTTTGTAAGTGTTTGATATGCTTTTGCTGCAAATTGCAAACGCGAGGTCGGTTAGTCTAACTTTATGATTAGTAGGTACAACTACTTGTAGGAATCGAACATCAGGATCCTGAGTGGGAGACTGTTAACATGTCGAAATGTCTCCAAGATTTTAAAACCCAAAAATAAAACTCCGCTTTAGTTCGCCTACCATCAACACGTTTTTGGGTGTCTCCAGATCTAGAGACTCCCAAAATAAAGCTCCGTTTTAGTATGGCCATTATAAACACCATCGAAAAACACGCCAGATGAATCATCAGAATCATCAAGCACAAATACCGCAACCGAATAGTTCTGTACAACAAGACAGTTCTCTCATAGTGTATGTCGACTTGACTTTTATTCGACAAACCACCCTTCGCCTTCGAAGTGGAGATGGATAATGCAAATTCATTAATAGAGGATGAAAGACCTGGCATCTTTTACCACCAACCGTCGGTTATATTTTTCATAGAGTCTTGAAAAATGATGTGGAGTTTCTGTTTGCGATGGTTAGATTTTGTGTATTTTATTCTACATATTAACTATAGTGGGGGTTTCTACAGCTCAAACTTTTATGTTTTTTTGCCCTAGTTTGTTTGTAAAAATCGATGAATGTACTCTCATCCAATTAAGGTTTTCGGCAGCATTATGATAGAGCTAGCAATATGGCTATTGAGGTGAAGATAAAGAGAATAGGGCCCCCATTGATAAATTTACTAAGCAGGGCAATTTTCAGGTACATAAAAGTATGCCGTAAATCCGGAATCCACTGCAATAATGCGCTCGAAATTGAACCGGAGGCTGTACTTTTTTCCTTCAAGTGCTTCTTTGTTCCCGTGGTCATCACCCAGCCTCTCCGGAGCTCCTAATCTCAAAGCAGGGCGACGCACACAATCACTTACCTCCATTCCTCTCACATCTCGCCATCCATCTTCTTCCTCTTCTTACGAACTAATCTCCTTCTGTACTTGTACTCTTTTTTATTGCTACAGCAAAGCGAGCTTGCGAGCGACGAGAAAATCTGGGCACAAGGAGAATCTCCTTCTTCTCGCGACTTCGTCTTCCCTCCTCTTAATTTATCCTCGCCAAAAATTCACTCACCGGAGCTTCTACACAGATCCAGCTCCAGCCCTTAGGCTGCACTTTTGAATAATGTACGCGTCTATAAAATTGGAACTGATTCTACTTTTGGAGGGGAAAGGGCGTGTATTGGGGGATGCTGATCATAAAGCAGACAACTCAGGTTTCAAACTTGTCGAATTAGGAGAAAACACTTCGAACTTCAATCATAGAGAAGGCATGAGTGGGAAGCCTTTTCAGCCTGCCGCTTTAACAGGAAGAATGGCGAGTATTTATTGAGCATTAGAAGTCTTCGATGGCTGACATTGACTAGAAGAATGGAGACTATCTCCTAAGCATCAGAATTCTTAGATGGCTTACTGTCACGTCTACATAAAGAATAGCGATTATCTTTTAAGCATCAGAAGTCTTGATGGCTCGTTCGAACGCCTCCATGATTCAAGTTATGACTTGCGGATAGACCTGTCTTCACCTTCAACCACAAACGTTGTCGCTCTCTTCGCCGTCATCATATCTTTACTGAGCGGAGCACGAATTTGTTACAATTCGGGCCTCCGCCAGCCCACCCAATTGGGCGGGCAAGAAAATTAAGAACAAGTGTGGAGATGGCCAAACGTTCCGCATGAGTACATTGGCATTTCACTTCCAAATCCTCATAATTCGAGGTGTTTTCCTGCCGTTAAATCTGACAAATCAACGAACCAACGTTAACATCAAATCGACTCTGGAAAAATCTGGCTGTCCACCCCATGGAATGAGGCAGTAAGCTAACAGCGGAGCCATCTGCCCGCTGGCCAGTGATGGGACACTTCGCGAAGACCACCCGCGATAACTTTAGAAGAAGTTATTTTCTTCAATAAAAAGATCGTGTATGGAGTAGGGTTTCAACCAGTGTTACATAACGACTACAAGCGAAATATGATGGGGTTTTCTCGACAATTTTGTTGTACGTGAAATATTTGGAATTATTGTGAAATATGTACTTACATTGGATAGCTCTACGAACCTTTAACTTTGCCATTAGACGTTCAACCTACAACCGGTATATCGCCAATAGTCAAGATATTCGAACGAACCAGAACACGGATGGCGTCAACAACGGACAAGCTTGGAATATGTTGAGCTTGCCAACCGATCGACTTAGCAATAAAGACATCCAAAATAATGGTTGCCTGGACGTTGGATCCTTCGAAGCTTCATACCACGCTATCATTGCATTCGCATATATCAGTGTGGTCGCAGCAAGATGACAAAAACCCCTGTTGTCACAACAGTTGCCCCGATTATCGAGTCTGGGGTTCACAACTACCTAACAGCGAATAACCACAGAATCAAATAAAAATACGTAAGTATCTCCCATAGCTCTACTCTTAAACTTGATCTGAACTAATAATATCCAGAAAGAACCAATAATGGGGATGGCGGAGTCCGACAGAATACGCCGACGAGCGTCCCTCTGCTGTATGCAAGATACCAGAATGACCCGCCCTAGGAATATCCTTTTTAATCCAAAACCTCATAGCCCTGGAATAAGCCACTAGAGTATCTATGAACAAGCTCGTAAGCTTGCTATTTGGGTTGGTGATGGAGGGTGGGTATCGCGCAAGGATTGATAGATATCCGGACTGCCGTTCGAATTCTCACGCAGGCAGCTGCAGGAATCGGTTCCAACGAATCACTAGATATTCCCACATTCCCACAAGATATAGATGTGTACTCTTATTGACAGCTATGGAGCCTTAGTACTCTAATGAATGCAGTAGCGTTTATATATAATCATGTACCGATCGTGAGAACAAATTATGTACAACTTGGAAAACACCGTGCACGCGTGCCAAGACACTTGCAACAAACCACATAGAAACATTTGATATCACTCGCTTTTAACAATCATCACTACTGTTGCAGTGATATGAAAGGGAGATCCATGTGCTTAGACTAAGATACAGAGAGAAGAGAAAAGGAAAAAAGACTCGGAATAAATACAAGAACCCTTGGGTACATCTTCGGGAGAGCCGGCCACCATTGCCACTCGCCACCAGATCGCACTTACTTTCAAGATCCATCAGTTATATAATGTAGATGTTGGGCGTGCCAAAATCCCGTGTATTTCGACAAAGTGCGCCGAAGAATTGCCCTGAAAACTGCCAGTGGTTACTGCCATAAGGGTCATCACATCGAGAAACTCATGCATATTGTGTAGAACCACGCGGTCGTATCAATCCACTCAGAAACGGAACTTGCCATTAAGCTTTTTCGCCAAATATTGACACTCACATGAAGCGGCTGCAGCCGCAGGGCGTTTTCGGTGGTAGGTTGGCATTTCCGATATGCGCGATCGACATAGATTCCTCTCTTGTTTTGGCTTCGAATTCCGCTGGGCCGGAGCGGAGATGGAGTTGTCTTTTCTTTTCTGATGAATGTGGTGGGTAACCTGGACCCTGGGAATAAATTTATTGTAAGCTGTGCATAAGGCACCGATAAGCGAGAATTGGTAATCGCGACTCCAATGATAAGCATGGACGAGATGATGGTACCACCGCATCGATACCTGCAGAACATGTGAACACTGCACCTGAACACGTTAACACCCATAGTATGTTCCACGGATCTGTTCAGTAATTCACTAAGACAACATCAGCAACAGGGTGTTTCATTCTGGACCCATTGGCTAGAATAATCTTGATAGAACATTGTATCACAGGCTATCATATACGTGAAATCCGGACCTGCTCCGACAGCATACCTACGGCACTTTTTGCGTGTGGATAATTCTCCAAACAATCTCCATCCGAATGGCATCATAAAGCCTCCAGGCATATCCGTTTCATCCGTGGCGTGGCGTCGATTGCAACCATAACAAACAAAAGCAATTAACTGTGTCTGCGGGGTAGGTTTACTATTGTTAGAGACTACCGCCAAGAGTCATATCGTACTGCCTTCACATGTATTGGGTTTTCATTTGCTCCATAGTTAGTCTATCCACCGAATATTTTCAAACTGCAGCTGGCTTCTCCACAACCTCAACCCACCCAACCTCGACGTTTTGCAGTATGGAACGCTCCCAAGGACGCCCCGCCTCTATCCTTCCTCATTACAACCTACGCTCTTCTCTAAACCTTCAAACCCTCGGGAACTCACTAAGTTCATTTCAGATAAACCCACATTCAGCTGCTTTACAATCCGGACTCCGAGCACAAAGACTACGCCCCGTGGGCACCACTCTAAATACCCTTCCTCTCCTCCCACCACCCTACCCTCCTCCACCTCCTCCACCCCCGCCTCCGCCTCCTCCATCACCGGTGAATTTCTACGAGCCGCCTGCGGAAATTGCTCAAGACAAACGTCCCAGAGGCATTGCCCTTACTACTGACTTCGAAGCTTCTGGGTTCAGCATTCATTTCAACAACCCTGGACGCCACCTCCAGAACCTCGGGGCCAACTCGGACAGGGTCGTCGATAAACCACAGCATAACTCCTGCCGTGGGTTCTACGCAAACCCCGAGTTTATCTCAAATCAACACTGGAGAAATGAAGGATCCACAGCTTGGAGACGTGAAAGCAAGGGACGAAAGCAGCAACAGTAAGGTGAGTCAATTGTAAGTTACGAGACTAACTCCGATCAGGGCTAATGCATATCAGATAACACAGTTTCGTCTTCGTTAAACATCGATAATATTCTTAAGGAGTTATACAGAAAAGGGCAAAATGAAGGTCGTATTAATGGAGATAAGGTTTTTTATGGTTCATTGCAGTGCTAGAAATTGGTATGGCCATGATACATACCCTTGCATGGACGTGTTTTTATACTGACCTAGTTACAGTACTTAATTGAGGAACTTAGAACTACAGATTTGCACAGCGTTTGGTGGATTGAAATGTTTACGGTTGTCCAGTTATATCTTGCAGAAATGGAGGTGGATTAATGGCTAATGGATTGTTCAAGCGTAAAGGAACGACTGATATACGTAATGCTAGTAGTAGACATGGAGGGTTGGAGACAATACTGTGCCATGACGGATAAATATCGATCCGTTTTAATAGAAGGGTTTTCTAATGCACCCAGTTCTTGTAATTTCTCAATACGGAACGATTGCTTTTTCATATGATTCCCCAAATGATGCAGCTGAATGTATAATGGCCAAAGGTAATAATAAATTTTTAACTGGGTCGTGAACTCGAGTAATCAAAGGAAACAAAGTTAAAAGTACGGTTATATTTTTTCAATACAAAACAGCTACTTTAACTTTGCGTATGATTCTCCAATATAAAAGCCTAAACAAACTAAGACTAAAAATGTTACGCATTTTTTGTCTGGCGGAAACGTTAGCCAACTTGGAAGTCGAATTCGAACCCAGGGTGCACTTACAAATTGTGCACTTAAGCTTGCCAAGATTCAATATATCATCCCACCATATGTTGTGGCAGAAACTACCCTTGTTAAGAGCAACTCACCCTCGAAGCCTTTGATTCCGCGAGAAAGCATCATTGCAAAGAACAAAACTCTAGTGCTTTAAACAAGGGAACAATTATTCCATTAAATTGGACAAAACGGAACTGGTCACTGAACGAAGGAAGTGGAGTGAGATGAAAGAGAAATGGAGGAATATATATGTCGCTGACTCTCCATCTCTATTCCTTGGTATGTTGGCGATTTTGCATAGACTATGGGATTCGGTACAGAAATTGTAGGATAGAATAGACAAGCGTTCCGGCAGACGTATACAATATAGTCCATCTCCAGATAATAAGCGCCTAACGATCTCGTTCTGTGGTTTATGGGGTTACAGGCGTGCGAAGCACTAGCCATGGTGCCTAGCCCAACTCACCTATGGTAATTGGCGGACGACCTCGATGGAGTTATGGCTGCTACTGATCTAGCCCACGGTTAATCATCATTATACACTGGAGTACAGGAGCATATACGAATAGACCCACTATTTCTATGTTATATGGATCTAATAGACCTTCGAGCTTTGTCTTCGTACACAGATAACAAAAAGATCTTTGTACATACCTTGTAGATCAAGAAAGACCACCTCTCTATAATGTCTCCCACCCAGTTGTCGTAGCCTCGTTTGCAAGCTCAGAGAGCTGGGGAGGAGATAAAGATGTGTGGGCATTACCGATGCCACTAAAAAAAACCAATAGTTAAGGTGTGTTCGTGGATCACATCGTGGTTCGAGTAGCGCCGTCGAGTCAAGATATGACAGCGTCATAGCGAATCACCCGGTAGGCCGAGTTACTGTACTGAGTGTCGAGGTTCGAATAGCCGTCTAATTCTTGGGGTGTGGTACACTGGCCGTCTAAAACAGCCGGCTGTGGTTGTGTGCTGGACCGAATAGCGATGCTACAGTAAAATGAAGTTGCAATAGAGATGAGGAATTCCGGAAGTGGAAGATATGGAAGGATGCGGAATAGAGGGAGAGAAGGATAAAGCGGAAAAGGCGCAAAATCGTGGTCTGTAGACGGCTATATTTTCGCTGGCGCGTTGCTGAAGGAGTAGAGCAAGTTGTAATTGGTGAGCATGAGCGTGAGCAAGAGCTTGAGCGCGAGGGGATCCAGCCTTGAAAAATGGGTGCCAATGATAAGATTCCGGCATGGTGTCGTCTATGGATCAATGCGAAACTCGTCTGCCCTACAGCATGTTTTGCGGTGGTACGCATTTATGATATGTGCACACATATTCGGCATGCGTCAAATTTGAAAACTCCTAGTCTCAGCCAACACTTCTTTTCCCACTGCACGAAAGCTTCAGAGCAACTTGCTGGCTGAGTGTCAAGATGAATCAGCAAACTCTTATATCTTACCTTGCAAGAATCTCTTAAAGATGCCTCGCCACCTTTCTTCTCCATCTCCTCATATCCCCTCCTCCCTCACCTTCTACATCTCCTCTATCATCTTCCCCATCTCCTCTAACACACTCTCATCTTGTTCTCTGCCACCTCTCTCATCTCCTCGATCACCTCTCTCGCCCTCTTCTCCGTCAACTCCCTCATTAACTTCTTCATCTACTCGTTGTTTCTTCAAATCCACATTGCCAACCAATCCAATTCGCTATCCAATTACCGGACCTGATTCGCATCGATCAGTAAGCGAATGCCCATTCAGCTTGCCATGAAAGTATATCGACCCGGTATCACTAGCAAATCCAGTCCAATTGGCTCTACTTTGGGATACAATCATTACCCAACAACTGCGATATCGACAACTCCCTCGGATCCGAGGATTCCATCATTTATGTGAGTCATCCACTCTCAATTGATTTCTTCATGACCCTAACCCAAGTCTTACAGGTTTCCATTGTAACCACCATCCCTCTCCCTCAGCTCGAACTCATCGTGATTGGCTCGAATCCCTCAGTGGGTTTTATCGTATCGATGACTGTTCGTTTTATCCTATCGAGACTTCCTTTCATTGCTACATCCATCGGGCCAAGTACCTCCAGGAATAGGGGGCGTCCAAAGGCCACTTCAATGAAGAGTGGTTAGCATGGACGCCCCCCGCAGCCACATCCAAAAGCAATTTCGAAGTACAGGATTGGATCCTCAACCTTGATGGTTGGAGGCCATCAATGTAAGTCGTCCTAGCCCTCTCAGAGATTTCAAGCTAAGTCTAACCTTACCGTATTAGCTCAGGATCTGTCCTTTTTTTTTGTTTTATTCATACTGTATGCACTCTAAGTAGAGTATGACAGAGCCCATATTCCCCTCCACCTCCAGGCAAGCCAGCTAGATGGCAGGTTTCCCCACTCACTAACCTTCATCCCCTTGACACCGAGGGGCTGGCACTGGGATTCGAACCCATAGTATTGTGGCTATATACCCCGCCTATATTTTCAGGAGCGATACCACTGCGCCACGGGGCCAACCCCTCAGGATCTGACCTTCCCTAGTTGTAAGGTTTAATGGAGAAGATCATTAAGAGGTAATCCACCCTCTCCTGAGATGGGTTTCGATATTCTAATCTTGTATTATACTAGTTCGGAATTTCCGAAAAGGTTTACGGAAAGGCTTCCTGGACTCCGAATATTCTCCCTCCGCACTCCTACCTTCACTTTTTGTATGGGGTGGGGGTGGGGGTGCGGGCGGATTGGGAGCGTTTCGTTTGGGAGGGTGGGGATAGAATTGCGACGTTGGGAATGGTGATGGGGCTGGGACTGGGGACGTGGGGATATCTCTGGGGTAATGGATATCTCTGAGGGAGATGTCGCGATGGATATCTCCGAGGGTAATGGAGAATCACATACTGACGAATTCTATTTATAACTAAAAAGCAGAAAATACCTACCGCAAGAAAAAGTTTTGAACAAGAAGAAGTCTTGAGCGATAATATGTCTGTTGGTATAGACACCGAAAGAAGCCTAGAAGTACTTGATTTTTTTTTCTTTTCTTCATTCATATTGTGGTTGCCTCGTCCCCAGCATCCTGTTGCAATTGCATGAGGTTAGAGTGAACACAAAAGCTTATAACTTAACTCAGAAGTTTTGGCGAAAATGTACCTTCTGTTAGCAATATCCATCCGTTCTTGAAACCCCTCTACCAATGATGTCGCATGTCCATCCCAAGGTTTCCAACCTAATACCTTCAGCCGCAAACATCGACTCAGCAGTTTGGACGAACTACAAAAAATTGTGCTGAGATACCCAGGGCCTCACTCAACACACAATCAAATAGGTAGATGTTAGCATGGGCTTTTATTCAACATAACCCTTTGGGGAGACGTATTTTGCAGGATAACCCTGATATTTCAAACATAATCTACAAGATAACCCTTGGTGCTTGGGTTTATTTTTAATCTCTTCTAATCCGTTCTCTGCACAGTGAAAGTATAATATAAAGCTTGTACTGCCATCCAGAAGCACCAGTACTGTACACCGTGGCGCAAAACTTGGGTGGAAGCACGCGTTGCGGGCGTATATATCCGACTCTTATACAGAGCCAACATATCCGCCACTTAACTGAAGTTTCAGGCACCATATAAACAATTCTAGATGGCCTAATTATCTTACACTATACTGGGGCACCAGTGAATTCAGAGTATTCTTCAAGTTGTGATGACCAAAGGTCATACTGCAGATTATGTTCGAAATATTAGGGTTATCCTACATAAAAATGAAGCTTAAGGGTTATCCTGCAAAATACGTCTCCCCAGAGGGTTATCCTGAATAAAAACCGTATTAGCATTATATTATGTCCTGCACTAATATACCGCTTCCTTACTTTACACAAGGAAATCATTACACATCATATATAAACCAGTTATCACAAGCCTGTCAGTATGCAAACAAAAAACAAACCAACCCCAATCCCATAACTCCTTAGTTCCAAAAAAAAACAAAGAAATGGTTGGCAATGTACCCCACGCATACGGGATACAAGAACGGAATGTACATAAGGAAAAAAAATGACAAGGATGAGCTAGCTAGCTAGCCGAAGCTGAGTGGATAAATATGTACAAGGAAATAAGATGTCCAGGGTGCATGTTTTTAGGTGAATTCAATTCAGGAGAAGAGAATGTTGTCGACTCGCGAGTTCGAAAGGGTTTTGAGTTGAGGCGGTTGGGCCAGCGGGTCGGGTAGGCATGCCGAGGGATGTCCACCATGCCAGGGGGAGATGCCGAATCAAGGCCACCGAATATGGATATCCCCCAGGGGTTCCGAAAGAAAGGCCAGGACGATTAAGTCCGCCAAATCCCCAACCTCATCTAGATAGGGGATCAAAGAAAAACGCGATATCTATATCGCTCGTATGATGGGTCCCGTATACGCTTAAGGTGATACTCGCACCACAAACATCAAACTCCAAAAGGCCTCAAGCTTTCACTATGTACCTTTCATCACGCCGCACTCCTAACTCTCTTCCCAAACCTAAACGTGGCCTTAAAAAATGCCGAAAACTGTACAAACCCCGCCTTCTTCCCCTTCTTCGTCGGAGTCGGAGTCGTTTCCGTCTGTTGTGGCACTTGTATCCTAATCTCCTCCACCACCCCTCCATCCTTCAACTTCGACGGCGGTAGCGGCGGCAATGGTCTATCCTGCTGTTTCTGTGACAGCGGTGGCGGAGAGGGACTTTTCGGAGGTGCTTCACCACCATGTGCCGTCCTCGGCCGTGGAAATAATGATAGTCTTCGATCACACGGGTTACTATCCGAGCTATCCGATTTCACATGGCCGTTTCCGGTTCCTTTCATAGGCGTGAGCGGGGAGCCTGCCCATCCTGCCGAGCTCGTAGTTCCAGCGGTCCGTGGACGTGGAGAAGGGAGTACGTCGACGAGGGTAGGTTTTGCGAGGAGGAAGGTGGATGTGCGATCTGAGGTTGTGATGGAGGAGCGGATACTATTTGAGTCTGCGTTGTTGAAGACGCGGCGGATCTCGATTTGGGAGGCACGGAGGTTGTAGTCTATGTCTTGAGATCCACCACCTCCATGGCCAATGCTGAGTTTTCTGGCTGTTGCAAAGGCGACGCCGGCTGCGGTGGCGTAGCCATATGCTGAGTTTGGTGGTGGTGGGGTATGAGTTCCTGTTCCTGTTGCGGACTTTGGGAATGCGGGGAGGTCACGGTCGTTGGTGATGGTGTGGGGTGGTGGGAGGCGGGATTGTACGCGTTCTTGGGTACCGGATTTTGGGGGAGGGTTGAGGATGAGGAGGGAACAGGATTTGCGGAGCTCTTTTTCGGTGGTGGGAGTAAGTGGTGGTACTAGAGGGAGGGAGAATTCAGATTTGGATTGTTGATGGCCCAGGCCTGTGTTCTGTGGCGTTGTTAGCAATGGTACTATGCACTTCTTCATAGATAGATGCGGGGAAAGGAAGGGTGTAATTACAATTGGCGTCGGCCTCGACATGGCTCTTCGTCTCATGATTGTGAAGCTGTGGCTGGAGGATCCGAAAATATTAATTAATGGGTGAAGATAGAATGAAACACAGGTTACGAGACGTATAGTTGGCCTATGCTCTCGAGCTCGCTCGGGGGGGAGTAATGAGAATTAAATACATGGTAGAAGCAAATATACAGCTATCCAAAGAAAGGGTGCAACGTGCAGGATGTGTTATGTAGGGTGAAATTGGCGGGGGACGGACCTAGGCATGATCGGGTATAACCACAGGGGTCCTGCTAATCTTTTCGAAATCTCGAAGGTTGGGGCTAGCTTGATACGAACCGAACATTTTGGCGACCAATCCTCTGGCATGCTGGAACAGTATGGCAAGGCAAGACAGTGATTCCGCTGCTTCCATATAGGGTCGATCTTGCAGCTTTTGTTGCCACTCCAAAGCTTTTTCTGCATAAAATATTCGCCTTCCTGCACTGTACTGTAGATAAGCCCGCATGGTATTCGGAACTACACTATGTAGCTTCAAACAGTTGAGAACCGTCTCGCTCGTCGAATCGGTAACCTCCATCCTCTTTGCGTTTACCCGTGTTCTCCTGTCTCACAAGTTATTTATGGGGGTTTTACGCGAAAACCCGACGGGGCGAACGCTTTTTTCTTGCAAAACCGTACTCGGAGCACGGTCGCCTTGCTAAAGAGAAACAAACAATCCAAAAAGCCGTTGATCTCAACGGGGTGTGGTAGTTTAAAATTCAACTTGAGCTTTCTAGTGTCATCATCGATATCGTGGCTTGTACCTCGTGATGCAACCCATCTATCATATCTATCTAATGTTCCTTCTCGGAAACCGGAATACAAGGGTAAGTTCACAAACCATGACCCTAGTACATCTCCCAAATAGGACGAATAAACGATTCGATTGGGGAGCCTCGAGTCTACAATAAATTGTTGGCTGCCTGTTCAGGAATTCTTCAGTCTTCAGGTCGTACAGGGAAATTCCCCACGATAGCTATTGGTCGAACATTCCACCCGCGGCAATAGCGCTGAAAAAATGAGGTCAGACTCCACCAACAAGACCCTGGCCGACTTTAGAGTGCACACTTCTTTAGCTTCAACTAAATTTCCGGACGAGCCCTTTCTTTTCTCTTCTCGCCTCTCAGCTGTATGGGGATTGCCCACATGTAAGCATTACCGAGTGTTTTCTCCTGACTAGTTTGTTTGGTAAACAAAAACACCTAACTCTAACTCGAGTTGTCTATGCCTGTGATATCGATCGGCCAAATTTTAAGATCTACTGGTACCTCCGAGCTTCAAGGTGCGGGTATCGCGATCGAGAATGAAATAATCTTGACAGCAGATATGATATGATCGTGCGAACCAATCATGTACTCGTACCTTCCGTCCAGGACGCTCTTTCAGCTGGAGCTGTGTGCTATACGTCGAATTCGAACTAAACTGTAAGTGATCAACTGCTGCTGTACCTAGGTTGAACACATGTTCAGTCTGTATAATCTATGGGGGGAATAAGTCGCAAATGGGGTCCGGGCGATCAATATTCATTTTCAGAAGTTCGCCGCCAGGCTGCGCGGCCGCGGCTGTGTTTCAAGGCAAGCCATGCAGTATTATATTGATGATTTGACGTCTCCGTTAATATTGAGTTTAAATACCCCAGCAGCCCGTCAGGAAATCCCGAATTTATCTTTTTTCTCGGGGCAGATATATACATACGGAAATTCAGGCCGACAATAGGCACTCTAGATCTAACTCAGGCACAATCTAGTAACATACATGTCATTCTAGCTATAGTTCTTTCTACCTCTAGCTATTGATGAGACACAAAAACCCCATTTTCAACTGGACAAATGTAAGCCTGCCATCCCTGCACTGAGCGAGCTTGCTGTGAGGCGAAAAGATCTGAACACGAGAATAATGTAAAAAGACAATCCATGGTAGCCATTTCCTTCGACGCTTCATCTGCCCGCACAAGAGTACAAACGTTCTTCGAATCTTCCTTCTCGGAACACCTCACAAACTTGAACCGCCAAAGCTTCTCCCCGCGTCCGATGATCTGAATGTATTCACACCCTCATCCTCTTTTTGTGATTCATCATCACCCCAGCTCCAATCCCTCTTGTAAGCTCCCTGGTCAAGAAGATCGTTCGTCTTGTCCGACGAAATCCATACTCCACTCGTTAGAATCTTGCACATAATTCGGTTGGTTATATCTACAAAGAAAGCTAGGTGGAGAAACTTACCAGTACGGAAGGGTTTGGATAGCAGACTGGCTCTCGGTTCGTCGGCTAATCTCTTGCTTCCCAAATCCAATGCCATCTCTTTCCCTCATTAGCTCCCAATGGTGACATTAAGGCCAAAGAATTTGCCCAGATCTCCTCACGAAATACTGTATAGTATCGAGCCTCCGCGGGACGGGCAAATCCTCACGATCATTACAGACGCCTCGCCGCGGATCACGATAGTCACAACTTGATAACCGTCTTCCCTGCTTCCACACTCTCGCCCCAGCCCTGGTGTTGGGGTTGTCTTTTTCCCCCGTTAGCAGCCGGTATAAAAGTAATAGCAAGAGATTTTACCCTTATGCGTATTAATGAAATGGGCGTTGAAAAGTGTTTCAACAGCTAGCTGTGTCCCATCTATATCAACAAGACGCTGATCCCCCACGTCACTTCGCTTGCAAGACGAGCCCCGACGGCCTCAAGATCAACTTGACCATCATTTCGTATCATCTTGAAACGGTGAAAATCTCTTTGGCCGCCTTTTCCCTTTACAACCTCTTTGCCCGTGACGGTGTACAAGTCGTATGAAAAGCTAACAATGTCGTCCGCATCAGTGCGGAGTACGTATCTGAGCCTATTGTACAGCAGGGTAAACAGTTCAGCGCCGAGGACCAAAGTTGTTAAGATCAAAGCACTGAGGAATACAGCGGTCAGGATGGAAGCTACGGTGCCAGTTATCTGCAGATACGTACACCAGTTGTATCGGTATCCAATTGAAGGATAGAGCCATTTGTTCTCACTTGGACTCTTCTGGATGATCCCAAAAGGCTTGCCGAGAGGCATGGACATAATCAAGGTCTTGGCGGCGTTCGTCAACCGGGCGGCGGTATCTTTAGCGGAAGGAGCTTCTCCATATGTGCCTGAATAAAAGAGTGACGCACGCAACCATGTATGCTCTTATTAGCCTTTGTCCCCTGCGTTTGTGTTGACCGCACTCCCACAACCCCTGAGTCCAAGCTGGTAAGCTCCTTGGACAAGAGGGTGGTGTGGGGTTGTCTTTTTCCTTG
Source organism: Trichophaea hybrida (assembly GCA_015178995.1). Lineage (NCBI taxonomy): Eukaryota > Fungi > Ascomycota > Pezizomycetes > Pezizales > Pyronemataceae > Trichophaea > Trichophaea hybrida. The sequence continues at coordinate 256,452 of WHVE01000007.1, read as the reverse complement.
TTAGCAATGTTAACTGGTAGAGAAATGGTGGCAGGAGATTCTACCCTCATGCGTATCAACAAAGCGAGGAATGAAACGCTTTCAACGGCTCTGAGCCGACGCGGAAAACGCCAAATGTATGCTAAACCCGGCCCAGGATAACACAAAACCGAACAAGATACAGAAATGAAGACCATGATAGCTTGTCCGAGGTCAAGGCTTAATAAGCTGCATATTCGTTAGGCGTAGGGCCGATTCCTGACAGCTCAAGAGCACCCTGACCATCATTGTGCACCATCTTGAAACGGTGAAAATCTCTTTGGCCGCCTCTTGACAGCCTGACCATCATTGCGCATCAACTTGAAACGGTAATAATCTCTTTGGCCCCCTCTTCCCTTTAAAATTTCTCTGCCCGTGACGATATACAATCTGTCGTATCTGTATCCGATTGATGGGTACAACCGGTGGTTCTCACTTGAGTCTTTCGGATGGCCCTAACAGGCTTGTGGAGAGTCATGAACTTCCTCATCTGTATCATTCGGTTGACCTTAATAGTCTCTCCTCCTGTACTCCTACCCCAGCGCTAACCCTGACCAAGCTGTGAGCTCCTTGGCCGAGAAGTTGGTGGGGTCATCTTTTGGTTTTCGTTAGCATTAGGTAGAGAACGAATAGAGAGAGACTTTACTTACCCTCATGTAGATCAAAGTGAGTCTTCAACAGCTCTGAGTCGACGCGGAAAACGCCGAATGTAGTGGCCAGCCAGGCCGTCATATCTGTAATCGATTGATGGATACAGCCGTCGGATGTCTTAACTAGCAAGGCTTGCTACGAGCCATTTCATGGACACAATCAAGAACTTGGCCGCATTTGTCAACTGGGCGGTGGTATCGCTAGCTAGCTGAAGGAGCTTCTCTATGCGTGCCTGAATAAAAGAACTCGAGACACGAATCCCTATCATTGTACTCAGATTGTCCCGAGACTACAATCGAGAATACGATTGCTATTGTACGACGTATGGAGCTTCTCTATGCGTGCCAGAGTAAAAGAGCTGAAGACCCGAATTGTCCCAGGCCCGAGACAACAATTGAGAACATGATTACAATTGGGCGGCTTGTTTCCCATAGTAGATGCACCCTTGTCCTCTGGGAAGCGTTGTTTGGAGAGAAGACCAAAGTACCCTAGTACGTGGCCGTCGGTTATGCATCCACGTTCCTCAACTTTCTTGTGATTCCTTGGAAACCCCTCAATTTTAATTACCTCTAAGCCTCTTGATCAAGAAGACTGTGGGATACTGCCCAACGACATCTTTTCCTTCGTTAGCATCATCCGGAAGAGACATGACCATGGGAGAAGGGTGAAGAGCTTACCGACATGCTGTAACGGGACATATATTGAAAAGCTTTTAGCTGCGCTCGTCAGTTGACTTCGCAAGCTCGCGAGCAGAAAAAGTCTAGGCATGAGAGCAGCCCATTATCAATCCGAGTCTATAAAGATGTCCCAATTGAAATGAACGCTCGAAGAATGTCTGCAATCGAGGGCTATCACCCATACACTGTCAGCCTTTAAATATTTTCAAAAGGCTATGCCGAAACAGAACAACGGCATAAGAGTCACAGCCAAAAAGAAACCTTCAACAGACTTACACAAAGAAAGCCGGGACGGCAAACTTATTGTGCAGAGCTTGCCAGCTCGAATATTAAAGCTCGACGAAGTTGCTTTCCGAGCTTTCTATCTCCAAAGCTCATCCTAGTAAAGAGCCGTCAAGGGAAGCGCCTCGGGCTGCGGCGCTCTTCATTCAAATCCTTCTGTTCGGAACCACGAACATGAACCGCCAAAACATCTCCGCACTGTCTTCTTGACGAAACAATGGATAGATTTCCTATCCGCAGTATAATGCATTAGCGAAGAACGTTACCGTTGTTTCGAAACTCAACAAAAAAAAACAGCAGAATGAACGGAGTTGCGATACCGGAACACGGGCCGAATATGCGCACCGTCAGATGCCGTTCCCCTGTAGCCGAAACACGGCGCAAATGAGGATCCGGACTATTTATAGACGGTAGCGGAATGGTGTAAACAACTGGTGAAAGTTGATCACTCTATGGTGGCGTTAGCTGGGGACTTGAGTTAATTGGAAAGAAACATGAGAGGCGAGCGTGGCGGATAACTGGGGCTCAAGATAGGATGAAGAAAGAGAATGATGAAGGGGGAAGAAGAAGTAGCCGTGGTGTTCCCGGTAGTTTCACGGGAAGCCGAGTGGGAGGAAGCAAGCAAGCGACAACCCCAACCCATGGCATCCGCTCAGACTCGCACCTGCACCAGGTGCAAACATCCACTATAGTTGGGGACTCCTTAAACCGGAGGGTTTTGAGTCCTATCTTCCAATGCTATCAGCCATATCAAAAAAATATTTTCATAATTTCCTCTTCATAGTTCGCTTCATTGAGCTCTGCTCTATAGTTCTATGGGCTTATTTTATTTTTCCTGGCCTTGGTTGTGGTGCTGATGAATTTCAAAAAGTTAGACTTTTGTATGTAACAGAAAAAAATGTCCCCTAACAAAAAGTGTCACAGGGGTCAAAAATCGCCGAAAGTAGGCTATTTTGGATTTTGTGGCTCAAAATAAGCATCTTGGCACTCAAAATGGTTGCTTGGCAGGTAATTTCCCTTATTAATTATGATTTTTTGATTAATTATTACCCTTTTGGGTATTTTTTGACCCCGATCCGAATGTCCCACCCCTCCTATACTAGAAGTCCCCAACCATAACACTTCTCCCTCCAAAAACCCACACCAATCTCGTTCTCACACCTCGCAGAAGCAGCAGGATACTCTAAAAGTTTATGCATGAGCCCGTTTCAACTACCATGTACCCTGCATCCGATTCACAAGGCTATCCAGGGGTGGGGTGAACCCATGGCCAGCGATCCTCAATACTGTGCTTCACCCTTTTTTTTTAAGTTTCCCACCCATTCTCCTCAACGCCGCGATTGGAGCCGTGGCAATATTACATCGATCCACGATTTGCGCGATATTGGGGTGTGTGTAACCTCCCTCCCTTGTGGTTAACAGCACACGTTCACCGGTAACGTATGTACACCCACACCCATCCATCCTATTCGCACAGTCCCATCTTTTTTCTTTCCACTCCATCTATCTCTTCACAATGCTTCGCCACAAGCCGACTCCCGCCTGGGTGATAATCGGCGTCTTAACCTCATTTCTCATCCTGATCCTTCAGATCACACTCTACACCCGCACCGACACCCGTTACGCCGCATTCATTGTATCCCTGACATACACCGCCGCAATTCTCGTAACATGTTTTTTCACACTCCTCGGTCACCTGTTGGTACGGCGGTATCCGGCGTTGGACCGGTTTTTGAATGTGGATATTGATTTGGCGAGTGTTATGACTGGGACTTGGGGGGGAGGAGGTGGAGGGGGAGGGGGGGCGAGAGGAAGGAATAGAGCGAGTGTGGGAGGGTGGATCGCGAGTAGCTCGCTACCTGTGGTGGAGGAAGGGAATGAGATCGGGAGTACAGAGCCGCCGCCGCCGGCGATGGAGCAGACGTCGGGGAGGACTAGGGCCGCAAGCGATACGAGTAGTGATGAGGCGGAGTGGAGGGCGCAGAGCGCGCATTATGCGCCGTGAGGTATGTGCGGCTAATTAGGAAAATGTGGAGTTGTTGAGCTGATGAGGATAGGGGGTGCGCGGTGCGTGGAGCGCCACGTCTTACGAACATTCTACGAAACGCGTATACGTATCAGCAACGGATAGATATACCGAGAACTCGTTTTCGATAATACATATTACTCACTCACTCACTGAGAAACATCAATTGTACATACCCGCATGTATGAGGAGGATCGCCGACGTCGCGATGGGGGAAGAAAATATTAAATAGTTGTAATGTTTCGATCATGTGCGCCGAATTTATATGTCCGTCGTGATCGTGGTTCACAAATGAAATACCCAGAGTCACTGCATTGAAGCCAATTGCAATTATCCAGCTCATTCCTGCCTGTAGAACATAAACCCGTCGCCGGCGCCCTCATCCTCAACGCGCAATCCTCCCTACTTATCAGCAATAGGAATATCCTTCCCCGTAACACCCTTATACTGTTTCCTAATAACTACCCCTCACCCCATCAGCACTCATCCCCCTTCATCCATTTAGAAACTTAACTCACAATCACTTATCGCCTCATCCTTCGCCTGCTCAATGGCACTCTCATTATTCTGCGGTCCCTGGCTCAGAAACTTTTCCTGTACGTAGTCGACAGCTATATATCCCATTCATCAACAAATTATTCCACATTTTCAGGTGGGGGAAGGGGGGACCTTTATCCAAAGCATCCTCGTTTTTTTCGCTCTGTCTCCCCCCGCCGACAAGGCCATGGAGAGAATCCATGATTCCGTGCGACTCCTGCTTAGGAGGTTCTTGTTGCTGGCTACTGCTGCTGCCGCTGGTGAGGTTTTTGAGTAGGTCCATTGTGTTGGGAATGTTGAGGAGGAGGAGGAAGAAGATGGGGATGAGAAGATGGAACGCGGGGAAAAGCGGGGTACCGCACGAACCTATTGCGCGCAAGGGAACGTGAGACTAGCTAGCGAAGATCGTACATGGGCTTGTGCGTGATCGTGTGATGTTGAGATCGGCTGGGCACTTGGCGGTGGAGGATGGCGTGACGTGATGGGTTGTGACGCTAGGACACTTGTATCGTCGTCGAGGGATGGCTTGTAGCTTTAACTAGTTTTTGGTAGCTTAGACTTCTGGATTTCGGAGGCTTATTATGTTATTTACGACCAATTCATAAGTCCAGTCAGGCATACAGATGTCCGAACATGACTTCAAAACTGATATTTAAATACAATAGCAATGAATTTTGCCTCTAGACCATCCATCCAATCTCTTTCAACTTCGATTATTGTATCTAGCTCTCTCCATAATACCCGCTCAGTCTCATTGCCTCCCACTTGATCTTCCTCCCCTCCTCCTCCCTCCTCTTGTTCTCCCTCTTAACCCCTTCCACACTTCCCTCAACCCCTACACTCCCCCTCACACTCATCCTGCCCCCACTCCGTTCTCGTTTCCCAAACCCTAACTACCGTACTCCTTGCCTCAACGCCACTCCAAGATTGTGTGCTCTCGCATAATGAATACTTGTATATTTTCTCGTCATTGAGGAGTTTGGCTTCAGATAGCAACGAAATCCCGCCTCCAGACGTCTCCCAATTCATCAATTCACCCATCACCGATAATAAGGAACTGTTCCAAATTGCGGTGAAGTGACAAGGCCACAGGTTTCTGCGGTGATTTGCTGTATCTTATTGTCGTACCCCAGATGAGGGAGACATCAAGGTTGAAATCTTGATAAGTTCGGTGAAGCAGGGGATGATGAGGGGTTTTGCTAGGATTATAACGCTTTCGTATCCCCCTACATATCTATATCCTATTATTAGTATGTGGAAGATGTCTTTCTAGGTTAATTGGATGCGGCATACCTTTTTAAACCAATGATTGGTCGAACTCCCTGGTACCCCAGTAAATATCCGTACTCGCAGTCGCAATATTCTTTTCCCCTCTCTTCATTTTTGTCAGCTAGGTTCGCCTTAACGTGGTATTCAATGGAAGACCCACACGAGTGCGGAATCACCATACCATACCATACAGATAATCGAATCCTATGCTCTTCGTAGGTAGCCAAACATTTCTCCGCCTGATTTTCATGGGTAAGTGCTGACCATCAATCCTTCACTAAACATACCTGGTGAATATTCTAGCTATTTAGAACGTCAACAGTCCGGGAAGATGGCATTGGGAGTAGTGGTAGATAAGGCTTACAAGAAGATATAATGAGCTCATACGTTCAGCTCCTCCTCCCTCCTCCTCCCTCCTCCTCCAAATTCTTCGATGATGTCCTTCTCCATCCCCATCTCCGTCATCTTTGATGCGTTTAGAGTTGGTATGATAGAGGCTAATTATATATTCCTTTGTTAGCATATCGAAGACATCTTTTTAGTTTTAGATGCATATGTCATATATACCTGATGGGACGACAAATGGTCGCCCTCTAATGAATAACCACACTCTCAGTCGTAGTTTTCCCATTCCTTCTCTTCATCTTTATCCACTGGGCTTTCACGTTAACTTTATTCAAAGGAAGACCCACACGAAGTGGGATAACCAAACCGTGTCTATTGGTATCCCCCATGCATGAAGCATCCGGGGTTGCTGGGATGTGTCTCTTGAGCTATATCATTAGTATTGAAGATATCCTTTTAGCTTTGATCGAATACGACATACTTTCTTCTTCAACCATGGTTGTACCCCCAACCTTATCCGCAAATTGGATCAAGTAGTTTGCCTAAGTCCGATCTCCTCGGACGGTGATTCTGGGGTGTGGATGTAATACCCTAGATCCATCCGAAAAAAAAACACGTTAATAACCTAACCGTCTACCCTCCAATTCGCAGATACAGCAGTCACTCACGAATGAGGAATAAGATCACCGCCGGGAGAATAACGTAGGATGATTAAATGTATCAAGCCCACTATCAATCTAGTCTCCCTATCCGCGACCGGGCACTCTCTAACTGGATCCTTATCTTCTATCTCTAGCTGCCGTCTTTATGGAGGCGCTGTTGTAGTACCTCTGAAGACACGTTAATAATGTAATTGCCAGATGCAGCGGAAACTCACGAATTAACAAGTACTACAAATCCTCACCAGATCATCACTCGAGGGGATGGAATGAATGAATAAACAACCAAATGCATGGATGGATTCATCTTGTTAGAGGCGATTATCCATTTCCCCTTTGCGCGACGCTAGATGTAGAATTCCTCGAGAAGCTCAGTAGCGTTGAGCGAGATTGTGGGTTTAGACAGACATCTACATCCTTATTAGTCAGTGACTCCATTTCAGCAGTAAAAACAAAGTAGGGAAATGCCAATCAGAAAGGGCTGACTACTGAGTGTAGCCGACAATTCTCATCCTCCTCATGTGATTCTTCGGCGGTGACGATGATGTCTTGGATGTCTGTCTTGATAATAATTAGCTGTTAGCATCGGAAATCGTACATGAGGCCGCCTTGGATTAAGTCTGAGAGTTCGCTTAACCGTCCGGACGACCGATGCAACTTGCATCGCGGAGAAGATGAGAGACAAATCAAGAGTAGCTTTTCGCGAGGATCATAGAAAACTTACCGTTGTACAATCGCCGCCGTGAATCGAAGAGAAATAGACGTTGTAATGGTAACCGATATAGTGAAAAGAAATGAGGATGTTTGATTGTGTTGACCAAAGAATGGAGGATGCGAATTGACGGAGGAGGCAATGAAAATGTTGGAAAGAGTAGATTATTGTGTGAAGAGGGTGAATGCATGTAAGGTGTTACATCCAGCAATATGCCCGCTATGGCTCCGAGACTGATGTTCAGCAATGCCCGCTATCACTTGCGTCCGTTGCTTCTGTGGCTTGGCATAGCTTGTTCAGCGAGTCGGGCCACGATTCATCCCGTCTCGAATATATAAATGCGCACATTTGGATCTCTATGATCACACGTAGTTGGTTCGCAATTACGGGGCTATGAGAATCACTTGAGCAATTATCAACTCTCTCTGTCGCAGCCTAACAACTACGCGCCCACCCCCAAAAACCATCCAACCGGAGCTAGCGGGCTAAAGCATATCAGCCGCCGACGGCTAGATCTCGTTCCAGACCGCTGCCATATCTTTGATTTGCAAACAATCTCATCATCGTCAGCAGCAACCTCGCTCAGGATTCCAGCAGCCCTGTTTCGTTTCGAGCGAGTAACATTCCCAGCACCACGGTCTGGTGCTTGCGCAATCAAAACCCTTGGTCGGCTAACCCCCACCAACCACGTTGTTTTAAGCCTCTCCTTCACACTAGCCACTGCAACTGTCCAATTCAGTAGCGATCACCGGTCTCTGGCTGAAACCACCCAACCCCTATACGCTATAGCCTCATAAAGCCTCACTTTTCAGTGCAGCCTCACGAAGGGCACCACGTCGCCTGCTACTGCTTCTGCTAGCAGCAACAGATTGACTGTACGTGAAGATAACAACGAACGGGTGGGGAAAGTTGATGCGGATGTGATGTGATGGGATGGATGCATTGATGAGATAGGTACTTTTTTTGTTGCCCCGCAATTCAAAACCTGGGTTTATGGGGGGTCTATACGAAAGCGAAATTTGAAACCCCACGAAGAGTTGAAACTTTTTTTCTTGTGATCTATATAGAATACATCGTCTACTTACCCCATCTCCTAGCTCATCACCAAAGATGTTTGTTCGGTGTAACTCTAGGGACATAGATGGAGATGTGATTGCCGCTGGATGTCCCGTTGTATTTCAAATTCGCTCACTCAGTCCGACCTATAATCGATATCACAGCGAGGTTTAAACTTTCGAGATAAATTGCCAGAATCGACGATACATAGTTACCTGCATATAGCGCTCTACAAGGATCTCATGGAGAAAAGCAGCAACACTGGGGCGGCACCAAAACGGGTGTGGCTGTGGCTGGGTTAGGCTGCTGGCGGGGATACGTCACCCACAAAAAAAACGGTTGACGGGTGATCAGGCCGGCCTGACAACGAGAAAAAAAATCCAATCAGCGAGAGCGCTGTGTTAGTTCTCGTCACCACACATCGCTCAAACAAAATATCTTAGTTCTAGCCAACGGAGTGGTCATTCGGTAGATACCACCTTCATCCACCCATCCATCCATCCATCCAACCATCTGCCAACGGCCGAGGAGGTAGGAGTACGAGTACATGGTTGGCGCCGTATGTCCCACCACGATTGGACTGCAACTGATTGGCAGGTCATCCGGCGCATCGGCGAATCACACACAGACCCTGTACCCAAGTTCTCTATTGATAACCGATTTTCGTCTAATTAGCGGAACAATAAGCACCCTACCTATATACCGGGCCCGGGTCGGCGTCTCCATCCATCATCCCTCACAACCTCCCCCACTTTCCATCAACAATAATTTTTTTGCAACACCATAGCAGAAGAAATCATGAACATTTTCCACGCCTCCATCTCTTCCGTTGCATCCTCCTCCTCATCAACAGCTACTCCCTCCTCCTCCCTCTCACAAACAAAATCAACAACCTACACCTCCTCCTCCGCATCCTGCACCCCCGTAACAACCCCCGGCCGTGTCCTCTCCTCCTTCAACCCAACAAAAACCTACCACATCCCCTCCCACGGCGGTCTGCTCCCATGCACAATACCCATCTACGATCTCACGCCTCTCCTGCGCGATCGAAAAACCGCAAATGACCCTTACAACGACCGAAAACTCTTTAAGCGAGAGGTTCGGAGTATCCTAAAACGTCTCCGGGGCTCACGAGGGAAGGAGAAGGACAAAGGAGTATCGGAAACCATGGAACTGGACGGGATGGTGCTACGGGATGTTGAGGGGACGGAGGGGTTGTGGCAAAGTGGCAAGTTCCGTGGGGGTTATGGAAACCGATTTCCGTACGGTTACGGGAGCGGGAAGAGGAGGTTGAAGTGTGGACTGGGGATTATGATCCACGGAGTCAAGAATTTGAGTGGGCGGGTGCTAGGTACGTCTCCTTCCCCCTATCCCCCGTCCTTCCGACAACTGACATGAAAGTGTAGTTACCGCTGGCGGTTTACAAGCCCCCGCGAACTCGTGCTCGAGAAGCAGGCGAACGGAATCGGACGGTATACCGTCGCGGTATTTTGCCTAACAGTAAGCAGCGCATTTTTTCCGGCAGAGCTACGGGCTTGGGCTGAGGTTGTTGTGAAGCGAGGGGTTGGGTCGACGGAGGGGACGCTGTTGTTTGATTCTAGGGGGGTGGATAGGACGGTGGTGGTGGCTACTTGTCTTATTGCTTTGAAGAGGGAGAGACAGAGGTGGGGGGTTTTGGGGGGGACGATTTAACGGGCGTTCATATATATATGCATGGGATGGGAAGTGTTTGAGGATTCACGGGTGGGAGGTTTGTGTATGCTTGGGAGGCTTCGTTTGTTTTGTACTCGGAGATACATCTTGGGTGGCTTGTATTGTGTTTTCTTGCAACTTGGGCGTTCAGGAGCGGGTGGGGATTCTGGAAGATACGTTTATACCTATTGATCTTTTAATGATGGGATGAAAGGGGACCGGGGGGGTAACGATTCTATGATATGGGAATGCGTAGCATAAGATATCAGGGCTTTTGTATAAGTAACTTAAACTTATTTACTCTACTTATTTCAAACATAACCATGAAAGGCGGTGGTGAATATCTTGAAGTTTGAGGCGCAAATATAGATTGTTTATTCCTAAGATATCCCACGACAGAGTTCATACAAGAGCCATGCGGGTACCCTTATCCTACCCAGATTTCCTGCCGCGGACGAAGCGTTTTCTATCGATATCTGACCAACTACGAAAACGCACCCAGCCCTCCAAAAAATTTCATGTTACATATCTTATGAAGTAAGCATGGGATGCTCCCTCACACCTTTTTTCCTACGTATACCATCCGTTGACTGAAGATGAAGCATTTCCTATCGCTATCTGGTCTGCTTGAACGCACCAAACCCACCAACTAAATCCAGATTGTATATCTGCTATGAGCAGCCGTAATCCCTCTCAAACAGGTGTCAAATTCCCAACGTACTCATGACGTTCCGGATCTTACAGCATCGGCATGTCTTACAAAGTGATTTATCATCTCCCGCCGACGTCACACCGACAACCCATGCTCTGCGTGTCGACGTCGGTGGTCATATATCTCCGGGCCTGCTCCCTGTTCCGCATCATACATGCAGAATGCCAGTAAGTATACCCTCTCACACTCTGACAGCTGGTTCCGCCGGCACGTACCATGGTATGGTTGTATGCATGATCAGTCATGGTCAACGGGATCGGGAGGTGTAGGAACGAAAACATGTAGAAGCATCCTGCTTGATGATTAACCTGAAATCCTCTTCACAGACTTGCATGGGGATTTTTGATACTTATTATGGCAATAACATTTGATTCTAGAGGGAGTATACAATTATACTAACTACACCATGGCAAAGAAATTTGGATGGATCGTAGAATATCGGAGTTCACAAATTCCGGGTCACGAGTGATACGCCATGAATTTCTGGAGGTCCTCACCCCTCGAGTTCATCCTCACCCACCCCCTACCTTCTCTTTAAACAAAACAGTAAGTCCACGCCAATAGTACAGTGCAGCCGATCAGATAGTGCCTATCTCCACTCTTACCCCGTGCATATGCACAATATACTTTCCAGAACTGGCGTGCAGTACCATCAAGGGTGTCCGAATGTTAGATCTGATAGGGCTGGAACCCGAGGCAATATGCGGCTATTTTAGTCTAGATATGTACCTGTCATTTCTTTGCAAAAGTCACTGGTCGCAGGAGACGACGATTTGACGGATCAATTCGGATAAAAAGCAATTAATCAAGGTGTAGTAGTTTATGGCCAGTACACTGAGATGGGAGAAATAAGTTTTGTGTAACTAAACTAACGGGCGAACCATATGCATATGTCACTGATATTATTGGTAGATCATGATCAAAGATCGCCACACACATGCTACATTCCAAACGAAGAGGTATATAGGCGGGTGACAAACGAATTAGAAAATGCAATCGGATACCGGTATTGATATCTCATCTCTCCCTGCGCACGTGGTGAACTTGATGCTTCTCTAGATCTTATACTGATACGTTTTGTCTTTGTATATGCCGGTGTTTCTATCTTCCAGAGGTGCGCTTGCGTGCACTATCGTTAGGTTAGTTGATAATCCACGGTCAAACGTACTTTCTTCAAATATCTAAAGATAAAATTCCAGGCTTATCATGAACCGCCGGCGCCACCGCGTCCCCTAGAACAAAACAAACGCAAATAATCCCATTCGACCAGATCTGCCGATGAAACCCCCTAGCCACCGATGAACTGCACTCCTTATTGTGCAGCCGCCCCCTCCCCCCGTTCTACCACTACAATTGGTTCCGGCGCAATCGGTACTTTCTATCCAGGGCATAAACCATATACCCGATGCGGTATATCCAGTCAACCGTAAGCCTATTATGCTTCACATCGCATTTGCCGCATTACTTACAGGAGCGACAGCTCAGCATCGGTACTGATACTGTCCTTTCGACCACCTTCGATGGTTTGGGTACCATGGTACCGTAGGGATATTGTGGTGGTATACCGGTAGAAATTGGGCGACAGAGGCAGTATTCTGCAGTCGAATTCGAAGCTGAGTGCGTCAAAGATGAAGCTGCATTTGATGATGAGGTGGCCGTTTGCTGGACAGTGGTATCGCTAATAGTTCGGCACTGGTACTATTCTTTCGACCTACTTCGATGGTTCTGTCCCAAAGTACCGCAGTGAGCTTGCAGTGGTGGATGCTGGCTGGTAGGTGCAGTATTGCGAGGAATTTGCATTGGAACTGAGAGCATCGAGATGAAGCTTCGAAGTTGTTTTCGATGATGAGGCGGACAGTTGTATCACATACGACGTGGCGTCCAACGTAAGCAGCAGGTGGTATTGGGTAGAAGGGTTTTTGGGATATTGGTTTTCCTGTGGGAGGAGACATTTTGTGGCAAGTCTCGGGGCGTCCTGACACAAGGGACCCCGCTACCTAGTTGGCTTGCCCAGAGGCAGAGGGGATAGTGGGTTCTGTCATACTCTAATTAGAGTGAATATAGTATGAATAAAACAAAAAAAAAAGCGTCCTGACACATAACGAGTGATATTCAGTGATATTGAAGGATGCAGTAGCACAATTTTCATCCTTGCCATGAACAGTGCGGTGCATTTCTGAAAACGCATCGAAGAGACACGTCGTCCACTTGAAAGGACAAGCCCACAGAGCCTAAACCTTCGGTGACCCGGGTCGATATCCTGCATAGCCATCGAAGCATGTGATACTTAGAAACTGCCACTTAAGTCGATCCAATACTTCTCATATCTCCCCAACATCTCTTTTGCTGTCTCGTCCAAACTTATACCACTGCTTCTTTCAAACTCTGCGTGAACTGTACAATTAGTGAATTGATGGTTGGTGATGCGGATGCGCGCTTAACGCCGCGTTTCGGTGTAGAAGACTAAGGCGCTCAAAGTGGCTGAATTGCGGTGGCTGCGACGCCTCGGTCGTTAGGATAGAGTTGTCTTACCCACCTTCGAAAGGCCGCGCATCCTTTGAGTAGATTCGTGCAATCTCGATGAAAGTTTGCGCTAAATGGACTAGCTAGCGCGCTTCTGATAGGATGGCGTAGATACGACCGAGGATAAACTTGAGGTGAAGGAAGAGGAGGAGAAAGATCGTTGAGAGATGGTGAAATGGTATTGAGCTTGAAGACGCAGAAGATGGTGCTGATGGACCAGAGCCCGGTGTTGTTGGCTTTGAGAATTATTGAAGGGAGGAGGCCTTTGCCATCGGTGAGCTCAAGAAGATGCGAAGCCGTGGTGAAAAGAGAGTGGTCGACAGTTGAGGAGAAGGAAGGCTGAACGCTCTTTGAATCGAATTAGAGGCGCGAAGAGCGAGATTTAGTGGAATGCTAGGTTGACGAGAACGGGTTGTGGAATGTGTTTCTGGTGCAGGCTTGTTTTCGTTTGTGGTTCGGATAAGTTGTATGCCTTGAACTTGGGTTTGTTTTTCGGCGGCAGCGCGCGAACAAGCGTGAGAATCGATGTTTCAATGTGATGCATCTAACCTAGTGGATTTCTTGCCGAGCTCGAGGCTACAGGTCCGCCATAGTGCACTGAATTACCAAAACACAACTATAGAGAACTCAAGTTCCAATTTGCCGAGAATCGCTTCCATTCAATATCTTCCATCATCTTTTGTAACACTTAGAAACAAAAGAAAGACAAAAGCAGATTACATTACAAAAGTCGCAAATCTCAACTGACGTCTAGAAAAACAAAAAAGGCAAAACCTTTCGATATAACTATCTTGATTGATCGATACTTAGTTTTACTTGTCCTTCATCTTCATCGTCTCTAGTAGTTACTTGCGTAGGATAAACTCCACTGCGTTGTGCTTTGCCAAGTCCCATATATCGGTAGGCCGTCGAACTCCCGTCCAACGTGCACGTCTCATACGTTTATATATAGCCGTCGAGCAGCTTCAGTTGGATGATGGGAGTGCTATCCCGGGGTGGAGTTTACTTTCTCAACACCATTTTATCCATTTCAAGGTTGAAAACAGTTCGAAAGCTCCCAGTGTATATGTAAAGAGTAAGAGTAATAGTAAACTCACAGTACAAATCAAAGTATATAGATATATCGAGACCAGAAAAAAGAAATCGTAATGCAAGCATGCCCAAATGACCATTCAATCTATGATGTTCAACACCCATCCATTGATTCAAAATTTGCATAAACCTCACCATAACTTTCTCCCTGAAACAGCATTTCAAACTTGAGAACCTAACGGGGGTTAGCCAAAAAGAATGACAGGATAACCGGGGCACGCACTTCTGATATCAAAGACATTTTAAGATCATACGTAATTTTGTAAAATCGTTCTCCAGAAGAATTGGACCACACCGTGAATTTGCTGGTTGGGATTCGCGACAAATCAGAATGCAGAGTGCAGACGTTATGTATTGCTACAGAAAAAATTGTTAGTCATTGCAAGGGATTATCCGCGGAAATCCCATGATACCATCTGGGTTCTTCCACTTGAAATCAGGTGCGTTGTCGAGACTGCAACCCAAAAGTGTATGGTAGAGCTGCAGTTGAGGCTGAAGCCCACGAATGGTTGGAATTGAGACCAAGCAGTAGAAAGTCATCGAAATAGAAGTATCGTCTTTGAGAATCATGTTCTTGCGATGTTCAGTTGTATTACATCGCCGCAAAAGGAGAGTTTCTTACCCGAGTGATATACCATTTCATGTTGCCTGGAACGAAATACGCCTCATCGTCATTACACCAATATTTGTGAGCTTCAAGACCTTTCCCGGCCTCATAGGGAGTTAAAGAATCACATCCATAGTATTTGCGGGCCCGCCGCTCCTTAACTATGGAACCGTCCAAGCCCCGAAGGAGCGCGCCCCGAGCCTAATACAGTTAGCGTAAACGTGCTCGCGATAAAATGGATTTATTCTCACAATAGCTGTCTGTCTAAAATCACATGGTGTTAATATATGCACTGACTGGGGAGCTAGGATTAGGGCGCTTACGCATTCATTGGCTGAAGTACTTGGAGGGGTTTGCCAATCCCATAGTTGGCGTGTTGCAGTCGCTTTAACAGATATTCCGAGGAACCAAATCCGCCCACAAGAAGTATAGCCTAAGAAATCAAGTTAACTTTTGATTCGGCGATATTAATATTCAGGCTTGCCCACAGCTACGTTTTCCCCCTGTTTTCGCACATTGAGAACCTGCTCCTTCACCAATTCGACTATATAATCCACAATAGGGTCGAATATCTTTTTGACTTGTTCCCTGTAGATGGTCAGTCCTGAAAAAGGGGCTAAGTTGTGATCTAGAAGTGAGACCCAGTCTGGGTATATATATGCCTTGTGATTCAAAGATATAAATAGAACTCCTACTTACGATTGCATATAATGGAAACCGGCGTCGACATTCCCATCGTCGTCATCGGGCACTCCACCCAAGGTGATTTCGTACTGCTCAAGACTATTTTTGTCGTTGAATTTGGACTTGGCCTTGTCCACCCAGGTACGCATCATTTCGTTTCTTGAGCGTTGCTAATATAAAAACGGTAAGTTATAGAACTCCAGCAGTGATGAAACTTCACCATGAGAGGGATGGGTAGCCATACTTTCATGCCATCTATGACTTTGTCGCCGAGTAACTTTCTAAAGTCTGGTTATTATGAGATATTGGTGAGAAAATTGTGATGTATACCGGATGTATTGGTCAAAGCCTTCGTCCAAAAATACCGATCCGCAAAGGTCACCTGGACCACTCAGAATAAGAAGCTAGTAGGATAATTTCTTAAAATTATATAATTACCTGATCCACTAACACTCTCAACAATTTTCAGCGGCTTTAGATTCGTTATTTTGTACGATATCAAGTCCCTGGTTATTATGTAAGTATTCAACAATATGATCTCTGATGAAGGATAAAATACACAGTTCCGCCACCAGCATCGCAAATGACAAACGTATCGCCACACTAAACTGATGTTAGTGTCTGTAAAATGCATTGAGTGCACCGGAGCGAATCCAGCTTACTTACACTAAGGTTATGTGGTTGTATCACTTTGAGCGCGTAGGCGGCAGCCGCTTCCGGCTCGCTGACAAGATTAAAATCGACACGATGAGTTCCAAACCCCGCTTCTTTGGCGGCTTGTACCATACGACTTTTGGCGGAATCGGACCAAATTGCCGGTACGGTTAGCACATACTCTATTTTTGACTCTCGAACCCACTCGGCATCATATGTTCGCTCAATGCTCTCGACGGTAGTCGTCCGAACGGCCGAAAGAAAGTCCGTGACGGCAGTCACCGCAGATATGTTTAGTAATTGAAGCTTTTGGGCTGTCTTGTGTGCGGGTGTTGTGGTCGGCGGATTAAAAGTGGTTGGCGATCTTCTAGGTGTAGAAAGCCCAAGACCACCGAACATGGACTCTATGTTTGAAAGTCTCGCTTCCGCACCTCTAGCTCTGTAGCCTCTTCGCCGAGGGGATATGCCGGCTTGTGGTCGTATACCCTGAGTAGATCGTTCTTGGAGCAAAAGTTTGAACCATTTCAAGGGATCGGGGATGGGCGTGCCCCTGGTGACTGTAGAGGTCTCGTAACCCCATAATTTTGTTTTTGTTCCTTGGTTCGTATAGTGAATCTCGGTTGGAACTTGGTCGGCCGAGGAATTTCCTGTGCTGCTGTTTGGCCAAGACTGGACGAGTTTAACTTCCTCTGGACTTGCTGTATGTGCAAAGGCTACCGAAGTGAAACTGCAATAATTATTTCAATGAACTTAGACCTAGCCCTGAAAGGGAGGGAAACAAACGTAGTTCCAAAATCAACACCTACTACGAACCGATGTTCAGCCGGGTCGATAGAGCCTACCATCTTCTGTACTATCTGCGTTAGGAAATGGGTGGCAATTTGTGATGCTGCTGTTGGATTGATGGGACTGCTCAACGGATGGGCTGTGCGGGATTTAAGTACCTTACTGGTGTACTCGATAAGTACAGGGGGAAAGTGTAGAGATGCAGGTGCCACCACCATGAATCTTTTTGGTGACTCTGACGGCGGCGAGGTTCTTCAAAAGTGCGTTATGCGTTGCAATACGTCCCCATAGTACCGAGCTAGAGGTTAGTGTTGTCAGAGGTTGGAATGTTGTGTAACAAGTCAGGTCGCAGTTGCCTAACACGCGCGTCAAACCGAATATATATCAGGCCGGCTGATTGCGGTACGTACAAGCCTATTAATAATGCTATCCAGATCCAAAGTGTTTAAAGAAACTTGAGAGGGGATTATAGAATAGGTGGTGCTAATGTGATACTGCAGTACGTACTGATCAACCGCACGTTTAAATATCAAAGATTGTTGATATACGTAGTTGTCAGCGATGGTTGGTATGTGTTATCTCAAGCCCCAGGTTGATCGCGATCATGCGCATGATGCCTTGGATTACCATTTTGGGTTGGGATGATTGACGCCGCTCTCCTGCTTCGAGCATTCCACATTCCACCGCAAATAAGTACTGAAAAGCGGTCCAGCTAGGTGGCTAACTCTCAGCTCGGTGGCGGTTCGTTAAAGTGCATCCTACCCCGCTATGTATACCAAGTACGTGCTTCACCTTATAACCAGCATTCTCACAGCACAACATTGATAATATCGTCGCTCCGATAATTTAAGAGAAGCTGCGTCTAGAGAGAGAACTCGAGAACAAGCATAATGCACATGAATCCTCAGGAAGGCATACGCAGCGTGATTCGAGTGGTAGGAGGCGCTTTGTCGGGGTCGTCAAGTAAGTTCGCACCTCATGCCATCTTTAGCTTCACTAACTTAACTTGCGGTACGAAGGCAGTCATGAAACGCGTTCTACAGAGGGTGGACCTAACTATACTCCGTTTCGCGAGGTAAGCTCGAGATATGTATGCTCATTTAGTTTGCTCTGACGCAGACTGATATGGGGGTTATAGAGTGGAAGTAATGATCAACAACATATCTTCAGAAGCACGACTCGTTCCGATAGTAGTGATAATACCAAGAGAAGAGGAAATTCCCTGGCCCCTGATCATAAAACGTACAACACCCCTAGTCCCCAGGTCCTTGAAGACAGCCTCACAAGCGGCAAACGTTCCGAAAACAAACCGAATAGAAGACTGAATCACGGACACGAAGGAAGCGTTGCGAATTTGAAACAAAAATTTGAACATAGTGGTGGCGGTCAACCACTACATGAGCGATTCAGTACTGTCCCTAACCAGAATAACGAAGAGCGAGTAATACCAAAACGACATGAGCAACACTCCGGAGTCCTCGAGTCCCTTGAAAGAGGGCCCGAAATCGACTCGAAACGCCCTCCAAAGCAAATCATGGATCAGCCGAAGGAATTTACATCTGATCCGGATCCGGAGGCTACCGAACAACCACCCAGATATAAAAACACTGTGGAGGATGCGAATTATTACCGTGATAAATGTCGGTTGTTGGAATCGGAGAACAGCCAATTTCGTACCTCGGCGAAGGAATGGCGTGCTGCCAACGAAATATCGAAGTTGGAGATCAATAAGCTCCAAGAATCTAAAAGGGAATATAAATCTGAGAACGAAAAACTTCGGCGCAAACTCCAGGAAATAGAAATCCATTATTCATCAGAAAACGAAAAACTTCGGCGCAAACTCCAGGAAATGGAAATCCATTACTCATCGGAAAACGAGAAGCGCTGGAGCGAGATAGATCGTCAGAAAAGCAAGTTTGAGGCCCTCCAGGCTTCCCACATCAGATCAGTGAATAGTGTCGGTACCGGGCTCGAACCAATCTCAGATCAGGAGTTCGAATCCAGATTTCAAGCCCTACATGATGAGGTAAATGTCCATGTGTTTCACCTGGGATTGATTTTTTTCGCTTACGGTATATATGTACTAGGTGGGCGTATGGTCCCGGAAAGCCTTCAAGCAAAGGGGCGAACTTTGTAGCCCTGAACAGTTAGAAGGCATCTTAAGGCAGATCATAACTCCTAGAGATTATATTCCAGCAATCTCCAAATTGCGGTTGCCACGGCTTGTTGAAACAATTATTTGGGAATACATAGAAAGGATGATCTTAACTGTCTGGTTTCCAGATATGCCGGACAAAGTATTGGACCATATGAATAATCTCCAAGGTTGGATCCGTGCAGGTGGTAGGAAAATCCCACTCATGAAATGTTTATTTCTAACGTGCATACACTAGACAAATCCGAAGGTAACGGGCGGTCGGAATATTGGAGAGCATACACGATTTCCCTATTGTTTCAGAATCCCTCCGTGCGGCAAGGCCTTGGGAGAGACGAAAAGGGCCCAGCCCATCTAATAGCTCTCTTCTACGCTGTGCAGACCAACCCAGCAGAACTTGAAGACAAATTTTACCTGACATTCAAAGAACTTCTTCATAGCGCCAGCGAACTAGCGGTGGAGCTTAGATGCCAGCGTGGGGTGTACGAGGTTGATCATGACATTCGGATTGGAGATGTTTACGACGACTCGAAAATGACAGACGTCACATTTTCTACCGCTGATTTTGATGATGAAGAGGAAATCACTCAGAAACAGGCCTTTGTAAGCTGTATCATTGCGAAGGGAGTGGTGAGGCGGTCTTTTCCGGGCTCGACTGAGGTGGAAAAGCAGCTGTCAAAAGCGAGGGTTTTAGTTAGAGTGCATGAGCCAGGGCGGCCGGTGGGTTGTTAATCTATGGCAAAAGAGCAGAGCGGGTGGATGCGTTTTATAAGCTATGGACATTGGTTTTGATTGGGGGATTGATATTTGTTCTGGGCGATGGTTAACTGGTGGCTTTTGTTTCAGTGTTCATTCGCATGTCTTGTATGCTTTCATATGTGGGTTCCTTTAGCAAGTAATTATCGACAATTCCCTTTGACTTTATTCGTAATGCTCTACTAAGAACTAAGTTTTGGCATGCCAGACAGGGTATTCTTCTTCCTTTCCTATCTGGAATTGTTTGTATAATCTGGCGGTATTTGGTTCCTTCTGGGGAGTCAGACATGTTATTTGCCCACACTTTCAGTCATGCTGCAAGGGCTTTTGAGAACGCATTTGCTACCTATCGCTACAAGGTTACGAATAAACGAGACATGGCCAGTAAAACGTTTACGCCCTCATGCCGTCCTATCCACCGACTTCGTACATCCTCAAGGTTCCTTGAGCATTGTGACTCAGGATATGCTGTTCTGCCGCATGAAGTTGCCAATTCAGTAGACCGGCACCGATCTTGTGCGGGGTAGAGGTGCGAACCGGCTCGATAACTGGCTAGGCGACCGCTCTCAGAATCCTGGGGTGCTAATAAAAGCTACTCCGTGTTTTGGACGGTTGCCAGTGGGCGGTACTGCAGAAGAACGCGGGCTAGTCGCTTTCACTGCCCTACCGGAAGGCTATGGTCCGGAATGAGGGGTTTTGCTATTCAGAACTCTGTATTGTCGTTTTCTATCTGTTGAAGTTGAGATGAGGTCGCTTAGGGCGTTTATGGTGAGAATCGTAATAGGCACTAGGTTATTTCGGGGCTAGCCGGATAGGGCTCGGCAAGCTAGATCCGAGACAATGTACGGCAGCGCAACACCGCAACCGCCAACAACATGTACTATACACATCACTGTCATGCGAGCGGTGAGCCAGCTATAGCTAGTTAGTTGTGGGGGGAATGTCGTTTTGCAATGGTCTGAGGACAAACCTAACAGTGTAGAAGCTGGCCGTAAACGATCGCAAGATATTATAGTATAACAGTGGGAGCGAAGCTGCTAGCTGATTATTACATTTTTATTGTATTCGAATTAAGTATTCAGTCAATCCTTCCCATTCTGCGAATAAATTAAGGAAAAGATATGAATGCCCATCCCTATTTGTCCCGTGATAACCTAATACCTAGAACCCTCAATTTAATTTTCTGTTAGCAATATCGATGTCAAATTAAATACAGACCAATCATCAGTGAAAATTCATTCATAAGGAGAATCAAAAACAATTACAAACACAATGACCCAAAGAGATAATACCCGGCTAAAACTATCCTCAAAATCCTTCAAATTCCCGGCTAGCTACCTATATATCCATCTGATGTCCCTAACAAGTGGTGCACGGTGGTGCACTAGTCCGCTTCAAATCGCGTTGTAGCTTCTCCGTAAACCTCGCCATCATACAGGAGATCGAACTTCAAAACCTTGTCTCATAGTTAGTAGAGCAACTATAGACTGAGGGAGAAGGGGGCATACCTCATCAACTAAAGTCACTCTCAAATCAAAACTAACTACACAATACTTCTGGCCACTGGAGTTGGAGAACCTTCTGAACTTGTACTGTGGGACATCTGTCAAATCCGCAGTAACGGTGCACACCCGATGGACAGCTAAAATGCAAGAATTACTGTTAGCGAAAACCGATTCGGCAGTGAACTACATGAAGATAATTTCTCTGTGGTTGTCCTACCATATGGATCCTCCCATTTAAATTCGGGCGCCTCCTGAAGATTGCATTCGAGCAGGTCATTGTGAAATATCAGGCGACCAGCAGGAATTGGGTCATCAAGAGTTCGGCAAAAGTGAAGTGTAACAGATTCTGTGTTTCCGACAACCATATCCTACAGCATATATTAGCCACAGATTGTTGTGCAAGGCCAGATGCGCAGGGACTAGCCTTCTTAATATACCAGTTCATGTGTTCCCTAACTTTCCACTCCTCCTTTTTGATATCCCAATACTTATGCTCGTCCCATCCTCTACCCTCTTGGAAGTGAGTGTTGGAAAGGGAACCGTAGAACCGCCGTGCCCTACGTTTCTTCACTATAGATCCATCTAGGCCTCGAAGAAGTGCACCACGAGCCTGGCGAAGGGTCGTAATGTTAGTCCAGGCAACACAAAGGATTTAGATCAATCCTTACTATAGCACTTCGGCTATACCCCTTCTATTAGTAAACGTGTACTCTATAGGAAAGCTCGTAGGGGGCTTACGCATTCATTGGCTGAAGCACCTGAAGTTCGACGGAAGCCATCCCATATCGTGTCTCTTTTAACCGTTTCAAGAGATATTCCGAGGAGCCAAAACCTCCGACAAGAAGTATAGCCTATAATGAATTTAGGTTTTAGCTTACACCGTGTTATAGCTATAAAAAAACAGGTCAAACGAGCGAAGCCACAATATGTATAAGCATCAGATTCTGCACGTCATGATGAATCTTGATACGCCATTCAACACTTGGCATATACCGGCAACTTTTGAGTTAAAGTAGAGATAGAAATTTGTCTTACAGCTACACGATCGCCCTTTCGTTCCACAGCAAGAACTTGTTGCTTCACGAGGTCAATAATGCGGTTCACGATAGGATCGAATATCTTTTGCACAGCGTCGCTAGTTAGGTCAAGAGAGTCAGTCACACTGAGTTAATGAATTCAAATGAAAGAATCTGGTATATACTTTTGCATTGAATGGAAACCATCTTCGACGTTTGTTTCATCGTTGTCAGGTACGCCGGGCACATTCACCTCGTACCCGTCGTCTTCCGCGTCTTCATTGTTGCCGAACGTGAATTTGACTTTTTCTTCCCATGTACGCATCATTTCATATTTTGAGCGCGGCTAAAATGGAGAAATACCGGCAGAAACCGTTAATGATGATACAAAGATGAGAGAGAAGGTACCACATACTTTCATGTCATCTATCACCTTATCGCCTAGCACTCCTCGGATATATTTCTCGAAGCGCTCGTCCAAAAATACGGAACCACACAAATCCCCTAGATTTCATTTAAGCAACTGCAACTGGTTTATGGGCGCGACTATGGCAATTACCGGTACCGCTCACACTCTCATCCAGTTTTAGAGGATTCAGGTCGGTTATTTTGTAGGAGATCAGGTCTCTAGTCGCGAATATACGTAAGTACTAAGGAGCCTTGTCCGGTTAAGAGTGGACACCATACACAGTTCCTCCGCCTGCATCGCAGATTATGAATGTATCATTTTTCTAATGGATGGTTATCCACGAGTGTAATTGAGACTAGCCAGGACCACTTACGTTGAGATCATTGGGTTGAATTGCCTTGAGAGTATAAGCTGCCGCGCTCTCAGGTTCACTGACTAGATTGAAATCGACGCGATGCGCTCCAAACCCCGCTCTCTCTGCTGCTTTTACCATGAGAGCCTTCGCAGAATCAGTCCAGATTGCAGGGATTGTCAGTACATACTCCACCGTGGATTCCCGGACCCATTGAATATCGTATGTGCGTTCAATACTTTCCGTTGTAATTTTTAGAACCGACGAAAGAAAGTCTTCGACTACAGTGACTGGGGCAATTTCGAGCTCTTGAAGCGCGTAGGCTGTTTTTTGTGCTGGTGTGATAGTCGGAGTAGTGAATATTGAACCTCTCATATCTCTAGGCTGCGCCCATTCATCGAGAAGAGTTACGGTGTCGACAGCGTTTTCCGAGGTTCGTATGAGAACGTGTTCGGTTGTTCTCTGGTGACCGTGCCTTAAGACTAAAGTCCTCAGGGACATACTGTCACGGTCAGGTGCGGCTGGTGTGGACTGGCCTTGAAGCAAAAGTTTGAACCACCGCAGAGGCTCAGAGCTCGTCTCACTATTGGTAATTTTAGAGACCTCATAGCCCCATTTTTTGACTCGTGTCGGTGGATTTGTATAGCGAATCTCGGAGGGGACTTGATCTGCAGAAGCGTTTCCTGCGCGACCGTTTGGCCAAGTCTGTACCAGTTTTACTTCCTCCGGACTTGCCGTGTGGGCGAAGGCAACCGATGTGAAACTGAGATACGAAAGCTGTCAACAGACCGATTTCTATGGGTGTATTTGTTGCAATATGAACAAGAAACGTACGTAGTCCCAAAGTCGACACCCACGACAAACCGATGTTTAGACGGGTCGACCGTGGCAACCATCTTTCGAAACTTTCATGAAATATCTTCTTGCGCGCGTGATACCTGCCAAAAGTAGTGCTGCGGTTGATCTCGTCGGATCGGGATCTTTGGCGTATTAAGCGTCCGTCAGCCCTCGCAATTCAAGTGTCGCCTTCCCAACTATTTTGTTTGTTTTAGTTAGCTAATATCATCCGAAGCCTGTGTCTCGATATGTAAACCACCGCATGCTTACAACGATCTGATGCGCGTCCTTATTAAACTGCTGTATCTTGGAATTGTAGTTGGGGCATAGAGTCTAAAGCGCTGCGATATATTATTTTCGCAGGTTCAGCTGAGATCAACGAGGGCTGAAGAGGAGGGGGTAAGCCGGGGAGGATCCAAAAGCTATAGTCGCCTCATTCTTGCATGTCTAAATTCGTACCGTGTCACGTGCATTGCTGCCTTACGAACTTATGTGTAGTGTTTATGCGGAGTGTATTCTACCCCTCAGCTCCAACACACGAGGTCTCAGCTCGTTCAGCCTCACCATTCCCGCCCACAAAATGGCACAAGATCACGAAGGCAGTACGATACGGGGCCTCATAACCAGCGGTTTCCAGGGAATGTTTCGTCGCGAACCGGAGGTATTGTCAGATGACGAGCTAGAACGTTTGTACCCATTGCCCTCGTTATTACGTTCCTTCCCGATTTAGTATTTAACAACTTCAACAGAAGATATAACTGATGATCCACGGTACGGCCGAAATTCTCGAAGGAATACCCATCGATCGGAAAGAAACTCTACACGAATGAACAATCAAAGCATCGCCCCGACCGAAGCCGCTAATCACGCGTGGGAAGCAACAGGAGAAACCTCTCACGATCGCGAGCGCAAAGACCAACGGAGTTCTGAAAAGACACAAGACTTACGGCCCGAATCTGAACAGAAACCTGGAACTGGAACAAACTTGCAACAGTCACTATGTCAGGAGAGCGACGAGAGTTCTAGTCTTAGAAAAACACTTCCAAAAACACCACCCGAAAAGAGCACTGATCAGGAGAAGAGCACTAAGCAGGACCTTCAAGGGGCAACACATGACGAAACTCATGGGGAAAAGCCGACGAGTGAGTCGTCAAGGGAACCAAACAAAGATCACAAAGATCTAAAGGCTCACGAAAACACATGCGGGCGCATCCGAAAACAACCAACAGATCGATCACTCGAGTCACAGAATGCAAAACTGACAAAGGAATTGCGGCGCTGGCATGAAGGGTATAGAAAGTTGGAATCACAAAAAAACCAACTCGAAGGGAAATGCAAGAAGTTAGAATCAGTAGTTCTTGGACTTCGCGAGTTTCAGGAAGAGGAGAACGCAAAAGCTATACTAGCAATGGATGAGCGCACAGCGGAGAGAGATCAACTGAAGAGCAAGCTCAAAGAGTTACAAGCCTCACATATCAGATCAGTCAACAGTGTCGGGACCGGTCTTGAGTATATCTCTGATCAGACGTTCAAAGACAATCTTCGTGGCCTGCATGACAAGGTCCATCACCTCTTTACGACCCTCTCTGCCCATTTCCCCAGTCCCCACCCTCCACTCCCTAGCTCCTGTTATAGGTACCATTTTCTGGCGATAATATAGACTTACACGTCATAGGTGGGGGACTGGTGCCGTAAAGCGTTCAAGCGGAAGGGGCAGATACGCGGACTAGAGGAGATTGATGATCTTCGCATAAGAGCCTTTCTAGCAACCAGAGTCTGTGATACAAGAGACATGAGCGTCGGCAACCTAATCGAGACAGTTTCCTGGGGATATATCGAGAAAAGCATATTATCCGCATGGTTTCCGGCGATGTCATCTGAGAACTTGCATCATGTGTCCGCGCTTGAGGATGATATCCGTGTTGGTGGTAAGATATCTAATCCGTCCTCGAATATCAATCTATATCTGACTTAACCTATTAGATGGTACCTCTAGCAGCCTTGAAAAAGCGGAATTTTGGCGAGCATACACTGCCTCACTCCTTTTCCAAAACCGTCAATATGAGGCAAACCTCAAAGACGTCAGCCCACAATCAGCAGACTTATATGAGATCTTTGGCAAAGTCTTAAGGGACTCCCCTTCAATCTCGCGAAACTATACGATTCTTCTTCAAGAAATCCTTCGTTCTGTCATGCTGTTGGCCGCGAGACTTAGATGCCAACGCGGTGTATATGAAGTCGACGAAAGTGCTCAGGTTGGAGATCGATATAATGATGAGACGATGATCGAAATAAAGAATCCTGATATTGAAGATCATGCAACTGTGAGTTGCATTATATCGAGGGGGTTGGTGAAGAGGTCCTATAAGGGAGCGACGGAAGTGCTGGAATTGATCTGTAAGGCGAGGGTTTTGGTTATGGTTGAGAGAGAGTAGTTGACCGGAGGTTTTTTTAGCATGAGCTGGGATACATATACGATACTCAAGTACTTGACTGTTCTATTATTCAATGATATCATGATATGATTTGGCTTTGAAATTGAGAACACTTGATACGGATAGCTCATTGATCTCGCTGGCCAGAACCCTACGTTTTGATATTTTAGTGAGGCGAAAGAGTTCGGTATTCATTGCCGCATTTATAGCCTTGTGTGGATGTGTGGCGTCGAGGTGAGGCTGGTGAAGTTGCGTTGCGCCACAAATTGCACACGAGAATTATCACAAACATTTATTCGCCCTCCCCAAGCTTTGTGGTTACGTCTCATCGGCCCGGCCCGCGCGGCTTACCCCCCTTCGCTAACAAATAAGTGCAAGCCACAACCCTGCCGTAACCGCGGGTGTACACGTGTACCACTTCTATAGCCGTTAGAGCGCAATCAACTATCACGACCTTATACAAACCACGAGTATCTGTTCATGCTGCAACTGCTTGATTAATGTACACGTATACTACACTATATCAGAGTAAGAGAATAGAGGGACCCAAAAAATACAAGTATACCAAGCCATTAGCACAGAGGACAAACGAGGAATATAAATCCAGGTCGTAAGCTTGAAGACATGTCGAAACTATAGTTCCTCGATGTGTGGACAGTTCAGTCAATCACCCAGCAAATCACATCCTAAATTGCGACTGTTACCCAGAATCCACCTCTACGGTCACCAATTTTACAGCACTTCTACGCCGTTTCCATCTGCCTGAGAAAGTACAATCTGTCCGATCAAGACTCGGGAACTAATGGTCTAACAGCTTAACAGCCTAGTCGGAACCAGCCCATTTCTGGTAGAGCAGTCCTCAGATCTTCAACCACAATCGTATATTGTCATTCCAACTAATCACCTGCATTTGTGCGAAACCAAGGCGGCCATTGATAACAGTTCCTATTGCTCACAGCAATCCGAGCGTAATGGTTTCCTGGCGTGAGTCTAGATTGTCGCGTTCACATCTGCGTTATGGACTAACTGTGTTGAAGTGTCCCGTCCGCGCCGTAAAATTAAGTGGCACGTATATTAGCTCAAGTTGGCGGTTTTATCTTAGGCTGGAGAGGAGTGGGTTGCTGAAATGACGTCAATGCCGCGATCGAGAAGACGTTTCAGTAGCGGCGGTTCGGTAGAGTAAAACCTAATTGCCTAGGATGTTAATGCTCCATAGCGAAGCGTGGAGAAGTCGCAAGGCAGTGATCTCAATAGCCCAGCCGAGCTAGTAGCCGACCAGCCGCGCACAGTTCAGCCCGGAGACAGCTCTATGGCAATTTCAAAACCAAAGAGCCGCTTGGAATTAGTTCAGGCCGGTAGGTTGTAGCTCAGGGGATGAAGTCATCCTGACAAAAATATAGTTGACTAGTGGGCTTTCAACTCACTAGTCGTACAATAATTCGTCATTTGACGCAAAAGCAGCTGAGTGAAGGAGAGGAAATATGTAACATTTTGGTTTTTATTGGGCATTTGTCACCATGAGGTCTATTGTTGATGGAATCTCAGTTTAGGCCAGAGAGCTACAGGGTATTTGCGGATTTCTAGCAAGCCAAGTACCAAAGCTCTGCAGGAGCAGCTCAAGCAGCTTCAGGGCAGCCCATTTTAGTTCAATTCGGCCAGGTGGCGAAACTGCTTAGCTAGTGTAGTT
Source organism: Trichophaea hybrida (assembly GCA_015178995.1). Classification (NCBI taxonomy): domain Eukaryota; kingdom Fungi; phylum Ascomycota; class Pezizomycetes; order Pezizales; family Pyronemataceae; genus Trichophaea; species Trichophaea hybrida. The sequence continues at coordinate 228,318 of WHVE01000007.1, read as the reverse complement.
TTGAAGTTGTCACGGGTTGAACTGGGCAATTGAGATCACTGTCGCAAGGCGTAGAGGGTAAAGATCTAGATGTATAGGAATCTGGGTGAATTTTAAAGAACATGGGAAACGCACCTTAACTCAGTTATTGTGGTGGGATTGCAAGCAAGTTCGAATTCTGAAAGAGCACGGGTAGGGGTAAAGCGCTAAGGTGACTTCCGCCTGATACACTGTACGCTGAAATCCTTTGGGTTTTAAGTAACCGCCCATCGGAGCCCTATCATTTCTGATGGTATCGTTAACAAAGAGCTGGAACGGGAGAATGCCTTGTTGTTCCCATGCCCGCCAACCCCCAAGGCAGGGTGATACGTAAAATCACTTACCTCGTTTCTCTCCTTCCTCTGCTTTAGTTTTCTATTTCACTTGTTGTCTTTTGAATTCTTGATTTAATCTGGATTCTCTCAAACCTCACAAGTTGCCCCTCAAAAACCAGTCTTCTGGTCTGCGAGAGCACTCCTTTTTTCTATCCTCCTCATCTCGCAAGCTCGCTTTTCAATAGTATGCGAAACAAACTGCCAGTTTACGACAGACCTCACCCACAGCGTTACTGCAAAAGGTCCACCGGATCCTCGAATCTTATTTCAAAGTCCAAAGACATCGAATTGCGCTGGTATTTCATCACATCGTTGCTCTAATTCGCCACTGCTGGGCCGAGTAGAGCAACGCTATGTTGGCTCTGATGTTCCAACAAGGTATTTCTTTATCTCCATCATTCCAATTAAGTCTTGATGAATGCTGACAGACGTTTCCGCTGAAAGTGAGCCGCGTGGAAGTCCCCAAAACAAAACGGAATGTAACCTACTATTTACTCTTCCGAAGTTCACCGCACCTGGAAGACGTTCAACTACATTGGCTACAAGACCAAATCGGAGCAAGTATCCAGTGAGAACATAACGAAAAAGTGAAGCGAGGATATCCGTTCCACATCTCTGTGGGCCCGAACGTCGAAGTGTCGTCGGGCCAGGCTGGCGAGGCAAAAGTGGGCTTCCCAAAATTTGGCAAGACAGTTTGAGCTGCTTGCTCTAGTATGGTACAGGGCGTGGCTGTTGGGTTACAAAGAAGTGGAACGCTCAAAAGGTATGTGACTCGATATTTCATATCTTATAAACGAATCCAACCTCACCTGTAGTCTTACAGCACCATCTAGCTACTGCCAACGAAATCTACCGGTCTATGACTACTCTAGTCGACTCTTCTATTGGTTTGGCCTAGTCTGGCCATGATATTCCACGCAGCTTTAGACATATCGTGTAGGATGTACGTATTGGGTTAGGGTTACGCTTCGGGTCACATGTGCGGCTCAACACTGTATATACATAGAGCGTGGCCCCCTGAGAATAGAGAGCACGTTTCTAGCCAACTACATCTTGGTAGCAACACGTCAACACCCTCCTTTGCCTTCGATTCCGGTGCTTTTGCAGTGACAATTCGAACGCAATCGAGCAGATCGAGAGGACCTACGATAATTTTACACAGAGACCCAAATCTGCACGCGTTACACCGAAACCCCTGACGCGTCGAAGAGAGAGATTACGAGATACTATACACGAGACGACAAACGAAACCACGTGCGAGAATACGTGCGACACCCAGAGAAAGAGACCCAGAGAAAGAGACCCAGAGAAAGAGACCCAGAGAAAGAGAACCAATGGCACGTTCAGTGACCCCGAGAAGAGTGCCGAGGCAGAGCATGATGCTACCTCAGCCGGACGCGAGCAGCAACAACAATGACGAACCGTGGTACCACGACCCTGAGTACCCGGGGGACCCCGTCAACCTCTTGCGAGACCCGGACGACGAGGACCCCAGAACAAACGAATTCACCCAGTACCGCAACTGGATACTAGAGAGAGCAATCAACGGTTCAGAGGAGATCGGGCGGTGGAGACGGTACATCGCCGCGGTGGAAGATGCTTGGGCGGAATGCTTCGAAGAAGCGGAAGAGCGAACAATGGAGAACAGACAATTGAGAGCAGAGAGCCAACAGCTACGAGCAGCGGCAAACGGCGGGAGAGAAGAGGATGTCGAGCGGGCAACGAGAGAAGCGCTAGCGGCGAGAGCACAGGCGGAAGAGGCACAACAGGAAATAGCCCAACTCAGAACGCAACTGGCCGAAGCACATGAAGCCACAAGAACAGCGGAACAAGCAGTACGAACAATGATGTCGGTCAGCCCACGAAATCTTAACCACGATGATGCGGGAACGGGGACAAGAAATACGACGTTCACAATCAACCCAAAACGACTACCGGTATTTAAGGGAGAGAGAGATATGCAGATTGTGGGCGACTTCATCAACGACCTCCAACGCCAGTTCGAAGCCCGCTGTTACGAAATTGGATGGCTTACCAACGACACCAGTACCCCAGCCGGGAGCGGCATCGCCACCCCTACGACAGTAACGATGATGGGCGAAGGCACCCCAAGAACTGACGGCTGGACCCGGTATGCCCTGCTTCAACTAAAGGAGACTGCCGGTAGGTGGGCGACGTCCAAGTACCCGAATAGCCAACCGTACCCGATATGGGACAATTTTTGCAGGAGCCTGAAGGAGGAGTTCACCCCCTTGGACGCACTCCGGAATTTCGAGGACGAGTGGCGACTCCTAATGATCACGGCCAAGGGGCATGTAGCTACGTTCAACGAGGAGTTCCGGCAAATACGACTACAACTTGACCCCCACTCGCCGATGACCCCACAGCAGCTGCTAGAAGCATACGCGTCGAAACTACGACCGAACGAGGGAGCCTACAAATCATTTATCCAGTATTGAAATTTCAAGAGAGAGATGGGTGGAGAACCGACATTGGAGAGGTCGATGGTGTTTGTAGCCGACTCGGACACCACCAGCCCACCGAAAGACAAAACCAGGGAAGCCGAAATCTCGGCGATGTACGGTAGAAATACGAACCGCAAACGAAGCAACTACCAAGGCAACCGACCCCCACTAGCACCCAACGAATGCGCCATCTGCCACAGCACGGATGGGTACTGGGCGTATGACTGCCCGAACCAAGAAACATCAGGCGAGAGTAACGGTGGAAACAGCGGTGTTCGAAGAGGTCGTGGGGGACGTGGATGGGGTTACTGCAGCAGCAGTGGCCGAGGAGGAGGAGCCCGAGGTGGCCGAGGAGGAAGAGCCCAACAGGAAGGGAATGCTCAGCAGGAGGTGAATGCTACGGAAGCGACGGGAGGTACAGCAGGCCAAGCAGGAGAGAATGCGGGAAACGCCTAGAGGGTGCTGCCGAGTGCACAGCACCTCCGGAGGCACAATGTACGGGGGAACAGGCGCGGGGGTTCAGGCGGGCAGAGATAGAGTTCATAAGAGTACTAATGTTAATTTGTTTTACTCCGAAAGAGACACCTCAAATCTGCTTCGTTTCAACCTCCCCGTGTTATACTCACCTAGCCACTCACCAGAAAGAGGAAAGAAGAGGGAGTGCAAGCATACACTCTATACGATTGCGGTGCCAGCCATAAGTTCGTCAGTCCGAATTTCCTACAAAAATTACCTAACGGCAGACCAAAAGCTCGACATCGCGGAAATATGCAACTGACCACCGCGGGGAAAGTCGAAACCCTACCACTAGAAGAAGTACGCCTAAACCTGGACATTGGCGGGCTGGTATATCAAGGATGGTTCGTCGTCTATCCGCTAGCCAAATATGACGTTATTTTGGGAAAGGACTGGATGGAGGAGATCCCACACCACGTCAATCATAAAAAGAACCGGTTATGGTTAGGCGGCGATGGAGATGGCAACCGCTTCAAATACAGAATCGACGGGCTCAAGAAAGACGAAGGAAGAATTACCCAACTCCTGATGGCGGCAGCGAAGAGAGAGCCAGTACAACAAAAACATAATAATGGCTATACGGTGGGAGAACTCTTAGCGATGGAGCTTGGAGCCGAAATGGTGGACGAAGTGATAATCGGGGAAATCGTCGACGAGGCGACATTCAAGGCAGACTGTGCGGCGATCTGGATGGAATGCACGACCGCAGAGGGGACACCAGAGGACGGTGGTGTGACTGAATTATCGGAGTTCGAGCGACGTGTACGAGAGCAATACCACGACCTTTTCCTGGAACCCGAAGGACTGCCGCCAACAAGAGCATCTGGTGGTTTCCATATCAGAACAATCCCGGGATACAACCGCCACACCGCAGCCCTTACTGACAGACAGCGGCAGAGTGGGAAGAGTACAAAAATCAGACAGCCGAGCTACTGGAAAAACGCAAAATACACAGCTCTCACTCGCCATACGCAGCACCGGTGCTCTTCGTGCCAAAAGCGAACGGCAAGCTCCGAATGGTCATCGATTACCGAGCTCTCAATAAAATCACAATCAAGGATCGTTTCCCATTGCCGCACCCAGAGGATCTCATTGCACGCTTGCAAGGCGCCCAATGTTTCTCCAAGCTAGATTTCCACAGCGGATACCATCAGCACCACATGCACCCAGAATCGATTGAGAAGACGGCCTTCATCGGACCCGACGGGTTGTACAAATGGCTGGTAATGCCGTTTGGTCTGGCCAATGCACCAAGCGAATTCATGAGGCTAATGACAGACCTTCTGAGGAAACACATCGACGATGGCTATTGCATCGTGTTCCTGGATGACATCATGATATATTCCAAAAATCCGGAGACCCACGAAAAACACGTGCAGGCAGTACTCGATTCAGTCCGCCGGGAGGGATTTCGACTGCAAAGCGAAAAGTGTCAGTTCAGTAAAGCCGAAGCACCTTTCCTTGGATTCATGGTCAACGGAAATGGTGTGTCAATGACTACAGAGAAGATCACCGCGATCGCAGACTGGCCAGACCCAGCGACACCAAAAGAAATGCGCAGCTTTGTCGGGCTTGCGGGGGTATACCGCCGTTTTGTTAAGAATTTCGCTAAAATCGCCGCCCCCCTGACCGCCTTGCTAAACGTAACGCCGACAGAGTTCAACAGAGTACAGAACGACCCGGAAAAGTGGAAACAGGTGACCAGCGCAATCGATATCCTCAAGGCAACCATGCTGGCGCACCCGGCGCTCGCGCTACCATCGAAACAAGGAGGTCAATACATAGTAAGGACAGATGCCTCGGATTTCGCGATTGGAGCCACACTGCGGCAAATGCAAAAGATAGAGGACGGCAAATGGACGGACAGAATCATCGCTTACTTTTCCCGTAAGTTACACGATGCAGAGACTAGATATTCAACGTACGACAAGGAACTTTTGGGAGTCAAGGACGCGATCGAGCATTGGCGTTTCTGCCTCCATGGAGCCGGCGGATTCAAGGTCCAAACCGACCACTCGGCCCTGCAGCATATCCTCAAGCAGCCACGCCTGACGAGTCGGCAAATGCGTCTCCTAGAGACCCTGATGGAGTACGATTTCGAAATCGAGTACCTACCAGGAGCCCGGAACTATATTCAGGACGCGCTCAGCCGGCGGCCCGACTACAAGGACCCACCACTACCGCGCACAGTGCGAACGACCCCCGATGACCTAGGGAATAATGACCCCACGGCGGAACTGATGTATGCAAGCGTTATACAAGCTGACGGTTGGACGGACGAAGTGCGAGCAGCGTACCCGAAGGATCCTTACTTTGGCGTGGTATATCGGGAACTCCAAGGCACCGCAGCGAACCAAGACCAGGAAACCCCAGGACAGAGGAAACAACGACAAGATAGAGCACGACACTATTGGATGAACGATGACGGCCTGATTTTGCATCGCGCAACCGACCGCCTTTGCATACCCAAGGAGCTCCAAATCAAGGTCTTACATGAGGCACACGACTCAGCAGTGGGCGGACATTTCGGAATCGACCGGACGGCGTCAACAGTCGGCAGACGGTTCTTTTGGCCGCGCCAGTATCAGACGGTCAAACAGTGCGTCAAGGGTGCGCCGCATGCCACCGGGCAAAATCGACAAATCAGAAACCATATGGCCTACTGCAACCACTGGAAGTGCCCAGCGAGCGGTGGCAACGCATTAACATCGATTTCATTACAAAGCTTCCAGTGAGCGACGGGAATGACACAATCATCACCTTCGTTGACGCCCTGACAAAAAGAGCTACCCGGACGGCCACGACAGAGAAAGACCTCACGGCTCAACGTTTCGCGGAGATCTTCATCGACGTGTATTTCCGGCTACATGGAATCCCAGAGTCGATCGTCAGCGACAGAGACGTCAGATTCACTTCCGACTTTTGGCAGCACCTGAACGAAATCTGGCGGACTAAACTACGAATGTCGACGGCGTTCCACCCACAGATGGACGGGCTTGCAGAGAAGGTCAACAGTATCATCGAGCGCTACCTCCGTACCTTCGCTGCAGGCAATGAAAGAAGTTGGGCAAAGCTACTACCATTGGCAGAATTCGCATACAACGCTAGCAAGCACAAGGCAACTGAGAAAACCCCGTTTGAAGCAGACCTCGGATACGTCCCACGAATGCCACTCGATATCATCGCCGCGACAACCTCTGCAAATTCAACTCGGCAAGGGGGCAGCAAGCAGTTGGCTTCGCAACAACCATGGCAGACATCCTTGCCCAGCTTAAGGACCGACTGGCGATCGCCCAAGCCGCCCAGGCCGCGGAGGCAAATAAGAAGCGTCAGCCACACAACTTCCAGACTGGCGACAGAGTTATGATCAACACCGCAACATGCCATTGAGCTATGGCGCTGCAGCACCAGGCACCGAAACGAACCAATCGGCGCGCGCGCTAAGTCGCGCACTACAACAACGATATGTCGGCCCGTACACACTCAGCATACAGCGCGGCAATGGCAATGCCTTCGAGATCACCGACATGCCCGAGCACCTCCGTATACACAAAACTTACAATGTCAGCAAGTTCAAGCGGTGCACTATCGACGAGTCCCGACCACAGGACCCACCACCACCGATCAGAGTCAGCAAGAGCGGCGAAGTAGAGCAAGGAGTAGAAGCTATCCGGGAGTGGCGAACCAGCGAAGACGGCAAGGCCCAGTTCCGAGTTCAGTGGGAGGGCGAATCAGAGGAGGAGAGCACATGGGAGCCGCTGACGAACCTCACTCGCTTCGGAGGCAGAGAAACAGTGCGGGAGTATGCAGCTGCGCTCAATGACGAAAAGCTCAACAAACTCCTCCCTAAGAATCTACGCCCCGCAAACCCGTCGGCAACGACCAAGCCAGGAACAATCAAGACCAAAGGAGTGCTGCCGACGAGAAAGAGCCCGAGAATTGCAGCAATGGCAACCTAAGAGTGGACAGGCGATGAAGCTGTTTTTCTTTTCTTTGCTTTTGACGGATGGGCGGGAAGTTTTTGCGGAGGGAGGTGGATGTAGGATGTACGTATTGGGTTAGGGTTACGCTTCGGGTCACATGTGCGGCTCAACACTGTATATACATAGAGCGTGGCCCCCTGAGAATAGAGAGCACGTTTCTAGCCAACTACATATCGAGGGTCGTGGCGATTGCGGCCCGACCCTCAACAACTTTGCGTTAAGACCTTTTTCGAAGTTGCTTGGTTCCCCGGATGTCTTGGCTTCCACAGGGTCTTTGGTTCACCAGTTATCTTTGGTCACGGTATCCCACGCAGCTTTAGACACATCAAGGGTCGTAGCCATTGCGGCCCGGCCCTCGACAACTTTGTGTCAAGACCTTTTTGGAAATTGCTTGGTACACCAGAGGCCTTGACTTCCACGCAGGCCTTGTGTTCCACGGAGGTCTTTAGTCCCACAATAATCTCTGATTAAAGTGGATGTTGAGTTTAAATGTCTTGCACAGTAAAGAGATGCACTACATGCCATAGTAGTCTTAAGTTAATTTCAAGAAGTTTCAACTCCAATTAAATATCATGAGTCTCTTTCAAAACGAAGGTGTATGTGAAGGCTTTTCCGCCTCTTGCTTTGTATTATGGGAGGTTCACCAAGTTTTCACGACTACATAGTGGAGTCGAATATATAACCATAACATTGATCCTCCTTCCTCTCACCTTCCGAGTACGACAAGCATCCTGCATTGACCTCTCTTCCCGCCTTCTTCTCCACTACTTCTTCCCCGTCTTATCCAGGGGTAGATTGATGAAGTCATTGGGTAGTGTGCCAGGGTAGGCGTGAGGTGTGGCGTCCAAGTTCAAGGATTGGGGAAGGAGGGAACATGAATCCTACCTCCACCAAGCGTTTCTTCTTCTTTCGAGTTAATCCTTGTGTCGATGTCCAATCACCTTTGTCAAGACAAAGCATCTTCGGTCTTGGTTAATGAGAATCTGCACTAGTGGTATTACACGCTCGCCAAGACAGGCTTTGAGCTTTGGATCCGATGCATCCTTCACCGCAATTCGAATTCAGTGCCTTATGATCGAGTTTTCAAGATGCTTCACTTTCAAACCCTCGTCTTGGATTCCGAGTTTGATAATATAATTATGCTTGCGTAAGTAACTCTCAAGCCGTGGTTAGATCAAAACAGGTTCTAACTTTTGAGTGTATAGAACGATCAACCTGTTAACACTCTGGGTTTGGCACTGGTTGATTGTTTAGGGAACCCTGTGTCTAGAGATGTACTAGTTGCCATGGGTTCGGGCCCAACTCCCCTCACTTCTGCCATGGTCTCCCTTGTACCCGTATTACGCCGAAATTTTGACCAGACCAGTGTTTTGTTCGGGGATTACGACAACTTAACCAAATGTTAGTATTCTCATATGGATTGCTTTAACGATATTACAAGAACTAACTCTCAACATAGGGCTCTAATTTTTAAAGTACTGCACCAGGAAGGCTCCAATATCGGCAATACACAATGTTTCCAAGAAAAAATACAAGAACCACCGTACCGTCGACCCTAAATCTGCCGTTCCGATATGTCGAGGCAGTGAAGGCCAGTTTGAGAGCGGAATCCATCGATCATATCGAGACGTTGTCTCTTCTGCGGACAATATTCGCTTTGTCGAAACTATTATTAGGGATCCAACTTGAGGCAGTGATCTCAATAGCCCAGCCGAGCTAGTAGCCGACTATTCGCGCACAGTTCAGCCCGGAGACAGCTCTATGGCAGCTTCAAAACCAAAGAGCCGCTTGGGATTAGTTCAGACCGGTAGGCTGTAGCTTAGATTAGGTTCGCGGAGATGAAGTCATCCTGACAAAAATATAGTTGACTAGTGGGCTTTCAACTCCCTAGTCGTACAATAATTCGTCATTTGACGCAAAAGCAGCTAAGTCAAGGAGAGGAAATATATAACATTTTGGTTTTTATTGGGCATTTGTTACCATGAGATCTATTGTTGATGGAATCTTAGTTTAGGCTAGAGAGCTACAGGGTTTTTGCGAATTTCTAGCAAGCCAAGTACTAAAGCTCTGCAGGAGCAGCTCAAGCAGCTTCAGGGCAGCCCATTTTAGTTCAATTCGGCCAGGTGGCGAAACTGCTTAGCTAGTGTAGTTTTGAAGCTGTCACGGGCTGAACTGGGCAATTGAGATCACTGACTTGAGGCTAATACTCGCATTGTCTCTTCTGCCGACATTCTTCGCTTCGTCGAAACTTTTATTAGAGTGCTCGAGTTGGAAATGTAGATTGCAGAAGCAAATGCTAGAAAATAACCGTGGAAGTTCAGCACGAGAAAATGAATGCTCATAAGACAGAAAGCGACAATGACTTCTAAGCATTGTATATTGAGGGAACAAGTGGAAGGATATTGAATTTTTGGAGAGGAGTCAAAGCATTCTGGTTCAGGAGCAGAGATCAATGGGATAGATATGTTTTGTTGATCCTTGTGACTTCAATTTTGTTCTTCATGTAGCTACTCTATGTGTTTGGAAACGGTACGATATTCGATGCGTTAGGCGAACACGCGGAAAATATAAACGAGCTCATAAAACAAGGGTCCAGGGGAAGTCGTGAGATATCTTCTATTCCATTTAGTTTGTGTTTGTAATCTTCCAGCCTCTCCTCAATCGCACTTCCATCGTACTCTAATTCATCCTATCTCATCCTAACATTCGAGTGCTTGCGCTATGCTATGTATCCAGATCTAAAAATAATGCCCTCTGGCCATAGGCTCAATACTTAATCATATAGCACAGCAAATAATCGACAGCTATGATGGGACGTCAAAATCTATGCCTCACTTCATCGAAAGATCCATTACTACAGAGTATATGGTGAAGAGATCTAAAATATGCATCAGACCATGCGGCCTAAAACTTCCCAGTCGGAAGCTAGGCAGAACACCCACCGAGAAACCAACTCTTGCGTTAACGGCCCGAATAGAAAGAAGACAGATCTAGAATCTAGAATTGAAGGGCATGTGCACTGGTTCTCTGCTGTTGAATTCTTAGAAGCGCGCTGCGGTTACTATTGTCGGAAAGGGCTGTTCCGCTTGTCATATTATCAGATTATTTTGAAAAGGCTCTTAAAGGTTTGGAACATAGGGGTTGAGTCGGAATGTAACTTGCTGAAAAAATGGGTTCTGACACCGCTAAGCTTGTGAGCGTAGAGTTTCAAATAAGATGATGTTGGAGATGATAAGATGGAGATGGAGATATGATTAGATGCGATGGATTAGATGGATACAGAGTGTTTCGATATGATTGGGTCACGTACGAGTGCTTCCACCGTGGCTGTTCTTGATTAGTCATGGTATGGGTTACATGGGTAACCTTTTAATCAAATTGTGGCGAAGTTTCTTGAGGTGGTTTCGCATGTTATTCCAAGGGCTATGGTAGATGACTGGTCGCCACATTGGGTGTATGAGGTTGAATGTTGCCCCTGCAGCTAGTTATGCAGTCAATGGTAGGCCACCAATGGAATTGATCCTGTATGGATGAGCTTCGTGTTGTGACCCCGCATGCTAATTACTCGTGTTGGGAATAAAAAGCGGGGAAGATCTGAAGTGAAATATTGCAAGACCATTTAAGACGACTTGCTATTGATTTACTACTCCGTTTCATTCAACCACCAACACTGCTTCAATTTTGGCTGTACTTTACGACATTCCCAGGCTGGTTTAACTACCTCACAATTGGGTTGGCGAGTTTCTCATATTGCAAACATATTGGCTTATGTCTGGATATTAGGCTTGCTGTATATCTATCTCTTTACGCCCTCTTCCAAAACATGTATACCGCGCCAAACCCTACGTCGATGAACTTCGAATTCGACAACGAGCACAACCCTCATACTATTGCGAGCAGTGCAGATGTTCCTCTCAAAACCAATAACTACGGGGGACCACCGGAGCCCTTCATAGTAAGCGCTACACCCAACCCGCGGTCGGGGTACCCATCATACCCAAGATACCCCGGGAACGCGCATATGAATACGCAGATGCACCACCACCACCCCCATCATGGCCACCTCCATCTCTCCCACAGTTATATGCAAAAACTACAGAAGAATTGTTCCTCGGCGACCAAACAGGAGTGCTAGGAGTATTGCAATCGAAGCTCACAAGTCCCACACCTGGCGCCGAAGACACTACCAGCAACATCTTCAGTAATGGAACACCTCGCTCAGCAGATGCGCTAATTTGCGAGCCCGAATATTATGTCAAGTATCAAGCAACTTACGGCGGCGGCTTCCCAACCTACATGATGGCTCCGGAATACAGAGATTTGGTGCCTGGTATCTCGCTTCGAGAGGACTTACGGCGTGATTCAAACTATGTCCTTACTATAGTACGGGACATCCAAGTCCAGGACTTTACTAGTCTCACTGGAATGGCCAATGGGCCGGTTAATATCAATATCAATTCACCATATCTACGCAATGCCCTGGAATCAGTGAATGGAGGTCTTGAGAACAAACACAGTAGACTCACGATCACTGAGCCATACCCATCCGCTGTGTACCACCTTGACAAGCTTCGACAGTACAGGCAGAATCATGCGGGCCGAAATGACTTAGATATTACCGTAAGGCATATAGATACCCTGCTACGTTTTATTGACGCAGCAATGGGAAAGGAATTACAGGCGGAAGCTCTTATCAGGGAGAGGGATCCACCACTAGTGACATACAAATGGCTCTGGACAATGTTTGAGAAAGGTGCTATGGTATATTCGACTTCCAAGGACCGAGCGTACGTTGTTGACAGCATCACTGGCGGGGCTCTCCCTTACATCGCCCCTGTTCTCGCCCGAGCACCTCGAAACTATTATATCCCTGAACCTACAGCTGCGGAAAAGCAGAGGATGGCCGACGAATCGGCAGAGTCCTACATAGTGACCGCCTACAATCTGGTAATCAAAGATAATCAGTGCTTTCAACGGAGGGAGAGTTTCACCATTCGAAGGTTTGAGGGGACTGTTCCTATTACTAGTCTCCCTGTTTTCCCACTTCAGCGAACAGCAGATATGGGGAAGGAGCTTTATCAAAGACTTATCGAGCGCGGAAGAAAAGTGCAAAGAATCTTGCAGAAGTCACCTTGCCATAAAGAATATGATGGGTGGAGTCTTGACCGCCAAGCACAAAAGGTATCTTATTCCGTTGCAGTTGGACTATTTGGAAGAATAGTATTGTTAATTTTCTATGTGAGGAAGATTCAAAGCCGGGTCGTGATCGATCCCGAATGCTACTTGCAAGAGTCAGCTTTTCGAGAGCGTGCCACGCGGATCGTAATGGAGCCAGAGTACAGAGCGGGCCGCCAACAACAGGATCTTGAATACGACGTCAACTCCGATATATTCCCACAACGAAATCTTGGTGATGTCGTTCTTGCAGCGAAGAATCTCGATGACTTTAATTTCGCCTTGTTGTCGAATGTAGTGAAGGGCTGGGTGTTGAATGACCGTCGTTGGTGTCAGTAGCTCACATGGGCAACGTGCATCTTGGCATGCCGGCAGCGCAGACCAGTCGTAGCTGATATTAGTTAACACCAGGTTCGCTTGATATCAAGCATATTTCCGACTTTGTGCCAAACAAAGACATCTTCGAAAGTCTCATTCTCCCTCAGGACCGCACGGACATCATCAAGGCCCTTGTGCAATCCTACAGACTTGGAGATTCGGCCTTGACCTCGGACGAATTGAAGTCTCAAAACGATCATTATGTAGCACCCTTCGCTGCCGATGCTATCAAAGGCAAGGGACAGGGCTTGTTGGTGTTATTGCATGGGCCGCCTGGAGTAGGGAAGACATTCACTGCAGGTATATTTCACAGGCTTGAATTTGTAGATTTTACGTACGCGACGCTCACAATATATGAGAGTGCGTGGCAGAATATACTAAACGGCCGCTGTTCCCCGTAACATGTGGCGATCTTGGAACGGAACCCCGCGAGCTGGAGGACAACCTGCAGAATTGTTTCAGGCTCGCGCAGGTATGTAAAGTTGGATTCATAAGATTGGGGTCTGTGCTAAGATATTTCGTAGCGTTGGCAGTGTGTAATGTTGTTGGACGAGGCAGATGTATTTCTTGCGCGCCGACATCTCAGCGACCTCAAACGAAACAGCCTTGTTTCTGGTGAGCCCTGCAATCGATACTGTATAATTGTACCGCTGACCTATCGCTAGTCTTCCTGCGAGTCCTAGAGTACTATAACGGTTCATAGCCCATCACTTCCATCAGTGACTTAGAGTTCAATAGTTAGGCTAAGAAACTTTCTAGGAATCTTATTCTTAACCACCAATCGCGTCGGCAACTTTGACGAAGCTTTCACCTCTCGGCTCCACGTGAGCATCCACTATCCTCCTCTTGAGGACACGGAGCGTTTGAAAATTTGGCAATACCATATGAACCGGCTCGAGCGAATACGGCCCGATATCATCTTTAGCGGAACAGCCCTCAACTATCTAGACTCGGACGAAACGAAGAAGTTGAGGTTTAACGGTCGACAGATTCGAAATATCTTCCAGACGGCAGTAAGTTTGGCGGTATATGAAGCCGAGACGGCGACGAAAAGCCAGAACAAACGACCAACCCTGAGATCAGATCACTTGAAGAAGGTTATCAAGCTCTCGGCAGAGTTCCAGGAATACCTCCAGGAAACAAGACGCGACGATAGCAGTAGAGCCTACGATGACGAGATTCGGAATGACAACTACATCGCCAGAGAGCACAGAAGGTAATTACCTAAGCACTTAAGCAGTGAAAAAAAATCCTCGGGAACTTTCATGATCAGCCAGGGGGATACAATGGAATTTGGAGGGATTTGTTCTCTTTCTATGCCTCAGAATGAATCATTGGTATTGGGTTCACAGGTTGTAAGGTGGTATAGCTATACTTATATTTAAAGGATGACAGCCCGTGGTTGCGAGTGATGGAATTAGAGCCAATCAATCGTGTTCGCCCACATGCATGTTTCTCGGAAGTTTTAAACGTGTGTATACAGTACTTGAGCCCTCTTCTATAATAGGTTTAGCTCTAGTGCTATATTTTAACATCACAATGGCCATGTCTGCTGTGGTCCGAGTGATTGACTATGACCATCATTTTAGTTCAGATTCCGCTTCTATGCTTTCCTCCTTACTTTCGTCTTCCCATTGTGCGCCTCCATATTGGCTCCCAAATATCACACCATAATTTGCTCTCGAATCTCCCTGAGTCAAATCTCGACCTGCCATACCGCCAAGTAATTCTCCGTCTAGTATTCCCGGTCCCAGAACTCCCCACCCGAAAAACCACAACATCTAGAATTAAATCAAACAAACCACTTAGTTATTAAAAGTATCTTCGCATTCATATTCCCACCCTTTGTGGTGAGCGAGAGCAACTTCTCAACAAGCCGAATGGCGTCCAAGTTCACCTTGACGCACTCCAGGCAGTCGATAGTTACCAAGGTAGACCCCTTCGTACCAAGTTTCATTAAGTCCTCAAACAAACCCCACGACTCATCGAAACTACCGCAAGTCTTCTCAAACCGCTGCTTCGAGAGATCCTTCGATGTCTCAAGATCCGCCGACAACTGACTCAAGCTGAAGAATCATAGGTCCTCGATCTTTCTCGATTGGAACAAATAAAACACTGCCTTGACACCGGCAAACGATACTGAATCAATGAGTTGAGTAGCAGTGAGCTCAAGCTGGAGATCTTATTCACAGATGCTTCACCACGTATCAAGAGTACCACAAACGCCCCAATCATCCAAGACTCTAGCCACTCAGCGAACTCTCTGCTAACCGAGACATCCGAATCTGCAGCCTTGAGGCAGGAGCGGAGCTCAGCAGGAGGGTTGCTGCATAGAGTAAAGGTCTTCTACGCATAATCGAGAAGCTTGCTCCGGGTATATGTCTATTTAGTGGAATTCGCCGAGCGAGGGCTTTATAGCACGTCGTCTTCCTTGAGCGCGCAGTCTGGTAAGTAGCTGCTGCGCATACGCCGTATCATGAGACGGGATGAAGCACGTACCTGTGCTTATGGACCTACCGATTTCTTTGTTTCCAGTTGCAGGCATGACGTTCACTATGATGTTGTAGTGCTGGTGGAGGTGGAGATGGTAGTTCCAGTTTTGCATTTTCAGTGCTTCGATTTCTATATTTTTGTGTAAGTATCAAGAGTTTCACGTTGACAAATTCCGGAATTCCAACGCGAACAATACCTCGTATCAACGCTTTCCCGTACAAATCTAGCTTCTCGTGAATCACACGTCCCTCCGCCTGCTGTCCTTTGATGGCGACGTCCCGGATCAGCCCGGCCTGCTCCTTGATTGAATCTATCATATCTTTGAAGTCTTGGTATGGGTTATCCTTTATCGTTCCGAAAAATTTCCCTGTAGACAAAGTTAAAAGGTATGGTAACATAACACGCTTCATTGAGATTTCTGACTTTTTTTAGATTGATACCACTGGATTGCTTTGGAGCAAAATTGGAGGATGCGGGAGTAAAACACAACTACATACCGCCGCATCTCTGCCGTCCGAAAAAGGGCATGTTGATCCCCAACAGAACCCGCGGCCGTAGTGATCTCTACTAGAGCTGGAATGAGCCCCTCCACAGTTTTCGAGTAGTCCAGCGCTGCCTAGGATTGATATAGTTAGCTATCTTTCGCTGATCCCACGACGCTATTCAAGAGTGCTGGTATGCCTTACTGTGATGAGTACCTTCAAGGCTGCGGAGAATGTCGATGTCAACATGCTCTGGCTTGGGAAAAGCGCAAGTATATTCTTGTAGTTATCAAGCTTGCCAATGAGATCCATAGTCTTCTTACTAGCAGTACGACCAGTCTTCGCTTCCCATTCTTCTGCAGCTCTTTCGACCTCCTTCACAAGATCATCGAATGTCTCCAATCTCTTCTGCGAGAAAATTTTGCGCCCTTTCTTGTCATCCCCGGAGTTAAAGACCTCGATTGCTGCCTGTAAGGTTTGGCGCTCCAGTTCGGCTGGTTCAAAGACGCTGGTATACGGGTCAATATATCATATCCCACGCTGATTTGCTAGCGCCGAAGCTCTGTCTGAGCTCTTACGTGAGATCCGTCTCCTCTCGATAGAGCCGCTCCACATCAGAACCCAGGTTCCCTCCCACGAGCTTCTTCCATGCTTCCTCGTCTTCAGGTCGGAGAACATCGACATCGACGTTTTGCACCCGAAATGACGGAAGAGCCATCTTCTGCGTCGTTCTTTTGGTGTAGACGGGGGATTTCGAGTGGGGCGCTCATAGTACGAATACGGTACTTGTCTTTTCCTGCGATGTGGGTAGCACAACATACGCTTAACCGCAGGCGGTAAGCCACAATGCAAATGAGGTTAGATTTGGTGTCTCTGCGGGGTGCAAACTAATTGGCCAATACGGAGGCCAATAAAGTACACGAGGATCATAAACAAAAACAAAAACAAAAACAAAATCGTACCCATAACAAAACCAAATGGCAGAGCGAGAGGGAGAAAAAAAGAAATAGAGAAACACGTGTATACAGCTCTCAATAAATTACTAGATAAACCAAAACCGAAAAAAAAGAAATGGGAGGGGGCATCATGATGGAATGGGCTTTTAAATTTGGGGGTCCAGTGGGGGTATGATCAGTCCATGAATATCGATCCAATCGACACCGTTCTACTACGGTTGGATAGAGCTTGCCGAAGCCAGTATTTCTGTCCATACAAACTTCTGAATCGAAGCGTAATTGCAAAGTTATATGGGAGTATTGTACGAAATTTGGGTTGGGGGCAACGGGGACAAGACTGAGAGTTGACCAACGAATATTAGAGATATCAACACCGGGCTACCAAGCCCAAATAGAGCTCACTAGAGGCACCGTTTGCGTTTGTACAAGCTCTGCAATTGCAAAAGTTGGATCGGGATATGGTATGAGATTTGGTGGGTTCGGGACTTGAAGGGGTATATAATGGGAGAAAAGGTGATATCTTCAAATTCGTTGGTTGACTCTCTTCCCCCCTCTAACTCCATCTATCTTTTGCAAGATCGGGTAGACTTTGGAGCTTTTATGAGCAAGAATCGCCTTTTTGAGCTTAATTTGGCTGTAGTTACGGCTTCATTTTTCTCGTGCCCAGCCACAGGAGGCTGGACACGAGAAGACGGCTGCATGATATCTCCAATATTCTGCATTGCTTGCCATACATGCCCTCCATTTATTTACTTGCCCACTCCAGAAAATGTTGCACAGCTAAATATATTTACACAACGTGGTTATTTAAACAAAGTGGTTCATGAGTGGTGGCACTGATGGTTGATTTTTGGAGCAGTGGTCGATTGACTTTTCGGTTTTATTTTCGTTTTTGATTGGCATCAGATTTGGAAGAAGCTAACCATTTTTGGATAGTCTCTAGAATCTCAAATCTCAAACTTTCTTAAGCGGAAATCCTGCAGCTTTGGAGATCGTATCTAGAAACTTTCTGAAATATCTAATAACTCCAGTTGTGCCCATGAATTTTATCACTCACTACAAAATCGCGTTGGCTTATTCTTGGAATTATATGCTACATCATAGAGGTTCACAAAAGATACCAAGTATCGCTGATCCACAGCGAGTAATATATACAGGGCCTGAAACACGCGTTCTTTGAATAGATACATAGATATACACATCCTATTAAAAGGCGAATCCAATAGTCACAAAATTTACATCCCAATCCTCGAATAGATGTGACGTGAATTGAGCAGCCGCTAGAGGCGATAGTAGTTTCCATAAGTGTCGTATATCGTACTCTAAAGTACTGAGGTAATTGTACGAGACTAAATATAGTTTAATGGATTTTTGGCGCATTAGAGTAAAGTTCAAGACGATATGCTAGGCAAAACCTGATAGCGCCAACTTTAAAACAACATCAACCATCGTGGTGAAAGTGGTGAAATATGACCAAACACAACAGTTCAGTGCTAAAATCTCAGCTCAACTAAGATCTCCCTACATACAATACAGATACCTTTAACTCTTTACGAAGTCGAATACTGTACCGTGCATAAAGGACCGAACGGCGATTTCTGATTACAGCCTGGCGAATCCGAACAGAGTCTTGATTACAGCCGGAATAATACGAACAGAGGCTTGAGTACAATATGGCAAATACAAGATGCTTGCCATTTGTTGCATGTATACTTAGATCCTCCATAGGACTTGCGGATATGGGCATACAGAATTCTGTTGCGCTGAAGGTACACAGTGATTCTGAAGGGGAAGAATGAGTTAGATTGAGAACTAATGTAGTATAATGTGAAACAATGTGTGCCAGTGTATTTATACTACTTGTTCCGCATTCATAAGTTCCAGGGTGGCAAGAAAATCGTACGTTCCATGAGCAATCACTCACACACTCCCTTGATTACCGATTACAATTTGGGAATATTACCAAACAGAACACCCGTTGATTACTGATTACGTTCGGTCCTTTATGCACGGTACAGTATATTAGGGCGGTAAATTCATATCGATATCGATGTCTGAAAATGACCAGTTTTTCTTTATACGTACTAGGCTCAATGACGGAGAATCAAAGTGAAATGCATATTCTACTGACTTTAAACATGTGGTTTAAGGAGGAAGAAGCGAAACAAGGTAGAGAAAAGCGGCATAGGGGATCTTCACTTGCGACGAGCCATTTATTGAGTTTATCCAGCTGTTACCGACGGGACGTAAAGGTGGCTAAGATGGGCACTTTATATGCGAGGGGTAAGTAGGAACAAAGATAGTCCAGGAGCAAAAGGGGGAGTGCAGTGCAGGGGAGGGGGTATATACGGATTCGAATTAAGTTACGACTTAAAGAATGTAGCACCGTAAAGATTACATCGTGCCACTAACTGCCGGCATACCATTTCATTCGGGATGAGATCTGCTGGTACAGCGTGAACGCTGGGAAGAGGATAGAAGTTCGCATTGTCATTTAGTTAATCGTCCGCATTGCGATCTATCGATCGGAGAGCTAGAACCGATAGGGAAGCTGATGTTTTATTCCCTGGTAATCTCGCAATACGCTAATTAACTCTCCGTACTTGCCGAGCTCTACGCCACCTCATGCAAGGTGATATAGCTCTTAATTAATTCCAATTCTCCGCGGAGGTGCCGACGCCCAGAAAAAATCCCGAGATGCCGAACACCAAGCTTTTTCTCCAGATAATTAATTTGGAACAGCTCGGTTTCAACAATCGTTCGGCTTCTTATCACGAGTGGCACCAGCTTGACATGGATTTTCGGAAGCTTCCTGCACGGCGGGACATGCATCGGGATTTGGGGTTTCCTTGTAAATGCCCCCGGAGCTATCTCGGGATCAATTACAAACCCAGACCTGGACTTCCAGCGGGAGTTTGGATGAATTATCTCTTGGGTGCATAGGATAAGGCATTCAGCTGCTGATGGTCATCGCAGGATGCGAAATCTGCAGCCACTGGATGGACTCACGGCTTGCTCGAGGATAAATCTTGATATGGCCATACACGCTTTGGAACTAGTTCTCCACGTGCACCGCTAAAGTCCCGTCATATTCCAACCACATCCACAAACATGTGCAAAGTGTGCAACAATAACCCTCGTGAATTGCCACTACGAAACTGCTTAAGTAAATCTTCTCACTATGGGAGAAAGGTTTGTCCGTTGTGAATTCCTGTCCCCAGTCACCTCGCGGCCCGTTCACATACTCTACTACGAACGAAATATTGCCTATGATAGTAGCGGGAGCTTGTGAGCTCGGCTATAAATCTGGAAGAATGCTCGGGAATGGGTAATCGGCTTTTTTGCATGGTATATACTAGGAACATCCGCCGCTAAAGCAATACTGAGGTAATTATTCCGCTCTACTTCCAGTCTATCCTTGCTAACGATTCAGGGCAACATTAAGCTTTGGACGTTGAACTGCAGCCAGATCCCCTCAAATATTGACCATGAACGGATTCAATTGCCTGAACAGACTGTTCTAACTAAAGCCCCTAACTTGAACGCAAAACCGTGGGGAACACTGGGTGCTTACAATCACTGATCGGGACATCACACTTAGAGTAGAACTTTAGGTAGTCCACAGGAAGAAACTGCACTTTGTTTTGGCGGGGACAATATACCCTGTTCCCTATTGGTGACGTATGCCTGATTAGGTGACATACATATGGCTCTCCTGCACCCCCCCCCCCAAAGCCAGAAACAGCAAATAACGGCTGTGCCACAGGTACGCTGTATTAGACCTCTCGTTAATTATAACCAATATCGATACTAAGCACTCACTGCTGAACCGGAAGAAAAACTGCAGGTATTGGCATTCGTAGCTGGGTCGCTATGTAGGGAGTCAGGAGTTATCACGCAACTCCAGCGGCAATTTCCTCAACGGTGTGGTTTTTGTTTTAATCATACTATATTCACTCTAACTAGAGTATGACAGAGCCCAGATCCCCTCCGCCTCCGGGCGAGCCGGCTAGATGGCGGAGCTCCCCCCCCCCCCCGCTACCCTTCGTCCCCCTCAACGGTGTGGTTGGAAAGTATTTATATTCTTAAACGTCGTCCCTCGGCTTTGGAATTGATCCTTCGCGAATTCGACCATCTCCGCAGCCACTGAGCCGTCAGCATCTTAGACTTCCCAAACATGCTTGCCAAAGCGCTTACTATCTTCGGTGGCATTTTTTCTTGTATTCAGGGTTTTGTTGCGGCTCATCCGGACTCTCTTGGGAGCTTAACGACGCCTAGGCTATTCAAGCGAGTGATATCTCCTGACGCAACATGCGGATCCATCTTAGCTGGCAAGGGCAAGGGTTATACTTGTGGTCCTATCACTGATCCTTGTTGTTCTGGGCTTGGTATGTGCCGTATTGATAAGCTTCTGAAACATGTGTTTGGCTGACAACTGCCTCATTGTGAAGGGTATTGCGGGGAAAGTATCGTAAGTAGAGTCCATTCAATGAATCTGAGTTTGCTAGGTCTGACTTTTTCGTTGGCTGCAGGAGTACTGCGGTAGTGGATGCCAGCCAGAATTCGGGGTATGCTCTCTATCGTAAGAGCACTTTCATATACTGATCAGTCTTCAGAGGTGCGGATCATTGTTGGGGGGAAACGATTCATGCGGTATGCGGAGCCCTAATGGTGCCGTGAAATGCCCAGATGGTGCATGCTGTAGTCAGTACGGCAATTGTGGCACGACCAAGGATTTTTGCATATCTCCCGAGTGCCAGGTTGGGTACGGAAAATGCGATGCAGATATCTTGCCCCGTGGAAATTCTACTGCGAATATATCTCGTCCGGAATTGGGTAGCGTTCCGTATGGTGAGATCATTACTACCTGCGACAATCCAGGGCATGTGGCACTCACTTTCGGTATGTTTGGGCGTTTCTATACTTAGCGTGCGCGAGACAGAACTTGAAGCCGGGCCTAGAAGTTGAGTTAGCTTCGTAGGTTTGCTTGCGAGGTTTGATATCCTAGGGAGGACGGAGGGCGGGAGATAGTTCTGTCTTGCGGAGCGCTACCACATGGCATGCATTTCTAACAGGATAGACGATGGCCCTTACATCTACACCGATGCACTGCTCGATCTTCTAGCTTCCTATAATTTCAAAGCCACATTCTTCATCACTGGCATCAATCTCGGAAAGGGGGCTATTGATGATCCTGCGAACGGATGGGATAAGATCATCAAACGAGCGCATTCCGAAGGCCATCAGATCGCATCTCATACGTGGTCACATCCCGACTTATCCACGCTTAATGAAACACAGAGAGAGCTTGAAATCATCAAGCTTGAAATGGCAATGCGCAATATTCTCGGTAAATTTTCGACATACATGCGGCCGCCGTTTGTGAGCTGCGACGCGCCTTGTCTGGCTACAATGAAGAGGCTTGGATATCACGTTGTTAACTTTGATCTCGACACGCAGGATTGGCGACATGACTCTCCCGACATGATCCAGATCTCGAAAGATATTGTCCATAATGGCCTCACAAGCCGCAGTCCAAAAAAACAGGATTATTTAATCCTAAACCACGATATTAACCAGCAGACGGTTCACAATTTAACCGCTTTTATGTTGGATGATATGGTCAAACTTGGATGGAAGGGTATTCCTCCACTGCTGCCGCCAGGAACGATTTATGCTCACAGACTGATAGGTGTCACTGCTGGCGCATGCAAAAACGATCCCGAGGAAAATTGGTACAGGACAGCCCCAATCAAGTGAGTATCCGGTTAGATGGAGTTTGTTGTTGAACCCTCTATCCCACGCCCCTAAGCAGCAAATATCGGGTGTGAAGCAGGAAGCCTTAACCTATAACTCGGTCGAGTTGTGTGTGGGAGGCTTAAAACCAGAGTAGTTCGGGCCGAATTATGGATCCCACCGAATCAAAATATTCAAGGAAAAGTGCCGAAGATAAAGCGGAGTCGCGCAATACTGCAGAGCACACTCACATATTCCCAAAGCCGTAATACAGCATTACTGAATGGTAATTCCGGAATCTAGTACCCGAGTTGTAGTTTAAGGCCGTCCTCTCCACGTGTACCTTGCAATTCCTATACTTTTCTAGTTGGCAATTTAAGCTTTTCAGGGTTGAGTCTTAACGTTTCAGTTTCGCTAACACACCCAAGCTCAAGCAGTACTAGTTCATCAGACCAGCTCCAACACGCAAGAGAATCTGGAACTACCACCACTATCTCCTCGAAATCCTTAGGTTCCTCCAGTTCATCTTCTAATTCATCTTCTTCTAATTCATCTTCTTCTAATTCATCTTCTTCTAATTCATCTTCTTATCCTTCTTCTTCTAGTTCTTCTTCATCTTTGCGCCTGACATACCAGCCTATTGGTGTGTTGGCGCATTTTGTGTGCATGCTTTTATTGGTTGCAACGTTGTAATATGGCAGAAGCTGAGTTGTGCTATATATTCGGGTATGGTGTTGTTTCTACCACCAGATAGTCAGCTAAAAGTAGAGAGACTTGTTTGATAGCTCAGTTTGTTGTACATATATGTAAAATCTCTATGATTTCCTACATCCTTGACGGACAGCGGATGTGGTGATGGTTGTCTTTGGCAGACCGGGGTAATACTGTTGCAGAGCCAAATAAGGCTAGGGTGTTGTGGTGCGGAGCCGCATTTAGAGCCGCACCTTATTCTTAGGGTAGTCTAGTTCGAGAAATCATCTCTTTTTCGTCTCATCATTTTCGTCCTCATCCCCTCCAATCACATCTCTTGTCCATATAGTTACGGGTCGCGTTCCTGCTATTACTAGGCTTCTCTTTTTGGGCCTCGTATCAATACCTGGGACTCGGCTTGAGGGACGCTCTGTAGTCTGTAGATATATCGATAACTTCCCACTCCCCACCAACCTCAAGTTGATAGGAGTTGACGCCCGGGGAGTGTGCTCGTGTGATAATGGTTGATACTGATTGATAATCAGAGAAACGACGGTATCGCAGAGTTGATCGGGTTCTAGGCCAAGGACTGTTTAGGCCTCTCAATAGGCGCAGAGGACCCTCTGCCTTGAAGATAATCCGTAGTGTTGATGCTTCCTTCCCGTCTCAATAATCGTGAGGAAGCTCGAAGCTTCAGAGACGGTGATGCACTGGTTATTGTTCGGTGGTACTTGCATACCAGTTTCGCAATAATGTTACACATGGAAGAGCCGAGACGTCTCGCCTTGTTAGCCGTAATGAGGACCCATAAGCATTGCATAGGTAGTTCTGCCATTGGGGAGCTAAGGAGGTGGTGGTGATCGCGAAAAGCCGTATCAATAATTAAAGGAGTGGCTGGTAAACTCGAAGGACATATCGATATTTCATCTTACTATATTGTAGAGACTATAACGGTAGAAAAAAATGCATGTAGCGATAACAATTGGTGGAGCGAAAAACGGAGGTGTGGTAAAAAATTAAAAAAAGAAGCTGGAGCAAAACGCATCCGTCGGATACGATGCCTATCTGGGCTGGGTCATGAGATATCACCCGTACACTCGAATTCCCTCCTCTTGTTACATGTATACTTAGACTCGGAGCTTCGCTGGGGCTCAGGAAAAAACCAAAATTTGCTTATAATGAGCTTTGAGCTTTTTGATTTCAATCTAATTTGGTTTAAAGTATATAGAAACAAATAGGAATCTATCACAGACTAGATTTTCATTCAGTTACTACAAACCCAATGATAGAATGATGGTGGATCAATGAGCAGATAGATACAGGGCCTGGTTAATAGAGAGCAAAGAGGAAGAGGAAGAGGCAGAGGGTACTGAAGATGATTATGCATCACTTGGACCTAGGTTATCAGATCTTATCACCCCAACAATCTCATCTATTATCATCATCTTATCAAATCTTATCTCAGGTTTAAACCTAAGATCTAACATGAATTGCAAAAAAACTAAACTCGAAAAAGTTTAAATAGATTGAAAGCTCTGATCTCCCATACATTTGCCAAAATGTCCTTTACCTTAAATTTCGGGAATGGTCAGCCTCTGTAGGGCTAGCCTGTAGGGCAAACGTACGCAGGCCTTCTGTACTTATATTTAAAGCCTTGATAGCCTCGATACATCAATCAAGCGTCTATTGTAACACCTCTTGAGAAGAGACCTATTATCAGCCAGTCTCAAGCCAATTCACAACTATAAATATAAGAAAGCACTAATCCAATAGTGAATATGAATAAGCATACGCAGCTAGAGACAAGTAGGAAGATTAATTGAGTTAAGCATTAGTTAAACGGAATCTCCGTTTGACTTTGTACGTTCCCATATAAACACATGTACTGTGCCATAGAGATAAATTATAGGCGAACTCAAAAAGCCAACCCAGGCTCCCCCAATACATACGCCCTCCCATCGATCCCAATAATTTCTCAACAACGACCACCGACTTCGAAGCTTCTTTTCCACACTCTCTCCATCTCCCTCTCCAACCTTTCATCTTTGTCTGGACGCCATCCATGCCATCTTCAGAACGAACGACTCCGATTGCACAGGAGAGAACTCCATGCTGCTGACCTTAAATGGGTGAGGGGGGGTAAATGTGCTACGATGATATTAGCACCTCTTCATCATAGCCACGGGGTTAGCTATTGATATATCCAACCAACCTTTTTAGGCCATGATGTCAAACTCCCGCAATTCAACACCAAAATCAGTTCCGGCGTTTTTAGCCTCATAAATTGAGGCTCAGGGATCGATCTTAGCAAGAGATGGAGGATCCCTTAAACGTTATGCATCGGAGGCACAAAATTGACATGTTGAGATCTTGGAAGAACCAAGGCCTTACTCCGTCGAATTATTTTCGCCACACCCAGACAAAAAAGCAAACCCTGGTATCCCGACACCTACGACTTCTCATCAATAACCGCCTGCATCTTCTCCGCCGTCCCTTCCTGGTATCGGTGAAGATCTGGTCCTCTTCTTTTGGTGGACATATTCATCCGCTCATACTACCAGTACTACCTCTGTTTACTCCTTGCATGGCATAGTAACAAGCGGATGCAGTGGCGTGAGGGCTGTTAACGCGTTGAACGCTGATGACGAATGCTCCCTCCGCGAAGTGAAGTGCTGGGTATTTGCACCTCGCTTGGGTGTGGATCTTGCTCTTCCACTAGGAAAATATATTTTCCTCGGGTCCTAGAATAATTATTGTTTCTGTGTCTCAATGAAGAGTTTTGTGGAGCTCTGCCATACCCCACAACTTGAAGGAATAGAGAGTTGCCACCTGATGCAAAGAATTTGTGCATGATCTCCGCAATGTAGCTATTATGTCTAGAATATCCCGATGGAGATATATTGATAACTTTTCGTTGTAGGTGACCGTGATCGAGCAGTTCGATCTCCTCGAGCGAAGGCAGCTGCAAGGACAGGATAGTATTGAGATACAACTAAGGTGTGCGATTCTCCGTAACAGGGGTATTCGGAGGTCCCCCAGCTAATTCCTGAATGTGTACATACAATCCCCCCCCAATTAGCATGTTCGTGGGCATCTTGGAGAACGTCCGAAGAAGGTTGTTGGTGTTTGAGAGACAGGTAAAAGCCTCCTAAGTATCATCTGAGTCGGCGTGGATTCGACAATTCCGAATATGTACATACGTACATTTCTCCCCGATGGTATGTTCGTTAGCAAAGCTTGGACGGCGATCGAAGAACATCGTTGGCTTTCGAGAGGCAGATAATAGGTTTCCTTATCCTCCGAGTCTGCATGGATTCGACGGTTTCGAATGTTCGCCTACTTCAAGAAGCCGGAGCGATTGTCGTGGCGAGATGATCGTAGCTCCGTTTCGGTGATTGCGTTCGAAGGTAGAGTGCGAATAGCATCTCTCGACCTATCGCTCCCGTGGCTCTGGGAGGTACTGATCTTCTTCCGTTCATAGTGCTGCACACGAGACGAGTTGGCTTGGGTTCTGGAGGCGCGGATGCGTTGTACGCTTCTAGGCATATTGAATCTGGGATTTTGTAAAGGAGGAGAGCAGGAGGAGAGGGCGAGAAGATGACGAGGAGAGGAAGAGGAACAGCAATTTGTGGGTGTTTTCTTTGCAGGTCTGTTTGTTTGTGATGGAAAAGAGCGAGTGTCGGGTGGGAGCCGGGATGCATACTAAATGATTCAGGTGTCGCCCTGCTTTGGTTGACACTGAGTTATAGAACAAACAGGCACATCAACTATGCCGAGACGGCTCGAATCACTGCAGGCAAATGGCCGGCTAAATCTCGCCCAGGCCGAGATTCCCAAACTTTGAAGCGGAAATTTGGAGATATTGCGTGAAACGGTACCAGCTGGCGAGTCTCCTGGTTCGACCTAAAATCTGGTACTCGAACCTAGGTACATAAGCAAGAATTTAGCTTTGCGAATCTGGTGAAACAGATTTGAAACAAACCATATTCTTCTCAGAGATGAAAGGTATTCCTGGAGAACCAGAAGTTATATCTTCTTGGAGATAACAGAGTGACCTACAAACTCCAAACCTCTCGAAGCTTGGGCTGGGATCCGGTGAATCAAACATGCTTTGAGTTTCGAAACTCTTTCAACCACCGTTTTAATCAACCCCATGCAAGCTACAAATTCCGCTAAACAGACATGAAAAACGACCGAAATAACTCGAAACATCTGGGAGAACTGCATGCGTAAAGTTTCAATCACAAAATCTCACTCATGAAATGTAATCGCAAATTTGTTACTGTGATAGGGGAGAACCGTGTGTATAGACTAAGGTACAGAGTGAAGAGAGAGAGGAGAGAGAGATGGAGAAAGACTCAGGGGTATATGTAGGGGAGTGGTGTGCCCTGTGCCCTATCGGATGCTCCATGTAACAAAATTTTCTCACGTGCCTATCATAACGTTCAAGTAGTGTATTCGCTTGCACGCACACAGCATATCTTAATTCAGTGCATATTCATATTGGTCACAATTCGAATCAATCATTCTTTTTTCCTATCTTTTACTCTCAAAGTTCGAATTCAACATTACCGATAGTAGAAAAAGAAATCATTGCTCCACCCCGTCTCCCAAAGTAATACCAAGAAATCATCACGAGTACCCTGTTCATGTCATTTTCGAACTCTTTCACAACAAAAGCTATTGACCCAATCCAACATCATCGGACTCGGCAAGTGCTTCTCCCCCAGCAAAGCAAACGAGCCATCTAAATTTGACAAGTTCATATCCAACCCCACAGGAATTCGAGGTTTCCGTTGCCGACGCTGTTCCATTCCCATCGAGGAATCAACTTCCTTCTCTAAATAGAATTTCAGAAACACTGCTTTTACCCCTTTTCAAGGGCTATTGTCCCAAATGACGTTGAAATTCGGCTGCAGAAACTTGACAAGTCCAAATATTAACCCGAATCCCCCAGATCAAGGAAAAATAAAAACAGAAAATATAGGACCCTGCTCTCTTTATTAGATCTGCAAGAGACCAGTAGATGCGAGATACTCAGAACTACTGTTCCACAAGAACTAGCCACCAGCGAATTAGACGAGTTCGTTATACATGTGATTGGCAATGAGAACGGGGGGATTGGTGAAGTACTGAGGATGAACAAAAGTTGATGGATGGTTCAAGCCCCGTAGTTTATGATATATGGGTAGGAGAATTAGTTGTGATCGAACTACTTGAAGGTTGTTGACTAACAATTAACTCACTAGGCTGAAAGTTGAGTGAGATTTTATGAAAGTGAATTCGGTAATCGAACCCACTCTCAGGCATTGACGATGTTTCGGCAGGAATGACAGTGGTGTGGGTTGTTTCATGGCCCCGGGAACTGGTGCTCGAGATTGGACCGAAGAACCTGACCACAAAGGCCAAGAGAACGGCTCGTTGTGAGCATTGACCGCTCTGCTCGTGGTTATCGAGTGTCGACTTTGGTGAAAAAGAAGTCGAGACTAGAAATAATACAGATATCGAATCAGCTCAGCTATAGAGCACCATAATTTCAAGCCATACTTACGGTAGCACGCAAAGAAGTTTGGTGTTTAGTGACTATCGTAGCCCATGAAGTCGATAAAGCCGCGGAAGGTATGCAGCGGGATTCTGGCAACCATGTCGTAATATCCATCAATCGCAACAACAACGCGAAAAGCCGTCCTTATTATCTGGTCTCTGGGCTGTAGTATATCGATCCATGCTCATGCTCATCCACATTCTCGCGTTGATGGAACAGGAAGTATGTTTGTGTCGTAGGAATTGGAGATGAAGAATATAATCTTTACCCAACCTTATAACTATAATCTTCGCATCTCTTTCAAACATCCCCTCACACTCGCACAGCCGTAAACGTCGATCACAATAGGAACTGTAATCCTTATCATAACCATGAAACCTAGGAACGTATGCAGGGATTCCTGGACGGTAATGTACACCAGGAAAAGCGTTGGAGGAAGGTGAATCCGTTGGGCCGATGGGCGAGCATGACGTAGCATAACGATCTAATTCGTACGGTACTATCAAACTGACGATAACTAATTTCATAAGCCATTTGCGGTTTCACTGTATAGACTTGATATGCACAGCTCACGTACCCACAATTACAACTGGTCACGGGACAACCAATGTCGGATCTCCAGGTGTCTGAAGCATTACGTCATATTAAATGTGAAATATTGCGTTAGGCCTATGAAAGTCAAAATATTCCACAGCTATGGCCTTGAAAATGGGGCCAATCTACAGAAAGAGCAGTTCCAATCTTTCTTCCCATCCGCTGCGGCGGTCTGGGAATCGTAGTACCATAAGGTATTATTGGTATGCAGGGCCGGTCTGGTGCAACCAGGAGGAGCCTGGCTCGCCGCGTTGGTGGGAGCAGTGAGAGGGCCGACGGGGAAGGGTGGACAACGAGAATCGTGAGTAGTAGAATCTGCTGTAATTTAAGGCTGTAGATGATTCTTCAAGGTTTAGCTAGCCGACGTATCGATTGAGAGTATAGCTTTGCCCTTCCCTGCACAATCTTTGCATCATCCTCAAACATTCCCTCACATTCGCGCACAATCTTCAAAGGACTTCCTCCAATTTCTTCGTCTGCTTCGGTCGTTTGTTGTTTTCTTCAGATCTGATCTAGCTGTCAAACTATTTTATTTCGACGTCGTGAGCAGCAGCATCTGCTGTAAAAGAGTAGAAGGTTCTTGGAGGTTCAATTGTCCAATTGTGAACGGAATATAGAAGAGAAAATGGCTGGGTGCATTTCAAAGTGTAAAATTAGGAGATGGGTTGTCGTGGTCGACTTTTAATGAAGGAGGTGTTTGGTAGAAACGAAGACGAGAGGCAGTTCTAAGAATTGCCCTTTTGCACTTTCAGCGACTGGTGGAGTCGCCCGGCTTTGGTTAAGTTTCGGAGGGGGCAGCATGAAGGTTCGTTTTGCTACCACTGGGGAGAGAAATGCTTACTGTCTTTGATTTGATGAACTCCGCAAATGCTACTGACAGATCGATCTGACTGTCTCACCCGATCGTACAATCTGTACATACCAACTCCCTCTCTCTACAAATGACGAATCAGAGATGCCGGCTGACTTTAAACTGGTCCAGACAAAGCGATTCATTTCCACAATAACATATATCAAACGCCATAACAACTTCTTGCCATAGGCTGCAGTCACCAACCCATCACAGATTCTCGATCGGCTTCAAGAACGACGGGGTCACAAAATATCAATCGGTCAGCACCCTTGTTTCTCCGGCGCATAACTAAACGAACCTGAAAACATCCGTTTATCCAGCCAGCCTTAAGCGCCGGCACAGCAGGCATGAAGAAACATTACGTGTCGGCATGAAACGGACGTTGTGCCACGAGTGGTGAAAATGGACGTATTATTTATCTTTATAAGTCCACGCTGTCCTTCTTAAATCCGCCAACGTAGTTATAATTGCGAATGTCCCTACTGACACTGCATTTTCATCGACCCTGCGGAACATTATCCATTCGCTTGACCCGGCGAAAAAAATCGCTCATTTATCTAGCAGAAATCCACGTTTTCCCCAGTATTGTGTGGTGGTTTTATCACGTGCTACCGGGTTTTCTCTTTCGATCCCGAATTGTTAAAAGCCTCAAATCTGCAATAAAAGAGCTTTTCGGACGTTTACTGAGGACAGTACCACGACGAAGACAAAGACGATGATTTCCCACCACCACCTCATCTTTCTTCTCCTCATCACTGGAACATTCGTTACTCCTCATCCAAATTATAACATTCCTCTCCCAACTCGGATCGATGCACTTCCGCAATTGAGGGATCAGAGTCCTGTACCTACGCAACTAGTCCTCGATACAAAAAGTCCTGTCATCCCTGCGAAGAATCGAGCATCAACACCGTCTAGCGTTTTGGAGAGCGACCCTCTATCATCACCAACGATTGTGGATGTGACGGATGTGTTGACGATGGCTCCAAGTCCATCGTTGGTTACTTCGGGGAGTTGTGGCGGGCGGTTACGTGTTGGAGTTGTTGTGGGTTTGGCGATGGTGATGGCGGTGGTGGTTGCGGAATAGTTCAAGATCGACGTGGGTATGGGTGTTGGGCGGTAACAGGGTCTTGCGGAAAGTAAGAAGTAGAGTACTATGGACTCTCCGGGTTCTGCGTTGTTACGAGCTTCGGTTAAATCCATGCACTCCCCATGATCAGAGAACCGGAAAAAAGATACCAACCACAAAGGATATTCTGTTGCGGAAATTCAACAGAGGAATTCTACACTTGTTCCGACAGGAAAGCAACAATCTTACAGAGTCAATTCTGTGATGCTTTTCGATCTTTATGAATGGTTTACAGAACACAGTACGTCATTCATATGTGGGATTTTGTCGACCGGTGTGGAAATCGAAAACGGCATAGCTGACCCCATTCTATCACTAGATATGACGACATTATACGCATTTTCCTCGAGATGCTTCGACATGCCTCTACACGTGCATGCATGGGATGTGGACGTCGGGCAAGGGATCGAATGATTGCAGTGCTGCAACTCGATGAATTCATGGAGTATATTTAGGCGGAGGAGCTAGGAGGATATTATATCCGGATCCATATCCCGCGACAACGCCGTTGTAGAGTGCTGTGGGTCGGGGGAAGATGGAAATTCTGACGGTACGAATGGAGAAGGACTCTCTTACGGCCGTTTTCGGAAGATGAGATGCATATGATCCAGTTATTGAGAGGGGAGCGTTGCAAGCTCGAAGCGCTACCGGAAGACCCGGAACCGGAGCGATTGAGGGGGGATAACGAGTCGTGTATGTTATGAGTATTGATGAGACTTTTTCGTGCGTTTCCAACGCCTTGCAGAAGGGTTTAGTATCGACATATCCGGGCATACGGATTAACTTGGAATTAGAGTGCTACAAGGTTGTTCGATTACATCATACACTATCACTCCCATCACGTCACTGGTGCGAACATTGAGATCAAAATAAAACTTCATCAAATTCTTCATCAGCTCATCCAAACTCCTCACCGATTTACCAAAACACCCAAAATACTACCACCAGGATCTTTTATGAGTCCAAATGTCCACGATGCGTCACTAATAGTGTTGTAGGATTGCAGGGATTTCCAAATGGACGATATTTGGGAAGTACGGCGGTACGTATAATATTCCCTCCGTCTTTTCTGTGGTTTATCTTGAGCTGCCAGCTTACCGCTTTCTTTCTTCCCCCTCTCTGTGAATGTCCAGCTTGAATTTCATCATATCCCAGCTATGCTTGAAAATTTCTTGCACAAACTATCACTCGAGTCCCCCATCAAAGGCACACACGTCCACCACGCGCAGTGCTCAAACGAACTCGAAACTTCATGAGCCCACTCCCTTCAATTTCCCCACTCGCGCTACATGGATCAAAATCTCGTTACCGCAGGACCACCAGCGCTAGAGTATATTGCGACCAGGGATACCTCCATGGTCTACTATATCTAACCCGAAACTGGGGGCACCCACGTGTCGGCGCCATTGGCATAAGGAAGCTTTGGGGGGTTGCGGATGTTGTGATTATAGTGTAATATGATGTGTTACCGGATAGATATTCTACTTTGATTATTGGAGATTATAGTTAGATATAGGGATGGTAAACGCGGTAGGCGGAGGATGGATTTAGCGGTTGTGCGCTATGATATAAGCTATTTTAAGTAGAGTACTACGACTTCATGATAATGCACTTGCTCATATGCATACGGCATACAACTTGCAAGCTATGACTGATAATGTATGATTTGTATTCTCTTTGACATGAAGCCCTAACTCGTACTAACAACATTGCCACTATACAGGACTCTATCTAGAGACTTGAAGTAGTCACAAAACGAGAAATTCTGGGAGGTCTCCACGTGTCGACTCGAGAAGCGAGTGATGGTGTATGATCAGACTTTGGCGGCTTAGATGGTGAGGGTTGACGTCTGGGTGGGGCTTTTGAGAAACTGGTGGCCGAGTCATAGAAATCAGACACAATGGCTGCTTGCGTGGGCCTCAAGAGCCAAGATCCAAATTAAGTCCTCTCATATATCGAGCTGCATTGTAAACGGCATTTAGAACCAGTCCACGAGCCATTGGTTTTGGTGCAGCAAGGTACTCTGAATTGACACCTTCAGCTGAGAACTCGTAACCCACGAAACTTTGGAGAAACTTTACTAGCTAAACCCCGACCAACCACCCAGCTCCACTTACTTAGCATTACGGAATACCACATCATCATCTTATATCAGTCGCAAGCGCCAAAATCTGTGGCGGAGATGCATGGTCATCGAACCAGTGTCAGTTACCCAATCATTTCCTTTTCACGGCATACTCCAGTTCGCCTTATCAAATATCTTGAAGAGCAGTCGTAATCTGTATTGTAACAACATGTCCTAATTAGCGAAGAAAAATATTCAAGCATGAGCTATCACTCAGGTTCATTCGGAGTCGACTTCACTTCGCGGTTCGGCGACCGAGTTTCCGGGAGAAATTTCTGGACATAGAGTAAATGCCGGATCCCACCTTTCGGCATCTATTCTCCTATTACAAACCAATTGAAACCTTTTAACCATTTAAAACCAATCTTTTCGATGATTGTTATGTAATACGACGCCTAAATTGCGTATACATGTATGCTCCGAGAGACATCGTCCATGGGTTAACCTTGTAACAACTTAAGGAGTACGTTACGTAGTAGGATGTCATGAATATGCGAGTGATAAAACGTGGTAAAACACGCTGCTTGACCGTGTACAGCCAAGAAGTTTTACCTCCAACCACTGCGGTACTCTTACTCTCACGGCGGCAACGACGAATTCAAAAGCGTATATTGGATAACCGTATGCTAGAGAGTCCCAAAATGCCGCTTGTGAATGTCTAGACGTCGAAACCTCGCTCAGGAGGCCGTCATTCATATCCAGCATCGAAGGATAATGGGCGGATATACGGACGCCGACGCCGCGGAGCGCCATGTCTGCAAGTGGATGAAAGAAATATAATTAAAAAAACGCTGCAAGCGTTATGGTCATATGCAATAAATTATTACGCCTCATATTATAGGAATCTGGAAAGTGCAAGTGGTTTTGACTGCTGAGACTCTGGCTAAATTGCGTTCTTCGGTTCTCAAGATGTGGCATGGGTTCTGGGTCTGAAGCTCACTAACGCTGCTTTTCATCGAGGCGGTTGAATGCTTGCATCTGTGACAAATATACAGTTACGGAGTATCTTTTTCGTGTGGCTAACAGGTCTTATTGATAGGAAACTTTCTATCTGAGTGAATCAATCACGGACACGCCCACCGATTTGTCTTAGAGCGTGCGTAGCACATCCGAGACAGACTACCCACCGATAGTCAATGGAGGACCTAGAGTTCTCAAAGGAATCTTTGCTTCTGGCAGTCTTGTATCGAAGCTTTATCTGGCCCTGTTTGCGGGACATCTGGAGCATGGATATCTCTAGATGAATTCCAACCGATCACTAGCGATCATTCGTAGCCACTAGTGATCATTCGTAACGTATTAGTTTTACCGAAGTGAACTGAAACAAATATACATACAGAGAGACGTCAGCTGAATTCTAGAACCCAACTCGGGTATTTACAGATAAAGATCATCTCGCTTCTCGAAAGAGTTGATTGGTCTCCCCAGATATCGACCGGGTGTCCGGCACAGCATCGGTTTTTACCGACCCCCGTGGCCAGCTCTATCTGGACTTGAACTCTCCAATGCCTATGCTCTCCTCCCAACTGACCGGATGGGAAAAGAACCAGAGATGCGTGGCTGCGCAAGCGACGAGATATTCGCGAGCGAGCCTTGTCATAATGCAGCTAATATTAAACAGAAGAACCCGCTGAAAGAAAAAAACTCCAATTTCTTCATTCAAACCAACTGGCTGTTTTTCAAGAAATCAGACGATGGCGTCCCCTCCAATAGTCTGTCAAACGGCTTGGATATGGCGTAGTGTAAAAAATTACAAAAGTCGTCTGACAGACTACCCCTTCCAACCCACTTCTTCTGCCTGTAATTGGCTGGTAGTTAAAATTAACTATCCCCGCCAGCGCCGCTGTTGCGGCTCCGCCCGCACCCCGTCGGTCCATTGCGCCACCACTCCTTCCTTAGAATTTTAGGTTCTTTTTCAAGTAGGGGCTGCAGCCCCTCGCCCTGTGAACCCCACGAGTTCTCCCTAGTGAATTTTGGCTAACTAGTCACCCAACGACTCGGCTACATACCAATCAGGCGTATAGATGAGTGGAACACCACGGGTTGAGGCTGCTGCATCAACTCAGGCCCGAATCAGCACCTTAGGTTCTAGCTGCGTCTCTCGGAGTGGACATTATCCGGCACTCGCCTACAGGAGCAGGAGCTCGCGAGACTGCCATGTGAAATGCAGCACGAATATTCGGGAATCCGGCATCATATATGCAGGATACAGGGAAGACGTATATGTAATTATCATAAATATTCTCTCCATTCTTCGCTACGCTAGAGAAACCCCTAGGTTGTCTAGGATCAAAAGGTCCGTGTCTTCTAAAAACATCGCGAACGCCGAGCAATCCACTGCAAGGAATCACCCAAAGCACACCATATCCTTCCCTAGGTCTTCGAGTGCACGCAAAGGATACCCATTATGAAGGGAAAAAGTTTGAGCAGCACGGGAATCCTGGCCGAGCCCTACCAGTGGCCTCACGATAGTGATCTATCCCCCAGCACGGCGCTGGTGATCATCGATATGCAGAACGACTGTGAGTGGGCAATTTTTTTCCCTCTAGCTATTAGACATTATGAAGCTCAAACCTATCCTGCAGTCTGCAGTCCCGGCGGGTATCTAGATCACCAAGGCTACCCCCTGGAGCCGATGCGTGCGCCAATCCCTCATATTTTGCGGCTTCTCGAGGCCTTTCGCCGTCTGAAATGGCCCGTGTTTCATACTCGCGAGGGTCATCGTGCCGACCTTTCAGATCTTACGACACGAGAACTGTTTCGGTCCAGGAATAACCCCTCGGGATTGGGTATTCTCCACTCCCGGGTCTTTTGTTGTACATCTCTAACCGGCTTGATAGGAATTGGAGACCAGGGTCCTCTCGGACGGCTGCTTATTCGCGGTGAGAAAGGCCATGATATTATCCCTGAGCTATATCCGATTGCGGGGGAACCGGTAATCGACAAGCCTGGGCGAAGCGCTTTTGGGTATACGGATTTTGAGTTGCTTCTCCGCTTGAAGGGGGTGAAGAAGCTGGTGATTGTAGGAGTCACTACGGATGTGTGTGTACACACGACACTGAGGGATGCGGATGATAGAGGGCTGGAGTGTCTACTTGTCCGCGAGGGGTGTGCGGCGTCGGTAGGAGCGTTGAATGATGCAGCCATTGAAATGGTCACAACTGAAGGTGGGATTTTTGGGGCGGTGGCGGGAATTGACGATGTATTGACCGCGCTGGAGAAAATTGGTCGGGAGACAACCGCAAAACTATTGTGAAGCTACTCTATATTGAGATACAAATTGACAGACATGACGCGATGAGACACTAGAAAGTTGTGATAGGCTACATTCCCGGGAGATCACAAGTATGCGGAGGGGGGGTAACTTAATTGGGTATCCATTTCTGAAGATCAGTCAAATGATCAGCAAGATGTGAATCTTAAACACATTAATGCTTCCACGGAAGTCCGATTTCCGTGGCACGCACTACCCGACGTCGACCCCTGTGTCAGTGCAGTGCGGTTCTAGAATATTGCATCCAACTGCTTTAACGCCTTGGACTCAGCTCCTACTCGCAATCCAAATTGGGCGCAGATTAGCGGCCTAGGGTTAGTGTGTCGTCATAATCCAGCACGGTGCGAAACTCGTACTGAGCTCTAGTTGGCTGACATGCAGGTGAGTTACGACATTCGAATTCACGAGGCAAGGAACGGGGTTCAGATTGGTTCATTTAATCAGGGGGAGATCTGGAGGTGTCGTCCAAACCTCCATATGGATGAAGCCTTTGGTACATTTATCAATTGGAAAAGATTTCAGTTTTTGCGGCAGATGAAGCCGATGCCAGCGAATGCGAACGCACCAAAGGCTTATATATGCATTGCAGTTTCTGTACAGACTCTGATCTGATGTATTGATTTTTTTGGTTCGATTTTAAACACGTTCAAAGTAGGCATCAAAACAAATGCACGGACCCGCGCTTTAAAGGCCCAGTCCCTGACTTTAATCCCAGTGTTATTCGCCACGTACGCAATTATGAGTGAATTTGAAATCCTATTGCTGTCCTGCGAAAAAGAGCCCTATCAGCTAGTCAGGAACCGGAACTTGTGCACATGTGTTGTACATATATCAGTGACAAGACGAAACATATATGTTGTTTTGCTTATTCCATGAGGTTGGATTAGACTGGGCTTACATGTTGGGCCGTGAAAGGGAGGTGCAAACATTATAAGTATGACTGCGGTGTAACAGTGAGCGAAATACACATGTCAGCTGTCATGCACGCCGCAGATCAGATTGGAGTGCAAAAATCGGAATATAATGAAACTGGTCTAACTACTTTTGTGCCTCGTTAAACTCTGTCAAGATAAGCTTCGTCTGAACTTCTCTCGACAACATTCCATGCCAACACACGTCTTTATGAGAAAAGTTGCCCCCTATGTTGTGGCGGTGGCGGGTGCTAAGGGAGGGTATAGCACCAGATATCCGGAATTTCATATGCGAAAATCCAATTGGAACTCTCCAGATCATACCAATTAATAAGAAGATATCTATTTGACTCGCGCTCCCGGCGGGGATACAGTTGCCTATAACTACACAAAAAAGGTACCCCCTATCTACTAGATCTAAATCCCCAGTATCAATCCATTGGAATCAAAAAAACTTGACCATCCCAAAAAAAAAACTCCCTTGACGCGCCTCCATCCCAATACCCAACCAACCCACCCACACCCATCAATCATCGTCATCATCATCGAGCCGCAGTCAATTCCTCTGAATCGTCGTAGTAGTACCCAGTCCAACACCACCACTCACGTGAGCATTATATCCCGGATTCCCATACTTCTCTACATCAAACGTGCCACCCGCCGGCGGCCTCTGCTCCTCCACCGAAAAACTCACCCGCTGCTCAATCTCAATCCGTCCTTCTTGCATCGACATTTTCTTGTTGATACGCTCCTGACTGCCATTGGGACTTGAATTGATCTCAGTGTCTAGTACCGAGTCCAACTTCGTCGCCTTCCCGCGGGGCATGCGCTGCGAGAGTTCGTGACCACTGCCTCCACTCAAGCCCTTTTGATATCCCTGAGAGCCTGTACTTCCCGCGAATGTGCCAGCGCGGAATATACGTCGGACAAGTGGCCACAGCATCGGTACGTTGGCGACATAGATTGCGGTTGAAGACTCGCGGATGTACCACAGCATGTAGATTGTTGTTGTGGGGTTGCTGAAGTTGTAGTACTTGTTCAATACTGCGGCAAGCACCACGAACAGTCCCAGACTAAAGATACCTACTAGGATCACTTTCTTTTTCGTGTCGACTTTCGCTTTCATCAAGAGTGGGATCCCGACGGCGAGAATCATCAGGTCGGAACTGAGGTTGAAGACCCCTTGCACAATGACGTAGTGTTGGTAGGTTGCGCATTGTGCTGTGGGAGAAAACCTGGTCAGTGGATGTGCATGTGGGGAGATGGGAGAGATCTAGAAAACGTACGATCTGGTACCGGCAGTGCCCAATATCCTGATAGTGGGCGACAGTTCAAGAACCAAGCCATCTCTGTGGCGATGTAGCCCATCAGAGAGTAAGCCGCGATGAGCTTGATCGCGAATTGATGCGGCAGCCGCGATGCAAGGCGGTGGTACAGCAGCAGCATGCATGCTTTAGTGAGATATGTGCACAAAAGCATTGCCTGTTCCAGCAGGATCACGACTTTTGATCCGTAGATTCGAACTTTGATGTCTTCGGGCGTAAACGTCTCGTACTCGCCCGGTCCATATAGATTTGTTGCAGTTGAGCCTGAGACAAGATCAGTGGAGAGATTAGGAGGACAAGGTAGAGAAACAAACCTGAGACGTTGATGGCCACCATCAAAATTGTATAAACAACCTGGCGAAGAACGTGATGTCAGAAGACTTTCAAAAACATCACAGCTTCCGTTGAAATGGAATTACGAGCTTGCACAGTCTTTGATAGACGTATACAGTGCAATCACAAAGACCGCGCTCATTCCACGCTTCATCCTAATTGGAGAACTGGAGTAGTTCAAATCTGGCAATTATACATACCAGGTCAACCACCATGAAATAGTCTTCAACCTGTAACCGCTTCCATGACCCGAGAACCAGCTGTCGGGAGTACCTGTATCTATAAGTCAGCACTGCTTGTGATGATGATGTTTCCCAGTAACAATGGCACTCACAATCGGAGGAGTATAAACACGACGCCAATTGAGTACATTGTCCATGACTCGACACGAAGGTCATGTGCGGAAGGAGATTGGAGCTCGCCCATTGTTGTTACTGCACTTGCTGCTGCTGATGCTCCTGTTTCTCTTCCACTGACAACACAAATTCGTTCAATGATCCAAAGATATATAAGTGCAATTTTGTGTTGTGAAAGGGCTCCAGGAGGCAGTCCCTATCAAGATCTCCGTGGGGTGAAACCCGGTTAGATCATATTGGAGTCGAGAAATGCGGGTGATCTCTATGTGTCCATATAGTAGTACAAACCACTGTGATTGGCCTCAGGCTCGAGGCTGACAAACAATTAGTTGCGGCAGGGTTGTTTGATGCGCTAATAGGGTAACTCCCCACGTACATAGAAAAAAAGCAAATATTCCAAATATTCCCGTGCTGTGCTCGCTTGCAACCCCCATGTGTGCCGCGCTCAGAGGGCATGTTTCATTGTATGTACAGTACCAACCCCCAACTACCGTTCCCAAGGACCAATATCAGTGCAACACTTACAAAATTCTTCAGTTGGTGGTGGTGCAACGCTGCACTAGCAGTACTGCATGCTAATAGAGGCGTATAGTACCTTCCTATATTGAAACTTGCCACTCGCATATATATTTAAGAACTTGAGGGGAAGGTCCATATGTATGGCGATTAAGAAAAAAACTAAGATTTAGGGGCCCATGCGTGAAGAACTTCAGACACGGCATGTGTGATTTGATGGGCTCGAGACGAGACTATGCAAGAGCTAGCACAGGAAGGCCGCGGTATGGTTTCCGCGGGTAGTGTTGTTCGCCTTCAGTAGAAGTCAAAGGTTTTTCCTGGGTTGTTCCAATATCCCCCAACAACAACCCACCTACCCTCCGATATTCTCTCCCTTTCTCTTTCCCCCCAGTGATTGATGAATTGATTGCCGGATCCGGATTGCAGTCGAGATAGAATACCCCCCGACCCCGACCAACAACCACGCGAGATACCACGCGAGCGAGATATCCCGAGCAAGAAAAGTCATCTATTCGGTACATCATGGCTGCACCGCCTTCGCCGGGTTATGGTCAGGCAGACAATACGAGCAGCAGCCTCGATGCGGATGCTATCAAGGTTGAGACCGTCTTGGGTCATAAACAGGAGTTGCGGAGAAACTTTGGCTTGTTCAGTTTGGCTGGATTGGGCTTTGTTGTCGCGAAGTAAGGCCTTCACAGTCCCATAGGATAGCACATTGTAGAGAAGATATTGACTGCGGTATACAGTGCTTGGGCGGCCACCGGTGGTACCATTGTGGTTGCCATTTTTAATGGAGGCCCTATGGCAGTTCTGTACGGATTGTAAGGACCATTAATTACCGTATGAGGAAAGATAAAAGTCGCTCACGATAGTACAGAATCTTGGTTTCAATTTTCTACGCCCTCATCTCTGCCTCCCTCTCGGAGCTTGTTTCATCCATCCCCTCCGCCGGGGGGGTGTATCATTGGGCTACCATTACTGCGGGTCCCAAATACGGCCGCGTCACCGGTTGGTATGCCGGCTGGATCAACATGTGCGGTTGGCTACTCTCTGCATCGTCTATTTCGTCGATTCTCGGGAATGAGTTGGTGGCAATGTACCTCCTGAACAACCCCGGAGTAGAATGGAAGCCCTGGCAAGTCTTCATCGCCTTCCAGACTATGAACTGGTTATGTTGTGCTCTCGTTATCTTCGGGAATCGATACCTGCCGTTGATCAACAAGATTGCGTTGTGGATTTCCCTCGCAGGCCTTGCTATCTCTATCCTGGTTCTTGCGATTATGCCAGGACAAAATGGCCGAAAGCATGCTACTGATGCGTTCGTGTGGACAACATTCACAGACATG
Source organism: Trichophaea hybrida (assembly GCA_015178995.1). Lineage (NCBI taxonomy): Eukaryota > Fungi > Ascomycota > Pezizomycetes > Pezizales > Pyronemataceae > Trichophaea > Trichophaea hybrida. The sequence continues at coordinate 186,784 of WHVE01000007.1, read as the reverse complement.
TCTGGATGGAACAATGACGGTATTTGCTTCCTTCTCGGGCTCATCAACGCCGCTTTCGCAGTCGGCACTCCCGATTGCCAATCGCATTTGTCCGAGGAAATTGTGGAGCCCGAGAAGAATGTACCTAAGGGTATCATGCTACAGATTGGCTCTTCGTTCATCACAGCATTCGCATACCTCATCGCGCTGTTTTACAGCATCAACGACATCAACGCGGTGCTAGCTTCGCCCTCCAAGTTCCCCACCGCAGAAATCTATCTTCAAGCCACAGGTTCGACGCGGGGCGCAATCGGACTCACGGCGGTTCTTTTCCTTTCTACCTTCCCTACCCTAATCGGAACCCTCACAACCGGCGGAAGAACCTACTGGGCACTTGCCCGTGACGATGCCGCGCCAGGCTCTGGATTTTTCCGCAAGATCAGCCCAACCTTTGGGTCCCCGCTGCGTGCAACCGTCGCTGTATCCACCGTCACCACATGTCTGGGGATAATCTACGTTGGCTCTACGACTGCGTTCAACGCGTTAGTCACGTCATACGTCGTTCTTTCTACACTTTCATACGCGGCGGCGATCCTACCGCATATCCTTACTGGGCGTAAGACCATCGTTCCTGGGCCTTTCTATCTTGGAAAGTGGGGATGGCCCATCAATATTGCGTCGGTGGTTTATATCGGCGTTACTTGCGTGCTCTTTTGTTTCCCGTTCGTTAAGCCGACTACTGCACAGAATATGAACTGTCAGTTTCTCAGCCCCTTGTAAATCGATGAAGTACTGACTGGACGGTGATTAGACACATCTGTTATTACAGGAGGATTGATAATTTTCATCACCATCTGGTGGTTTATCCGAGGGAAGGGAAGATACCAAGGCCCAAAGTATTTCAAAGAGGCCGCGGAAGCTCTGACACAGGAAGGTCTCACAAGGGCGGAGAAGGTCGCATCGATTTCTTCCCAGGAGGGATAGGCTTATCGTCGAGAGAGAGAGGAGTATATTGGGCTTACTTAGGTAGTTACGCTTTATAATAATCGTTAGGCGCGCGCTGTGTGGCGATTTGAATTGTGGCGTTTTTTGTGTGTGTGTGATTTCTGAAAATCTCTTGGTTTTTTAGGTGGTTTGGTGTTTGTTTTTTGCTTTTGGTTCACTCTTTTAATGGAGGGGGTTTTGTATGTAGCTACCTACCATCGAGCGCGAGACTGTTCCAATGCGCGCTAGAAATCCTGGCCAGTCAGCTGGCGAGCTACGAGATTCAAAATAGGGGTCATGATCAACGCTGCATTAATTTTTCTCCACCCAATAGATGCAAGGAATTCCCTTCAACCCACAAAACTGGTAACCCCAGTACCACGTTTCAATCCTGGTATAAAGACCTGGAATAAACACAAATAGGTAAACAATTCCCACAAAACTCCTTCCTTGCTTACGTACTTACAAACCTTAAGTTTCCAAATGCGAACAACGAATACTTGGAACCCAGGCCGGCCGCCACAAACTGCAGGTGCGCCGCAACCGATGTTCTCACTAACTACTTCTACGCCAAAAAAGCCGTTGATCGGTGGCGCCTGCAGTATCCTGCGCCGTGGTACACCTTTTCCCAGGCTGTGGTTTCCGGGACGGTGCTGTTCGCCGATTGTGATGATGGACGATAGGAGATTGCCGAACAGTAAATGGGCGCGCGGGGATCGAAGTCGTGGTTGGTTGCTTTTGGCGCGCTGCCGCGTGAGTGGGGTCGATGGGTAAAGGTGCATTTACGTGCAGGAGTTCTTGGACTACTGAAAGATAACCAATACGAGCTTGTTGGCTTATCCCAACTACAGCCCCGTCGGCCTCTGCATGAATGGATAAAGGTGATAAATGGTGTTCGAGTTGGAAAAAGCAGTGGAAATTTTAATCTCGTACGGAATCATGATATGGAAACAGGAGATATATGTGTGCCAGAAGCGATGCGGAGGCATGTCGGGGATGGTCACGGACCACAATGGGTCCCGCCGCATAACTTGCGGTGTTCACTACAGGGATTTGAAGCTGCCCGCATTGAATACTAACTAAAAGATATTCTATCGGGGCGCCTGCATATCGACATCTACTCCAACCCCTAGCATATCTTCAGGGAAAACCCCACCATGCAAGTGAATGTAGACCAGAGCCTGCATTAATATAAGCTCGCGTGTGCGTTTTGTTGTCGAGACCCCCACACATGTTGAGTACTACCATGATTTCCAGCGCAAGGTCTCATCCGGATCCTACTCTCTCAGCGGGTCCATATGAATGTGGTACATACATGCGTTCCCATGCATATGTCCCTTAAGCATCCTAGATGTTGATTAGACCGACCTTTGGTACTCTCAAAAACTCTGCATCTCTTCATATTTTCCGGAGAGTTGCAAGTTTTTCCCGGTACAGGAGTATACATATATTTTCGCCGGATTCTAAAGATCGCATCCTGCTTCTGAGAGTGATTGGCGATTACAGTCTGGCTGTGTTCTCGAGGGTTGGAGAGAACCCAAACTCATTGGTAAAGGAAGATGTACTATCACTACATATGCTGATTGAAAGAGCTGTGCACCGGTGTATCACACATAAAAAAGGAAGAAGCATTTCAGTCCGGAGTCGGGGAAAGGGTTATTCCAAGTCAACCAAAGTAGGCGAGATAAGTGATTCTGCATACCGATACCCTTATGCGAGTACAGCCACATCCTTTAACTCTTCTTCAGGCTCCATCAATGCCCCCCCTCAATACACTAAGATTCTGAGCCATGTGCACCTATTCGTAGAACCCTAGCCCATCGGTTGCATTAGCGGCGTTCTCGGAGATAAAAATACATCGTGAGTCCGAGCTTATAAGTGTCGTTCGGAAGTTATTTAGGGTCAATACGGTTCCCCCTACATACAACTCTATTTCTTGGTTAGCTGGATTTTGAACTCCAGGGCCCATCCAGGTACATACCCATATTTTGCCGCCCAGGTCCTATGTTGCGCTAATGTTCTCGGTGGGAGTTTCTTTGGAGGTGTACATTGAGTAACTCCTAGATATGAGCGCGAAACATATCTTTAAACGCCCGGGGATCGATGTGATTGATCACGACTCGACTACTAAGCTGTACGCAGCAGAGGATCACTCAGAATCACTCGTTTTAATCAATCTCTGATCAGGGAAAGGAGAAATGGATTATTGGATTATTGTTGGAATTATCACACAACTGCAACTATAAGGTTTTCACCACCTCAACCCTGGTTGGGGGAATCGGCTACTCAGTGATGAAGTCGGTAGATGGAAAAAGCCGGGATGAGTACCCGGGGAAATAGATCTCGGCAGATTATTTCTGTATGCAGCTTACTCTAAATTCCATCCCATTTTTCGCATACATATACACCCAAGGTAAACAGGGCGTGCGCACTAGTAGCTTGGATATACAATCGATACCCCGGAATTTGGGGATGTGATGTTACGGGGGAATGGCAAACTAGTGAGGGTGGTATGGTGTGTCAAATACCACTCAAATTAAGGGATCTGATATCGGATAGGCACAGGCCTCGCGTAAGAATCCTATATATCGATGTGGCAAAAATAAACCAGGGGACACGGGGGAGTGCAGTGTGCATACTCGTCCAGGCACTTCAACTCCTGAATATAAGTAATCAGGAATTCACGCATTAAACTGTTAGAGGCGCGAGCGGGGGTATGACGCAAGTACAGGCATGACGAATGCCGGTTATTGTACATTAGTTTGTATACACGAAAGACAATTCATATACAACAAGTACAACTACACTCAAATCTCACCCAGTTACTTCGCTCTAGGACACTGGTAGATGTTTCTACAATTACTAGAATGCTGGTATCTGAGGCTCATAGTAATTGGCATTCGTCATACCTCCGTTCGGGCCTCTACAGATGAGCTCGTGCCACCGTTCTCTCAATTCATTGTTGTTGTTGTTGTTTATTCATACTGTATTTACTCTAGCTAGAGTATGACAGGGCTCTTATCCACTCCGCCTCCGGGCGAGCCGGTTAGATGGCGAAGCTCCCCTCTCAATTCATTGGTCCACTGCTTCTGAAATGGCAAGTGAGATATGGTGTCCGCAGAATATGAGAACGCCCCCCTGGCGGCGGCGGTAGAGCGGGATGAGGATCCAGAGATTGGAGTTATCTATTGCGAGAAGAGGCTATGGGAATACTATTGGTATCCATGAGCGTTTGAGCGAGTTTTCGCACTATGATACTATCAATAGAGTACAGAGCGCGGAATGGATTTTGATTCTTGCACGTCTTTGTTAGCTTTGATGTCTTGTTGATGGTTCTCTAGCACGCCTCACATGCCCGAATCACTTTCTGTTGATCATGAACCGGCGCATCACAAAACCTCACAGAATCAACGCTTGGGACAACTTTTCTTCACGCCCACCTTGAAGCAGGAGCTAGCTTTTCTCGAAGGGATGCGTTCTCTCGCGAGTTCGAATTATTTCTGGCGTGTGCAGACTTGCTCTGAAACAGTGACCTTCCGTGTATTCCATTGATGGCATGTTCTCCAACTCGTGATTCTGCAACAACAAAGCATAAGGGTAGGGATGTCGATGCTACACCACCCCCGACATGCATGCGCTCATTACTTCTGTCTCCACTATCCGGGAATAAGTAGAGTAGATTGGTTTTATATATGATCGAGTTCCTGCCCAAATGCCCGAAACTGGTGGCAAGATATAATACCAATTTCAATTTTCTTAGACTCCGGCCACTGCGATCGAGAACACGTGTCTGCTGCGACATCGGGTGATGCGAGACAGATAGGGAGTTGGAATATCTGGGACCGAGGCGTCACGGATAATAAGGTTCCTGGGAGATTGCGCATGTATATACTTTCCGGTGCTTCTCCGGGAGAACTTGCTACCACAGAAACTAGCGATTTCTATAGTACGGTTGCAAGGAGCCTGGAGAGCTTGGTGTTTACAGCACCAATGCTGATGACAACTTTAAGTTTCGAACTTGCTTGTAGCACTTACGATTAGCTAACTAGTTGCAAGCTAGTAAATCTACCCCAGAGTTTGTCGAAGGACCTTGTCTTCATGATCATGGAAACATAGATGTGCTAAGCGTGTGTAAAGAAGAACCAAAAATTATAACCGCCTAAAACATACTAGTTGGAAGAGTGGGTATGTAAAAAGCGACCTCCACAGGTTTTGAGCCTGGGACTTTGGTGTTTTTAACACTAATATCTGAGAAAGCAGCGTTTTCAGCGCAGATTGCAGGTTTCGAACCCACTTACTGGTGTTTCTAGCACCATGCTCAGCTCTCTAGACCAAGTGTTCACTTCTTGTTGGTTCAGAGGCTACGTAGATTATTCTCTTGGGATTCGTTAAGAGCCTTTTCGCAGTCTGGGTATGAGACAAGCATAGCCAGCGCTGTCTGAAACACAAGACGAATGTGCGAAAAAAAGTGACACCGCAGGTTTTGAGACAGGGCCATCGTGTTTAAAGCACCGACTGTGTGAAGAATGTAGGTTTTAAGCCTGGTGAATCGGCGTTTTCAGTGCCTTTCAGGTTTCGAACCCGCTTGCTAGTGTTCCTAATATCACACTTAGCTTTCTAGGCCAAGCATTCATTTGTTAATTTGGTTGCTGTATAGTGATTTCTAATACTGTAGCGGGAATTGAGCTTCGGACGTAATCAGAAATCAGTGGGTGTCCAGTACGCGCATCTATTGGTTTTGTAATCGTAATCAGGGGGGTGTTCAGAGAGAATTATTGTGAAATCAAAGGTACATGTGAGTGATACTGTGTGACTTCCGAAAACCTGGTAGTCTACTAGTACATTATAGTACGGCCAACTCACCCATTTTGGCTCCAATTGAGACGTATATAGGGGAAAATTGGAGCTGATAACATGAGGAATTAATGCCCCTGTCAAAAAATAGGCTGACACAACAATTGAAAAAGTGAGATGAATTTTGTAGGAATACCACTAACTACTCTTCCATCTATTGCTCACCATTTCGGAACCCGAATAGTTCGGCCTTTCTGTAAAATTCACTGACCGAGTCCGAAACTCAATGACCTGTAACCACACCCTGTCCGAATCTAGAACGGTTGAAATCAAAAGGCCCCGTCCGAAGCTCAATGCGCGCTACAATAAACGAAACATATATATTCCTATCCATTGGCGAACCCACCCGTTCGCGAACTAGACAGACCAGTTCGCGATGTTTTGCCCTGTTTGCAAACCGGATAAGAGGTTCGCGAACCGGACAATTTCTGCGAATTCATACATCATTAATATGTGTGAAGTAATAAGTAGTGGTTGTCACAGTAGTCAATTGTATGCACATGTGCACAGTAACATATCGTATAAAAACGGCATATATACCATCAAATCGGCTTGACGAACGATGTGAGGAAGGAATGAAACAGGGGGAGAAGGCCTGATGATTCAATCGCTATTCCACAACCAAATCTCTGGAAAACCTCAGATCTTCTGGCAATCGCAGTTCCATTGAGTTCGTATACTGGCTCTCCAGTTCGCGAATTGGTCTTCTGGCTTGAAAATGGGCATGGGTCGTGTACCGGGCGTAACATATAACCATCTGCAACTGATACATAGGACGAGCACATGTAAAAAAAGTGATACCATAGGCTTTGAGCCTGGGAATTTGGTTTTTATAGTAGCACTACAGGTTTCATGCCCGGGTGTTAGTGTTTACGACACCAATTGCAGGCTTCAAACCGGCTCGCTGGTGTTTCTAACACTATATTTAGCTTTCTAGGCTAAGTATTCGCTTTCGGTGGCTTTATGAGATATCTGCATACCCACCCTGAATAAATTACTGCAAGTTTTATGGCTTGAGTAATCGGTGTTTACAGCACTAATATTCACGAACACTGCAGGTTTCGAACCTGCTCGCTGATGTTTATAGCACCATCCTCAGCTTTCTAAGCTAGGTATTCATTTAAATCGATAGCTTTATGGGTGATCTACGTACCCGCCCAGATATACAAAGCCACCTGAAACATAAGTAGGCGAGTGCATGTAAAAAGTGATACCACATGTTCGAGCATGGGACTTTGATGTTTACCGCACCAATTGTATGAGTGCTACAAGCTTCAAGCCCGGAAAGATTGGTGTTTATAGCACCTATTACAGGTTTCGAACCCGCTTGCTGGTGTTTTTAGCACCACACTCAGCTTTTTAGACCAAGTATTCATTTCTTGTTAGTTCGGTAGTTTTATGAGTGATCTACATACCCGTCCTAGAATCGGTTCAACGGAAATACAGCCAGCTCTACAGCGTTGTCTGAAACGTAAGACCAGCGGATGTAAAAAAAGATACGTATTGATACCCACAGGTTTCGAGCCTGGGGATTTGGTGTTTATTGCACCAATTGTATGAGAGGGTGGAGAGGTCGGCGTTTTTAGCACCTATTTCAGCACCTATTGCAAGTTTCGAACCCGCTTACTGGTGTTTATAGCACCATGCTCGGCTTTCTAGACCAAGTGTACACTCCTTATTGATTGGGTAACTTTATGGGATATTTAGTCTCCCAAAATCCGTAAAATGAAGCATAGGATGAGCTGGATGTGTTCTGGTCCTTTGGCGGATCCAGTCTATTTGTGAATGGCCTGCCCTTGCTAACAAAATTCGAAAGGCCCGGGCATTCTGAGGATCTATTAGTGGCCTGGGAGCACTTGTATAGGGGAGACTGGTTACAACACCATCTCCACCACCACCACGATCACTATCGCCATCACCGCCGCCACTGCCATATTCAATACATCTCTCCTGTGTTTGAACAAGAATATAAAAGAATATAAAAAGCTGATGTCTCCGTGTTGCGCTGGGCTATAGATACCTCCGCACGGTCGAGCACTTAATACTATGAGTACTGGAACATTGTGCCAGTGAGATTATCTCAGTAACAACTCTCTCGGAAATTACATTTTGCTCTAGCACTCGCTTTTTTGTCATTGTAATTCTAAAAGCTACTGCCGCCTTACGTCCCGCCATTGCGCTCTCTGATTCAGAGAGTGCTGTGTGTTTTGGGTGTGTGTGTGGGGGTCTTGAAGGAAATTCGTGTGTATACTTCGCGCTTAGTCCATTCGTGGATCCTCCAACGGGTAGACCATTCATGGAATCTGGGTCGTCCATGGATACTTGATCTATCCGCCGATGGATGAGGCCATCCACGGACAGACTGGACCCGCCAGAGGACCGGAACAGATGGGACTCAAAGGAACAAGAAGGGCAAAAGAATGGCTACTGCAGGTTTGAAACCCTTTGTAGCGCCATGGGGTTTTAAAACCTGACCCGACATGCTAACGATTAGAGCGCTTGTGACGTCGAATTGGAATTTTCGAACCTTGGTGTTTATAGCACTTGCACGACCTTTCGTTGCAATTGTAGCGCCGTGAGGTTTCGAACCTCGGTGTTTCCAGCACCTAGTGTTTATTGCACTAGTTAAGCTAAGTCATCAGCTCTTGAACATATAACTTTCTCTATCATCTTATACAAGGCCTCCGAGTCGACGTCGGCCAGATCTCGAAGAACAAAAACACAGGCTCCACAGCAAATGAGTGAGCACCGCACCGTAGATTTAGAACCCGCGGTCCAGCGTTTGTAACGCTATGTATATGAGGTTTTGAGCTATGAGGTTTTGAGCCTATGTTCGATGTTTAGAGCACTAAGACTAGGAGGTTTCGAAGCTGGTGTTTATTGCACATACCGGTTAAGCCATCAGCTCTTGTATACATGTAGATTGATTTCCACCATTTTTTACAAAGCTTAGCTAAATGTGGAAGGGCAAAATAGGCCAAAAGATTGCCTACAGGTTTGTAACCCGCGGTCTAATTGAGTTGCGTTTGTAACGCTATAAGGTTTTGAGCCCGGGTGAGCACTGAGGGTTTGAACCCGGTGTTTACAGCAACTGATGTTTGTAGCACCCGTTAAGCTAAGCTAAGCTCTTGTATATGCGATAGTTTTGGCTATCTTATACAAAGCCTGGCTGGATCTTGATAACGCAAAAGAGTGACCACTAGAGGGTGGTCTAGCGTTTGTAGCGCCATAAGGTTTTGAGCCATGAGGTTTCGAACCTCGGTTTTTAGAGCACCGGGTGTTTAGAGCACCGGTTAAGCCAAGTTATCAGTTCTTGATATGCAATATATTGTACGGGATCTAAGCTAGAATTTCAAAGAGTAGGACAAAAGAGTCAACGCCGCAGCTTTGGAAACCGTGGTCTATTTGAGTGAGAAGCAGTCCTGACTTTGGACCGCCATGAGGTTGCTTGGGAAGAAATAAAAACGATTCTCACAAGTTTTGAGCTTGGGACGTCGACCTAGTGTTTGCAGCACCGACTCTGTGAGAATCGCAGGTTTCGAACCCGTGTGTTGAGTGTTTCTAACACCATGCTCAGCTTTCTAGGCCAAGTATTCGCTTCTTGTTGATTCGGTAGCCTGGTGGGAGATTTACTCGTCAACGATCCGTAAAACGGAAGCATACTGTGCTGAGTGTTAACGTTATTGTTATTGCTATGGTTCGTAACGAGATTTGGAGCGTGGCGGCTGTTTTCAATGCCGAATGCTCACGAGTGCTGTAATAAAACTTCTTCGAACGGATCCGTGATGAGTGACAAAACGAACCTTGACGCTCGGTACAGTAGCAGACATCTGACAGCACAGGTAAAAAGTAATTCCTATAGACTTTGAGCCTGGAACTTGGCCATGGTGTTTGCAGCAACAGTTTTATGAGCACTGCAGGTTTCAAGCCTGGCGAAATCAGCGTTTTCAGCGCCCATTACAGGTTTCGAACCTGCTTACCGGTGTTTCTAGCACCGTGCCCAGCTTCCAGGGCTATGTGTTCAATTTATATCCCTATGGGGATTGACGGACCTAAGTTCTGTTTAAAGACTGTTATCGGAAACACAGCCGTCTGACGAGTGTTGAGTAGTAAATGATGAGGTTTGTTGTGAGAGAGGTTGGGTAGAGTGCAGTTTGCAGGGTTAGAGCGCGCTAATTACTGCGTTTGGCGGGTCGGAAGTATTGAGCATAAGGACACCACCAGTGAATAATTCCGGTCATTGGCGCCTACATCTTGGTCTCCCAATTTAAGCGCTGATATCGGCATGCACAGAGTTACTTCCAGAACACTGAGAGGAAGGAAAAATGGACCTGCATCCAGCCCGCAAGATTTTTGCTGGGCGGTAAAATGACGTCATACGGCATTACGCGCTTGTCACAGGGAGAACCAATTTTCTCGTGCCCAGACTTGGCAAATTTAAATTTGCGCGACTGCTTGCGGAACGAAGGAAGAGGCTGGGCACGAGAAAAGAGAATCAAACCTTATTTCGACTTACCTACACGCAAGTCCATGAGCGGAGATACGACTTGTGAGCGCACCATACGCGACCGACCGCGGCTCTCGCCTATTCTTCACTTAGAGGTATTTATTTATCTCATTCAGGCTTCTTGGACTCGTCCGGCAGGTATCCTATCGTGCGTAGCAACGTAGTTTCAGTCAGTGTAACAACCATAACACTGGCAAAAAATACGTATAAGTATACATATCCCCGAAGACCACAACACTTACTCTCACCCCCCTACTGCCATAGACAAAGTTATATGGTAGACTCAGGAGATTCTTCCCACTGATATACAATGGTACCCAATTGATAATGCCCATTATTTTAAGGTTCTGGTAGGTTCCAAGATTGAATTTTATCATAAATTTGCATAGTAACGCTACCACACCAAACAGTAGAACCTACCGTCAACAACACTGCTTGATCACCAAACTCAATATTTCTTTGAAACTCTGTAGGAATTACATTTATATGGTGCTCATTATTGGAAAACAATTATCGTTTTTTTTTTAGCTACAAAGTGTAGAATAATAGAGAATTTAGGTGAGTTTTATGGTTGTTTTATCAAACATAACTTATTACGCACTAGTGGGTACTTGATCTCGTGCTTAAGTAATTTCAGTTGGTATTTATCTATCTAATCTATCTACAGTGCAATACGGTCAGTTGCATGCAAGGGGAGATGGGCTAATTGAACTTGTTGCAGACGGTTCTTAGAGGCGCGGGCAAATCAAGGCTGGACGAGAGCTGTTACGGAAGCGGCTCAAAGACGGCGACTAGGAGCAAGCGCCAGAAAGTACTCGGGGGCAATGGATCAAGGCTGGACGAGAGCTGGCGCGAGAGCTCGCTGTAGACAGGGCTTAGGAGCAAGCGCCAGACGGTGCTCCGGGGCACTGGATCAGGGCTGGACGAGCTCTGGTTTTCAGATGTTAGCCCACGATAGTCAGGTAGGGTGGGGTGGAGTATTTAAAGTGTAGGATGGAGAAGGTGCTCGACAGCTAGCTGCAAACTGTGCTCAATAGGGCTGGACGAGGCCTGGCTTTGGAGCTGGCCTAAGACGTTATTTGGTTGTTTTCTCACGATACTTAGGAGGGATGGCTTAACTTTGGTACAGCTGGGTAGGGTAAGTTTGAGAGAGAGAGAAGATGGATGAGAGAGAAGATGGACGAGAGAGAAAATGGACGAGAGAGAAGGTGGGTGAGAGAAAAGGTGGGTGAGAGAAAAGGTGGATGAAAGAGAGGATGGATGGAAAAGAAGACGGACGAGAGAGAAGATGGACAAGAGAGAAGATGGACAAGAAAGAAGATGGACGAGAGAGAGCGAAGCCTCCACCAAATCAGCTGAGGTAGAAGAAGTGAGGGCGTATATGCCCCCAGTTCTACCCTTCGCCCCAAACCAATCTACTTTCGAAGGCAAGGGGTGCTCCTTAACCGATAAATCTATCCCCTCACGCTCGGTTTTAGGGAAGTTGTTGTAATACTTAGATGGGAACAAGAGCGCCGATGATTAGTCAAGTCGAACTTCAAACGACAATTTGTGGCAAACCAGAAGTTTATTTCATTGGTTACTCTCTATTTCAACTGATCGACAAGGTCAATTACAAAAATAGAGTATTTCAGCTAGTTTCCCAAAACCGAGCGTGTACAGTGATCGATATGGGGTATAGCAGCGTTTTCCCACCAAAATACCCGTCGTACGGCCCGCGCCCCGTGTCCGTGGATAAAGTCTGAATTTTGTCCAGTTACCGCTCTTAAAACTAGATTTCATCCACAGGTCGTGGGACAGGGTACGAGGTTATGGGATGGGGTCGTGAGCTGAGGTATGTATGATACTGTAAAGTGGAACGTCGTGCATGAAATTTACGGAATCGTGCAATTCATGTGCACCAACACCCAATTCCGCTAGTTTCAGGCACGACGTTGTACAAATTGACGACCTCATGAATTGATGTTGTAAAAACGTAGATAAGAGTACTTTCCCATAGAGCAGTTGATGAGCCACTTGGGCAGTCAATTCATTCAGACGACCACGAAATTTTTGTGGAAATCTACCAGCAAAACCATTCAAAGTTATCTCTGGTTTTCTATTCCTAACACCAAATTGTCTCAAGTAATGGTGCAAAATTGGTTGAGTTCCACACTCATCACCATCGCGAAGATGAGGCGGAGTTTGATGAATTTAGTTCTTTTGGCCAACGGCGAAGTTTAGTTCTTCGGGCCCGCAGCGAATTTTTATGGATTTAGTCTCTTTTGGACTATTGTTGCGTCCGAATTCGCGAAGCTCTGACCACTGGCAGCGTTGGTACCACTGGCCAGCGTGCAGCGCCTGAAGCTCTGACCAGCAGATTAGCCAGCAGACTGACCAGCAGACTTAGTACACTACTAAATGTATCATCAGCTAACAGTTGCTGACCGCAGGTACCGTCACCATCACCATCACCGGTACCATCACTATCACCAGCATGGAGATTCAGCACACATGGTGAATCATCTCGATAGTGCTAAAACCTGCCATAGATCGACCGTCCGATAGTGAATATCGTCTGTTGATGATTCTCATATAAAAGTAAGGTTGGATGAATAGAGCCATCCTGCTACCTCAAAATTGCGGAGGGGATTGGGGCTCTGTCATACTCTAGTTAGAGTGAATACAGTATGATTAAAACAAAACAACAAAAACCTCAAAATTGCAACTTTCTTGCCGTGCGTCTTGAATCTTGGCCGGCGGCAGGGTGCAGTAGTGCTGCAGATTGTATAAGCGAATCGGTAGGGCTGAGTTTGATTCTCTATCAGCCTACCATTGTCGTTGACTGCAAAGAGCGCCCAAAGGTTACGGCGGCTACATCCAGCTGCCCCTGCAGAACTACTGCCGGCCAAGATCCAAGACGCACGGCAAATGTAGCCGCCTACAACAGGCGAAACTATCAGATTCATCACTGGACGGTACGTATTCATGACTGTAGGGGATAGGTTTACCAATTAATGACAGCACACTCTCTCGTACCCAGACGCTCTGCCCTAGCTCGTACCTGGGTGGCGTAGTGCATGAGTCGAAAACCCGAGCGTGCAGAGGATATTATTTGAGGCTCAGCATGCAGACGCGCTACACCACCTAATTCCTAGCATACTGTATGCGCATCAGACGGGACGGCGCACCCCAACATCGAGAATCACAGCTGAAGAAACTCTGACCCTCAGCTCAGTTATCTCCTTCGGCAGCCTCAAGCTGCAGATTCAGCTGTCCAGGCCTGTCGCGATTTGTGATATCCATACTAACTCACTCATGAGCTTGGACGCATCGGCTTCACCCACGGACCTTAAGATAGAGACACTAAACGGATACTCGCACATGGAAGACGAAATCGGAAATGTGCAATTCTTGCCCTTGTAGAAAATTGTATAGAATGAGGCTAAAATATTCCCGATTTCGTCTACTATGTATGAGTATCCTTCGGCGTGTACCTATAGAACGGTCATTAACACCTTTGTAGCTTCATAGCATTGCTAATACTTACCGAAGGTGTCTCATTGTGCACGATCAGATGAGCTCTAGCCTTGTTAAGACGCCCCGGCAACCGCATCCTCCTGCGCCAACACCGCCAGCCACCTCCGCCAATACCTCTTCGGGTCATGATATCGATAGGCCCTCTTCCACTTTCTCTTCTCACAATAGTGGCTTCGTGTCGTGTTCAGAATTCAGCTGAAATATATCAAATTTTTCGACTCTTCTCCCACTGCACCTTGCTCCCTCCCCGCGTTTTGTACTTTCACGGCGGTATATAAAGTGCTTCACCTAGCACATCGTTTTTGGCACATTCCAACGAACACTTCCCTCTAAATCTCCCCGACTCTCTGCCCGAACAAAAAACCCAGCGTAGCTACCACTTTGCTGAACACAGCAACCTCGTCTCACAGTTCACTCTAATTTCACCAGAATTACTTTTATATAAAGATGGATTTGATTGCTGTGGGCTCTCTCATCATCAGCGTAGCTGAGTTTGCACTTCACGCCGGAGAGGTAAGTTAGAAAGGAACTCCTGATGTGTCTGAGCTACCAGATCTCTGATACCTAAATTTTCCCCTCCTCAATAGGTTGCCTCAAAGGAAACACCGGATGTAGGGTCCGAACTTAAGGAAAAGACACGCTGGCTCCAATGTACCACCAAGAACCAGACTCAGTTCAATATTCTGTTGGAGAATACGTACTTTGACTCCGGTCGATACTGGGACACTCCTGGAAGCATAGACCCTTTCACTCAGGATGTCTTCAGTCTATGCAACGGGGATAACAGCGCGTTCACTGGGGTCTCTGGCGGAACCTCATACAAAATAGTTATCGACAGCCAACACACTTTCCATTTTGCCATTGTTAGTAACAGCATACATACTTCCACTGTCTCTAGAGTAGAACTTTAGTACTAACCATGGGAAATGTCATTAGGGCTGGACTAATCCCTATGCTGGAGCCTTCAAAGCTGGGGTTGTTGAATCCAACAAAGCAGAAGACGGGTACAACAATGCGACCGTCACTGGTAATTCGATTCAATCACCCCAATACCAGGGGAAAGATAAGGACGGAAATGCGTCGATTTTCTACTTCCATATCTCCGCCTCGCCGAGTCAGAACGCACGCTTCTGTATCAACCAAGTCAGAGTCGACGCATGAGTAGAGATTTTTGATGCAGGTAGCCTTCATGGCTTTTTTTTAGGGGGGTTGGAAAACGGTCTTTTCTGTATTTATCGCAAGTCAGG
Organism: Trichophaea hybrida; assembly: GCA_015178995.1. Classification (NCBI taxonomy): domain Eukaryota; kingdom Fungi; phylum Ascomycota; class Pezizomycetes; order Pezizales; family Pyronemataceae; genus Trichophaea; species Trichophaea hybrida. The sequence goes on along the minus strand of WHVE01000007.1, from coordinate 171,694 downwards.
GAACTTCAAGAGGTGGTACTTTATAGTTTGTTTTGGGGGGGGGGGTTGGAAAACGGTCTTTTTTGTATTTATCGCAAGTCAGAGAACTTCAAGAGGCGGTAAATACCGTGTATACGTCCAAGAAGGAAGTTCGAACTCCGCGATGTTTGCATTGTGTTATGACCATGTGAAAACTAAACGAATAAATGTTCCCGATATGGCTGGTGCTAGCACATGCTCCACACGTTATTTTGAGCCTCGTATGAACATTATCGGAAATTGACGAGTGTTGGGTGGTGAATGATGAGGTTAAACTGGTGGGTGTAGCTTACAGCGCGCTTGGTGGATGTTAAGCTTTTTTTGTGCACATGCATGATCGGCATTGCATAGAGTGCACTTTTACAGGACACCACCAGTGGGATAAATCCGATCGGTGGCGGCTGGATCTTGCACCTCCAATTTAAACGCCAATATCGACATGCACGGGTTGCTTCCAGAAGGAAAAAGGTACCTGCGTCCAGCACCCAAGATGGTTTACCGGCAGTAAAATGACGTCATGCGATATGCGTGTATGCGCTTGTTATATTGATTTTGAAGCTTTACCTCCGCATGAGAGAAACAAAAGAGTTGGATTGAATCAATAATCCAGCACAGGAACAAACAAAAGGGTGATTGTTACATCACTTGTCAGCATAGTTACGCCTTCATACGTGGCCATTCGTTGGTATATGTAAACGCCTAGCACAACATCACTGTCCACTTTCACTGGAAGTCATGAATTCATAAACTACTAAATGCCACTATGTAATCGCAAAGCCAAGCACGCACCCACCCCCAAATAATGTCACATTCACAGTTCTCAGTCTCGCACCAGTATGTGTGTGCATTGACCGCCAAACAGCATACTCTATCCCCCCAAGCCTCTCTCGACTCAAGCCCTGCAAAACAAGACAAAAATCAAACATCCAAATAAGTCGAAAGGAATACTGGATAACACCCGTACACATTGTTTTAACACTCTCTCCGCGCAAAAATAACAAAAAAAAAACATAGAAACTATAGTACAAATTCGAATTCCACTCGTCGCGAGGCTTTTTAATACCCCCCCTCTCTCCCAGCTCCATAGCCATCACCACCCCTAGTTCTCCTGCGTTTAACATCTTCCCTCTTGCCCTCGTTATCACTAGGTCGCTTATCCCTCCTCTCCCTATCGCCGCGGTCCCTCCTGCTACTTCCTCCGCCTCCATCCTCCCTGCGATGTTCCCTCTCTCTCTCACGATCCTTCCCACTGCTTCCACGATCACTACCCTTCCTCTCCCTCTCTCTCTCGCGTTCTCTTTCCGCATCAAGAGCTCTCCGATCTCTATCTCCCCGGTCACGGTCTCTATGCGAGGAGTCACGATCGCGGTCCGATCTGTGGTGGCGGCCGCCGCGCGATGACGAGTGTTGTGGCGGAAGTTCGTCAGGTTGCGGCGCGATTGAGCTGTGGCGGGAGTCGATAAGGTTTGAGGAGCTTATACGGCGGTCAAGGTCGATGTTGGGGCGCGCGGGGACGGGGGCGGGAATGCGCTCGCGGAGGTCGGAAGAGGATTGTTGGCGGTGAAGTGGTTGTGGGAGCTGCGGGGGCTGTACCGCGGTAGGTGTGGTTGCTGAGGAGCCGGCGCGTCTTCCAGCGCGTCCGCGGATCTCACGACCGACTTCGTCGCCAGTGAGTTGACTCTGCACGTTGAGAATGCGTCTGCGTTGATGGCGGGTTTCGTCGGCGCCGTCTCTGCGTGCCGGGCCGGTGGGAGGGCTGGCTTTTGATGTTGGGGTCTGCGCAGAGATGGGACTGTCAGTGCGGTTGTCGGGGCCGCTTCGGGGGCCGAGAGGTAGCCCTTGGGTATTGATGGGGCTTGGCGCATTGGGAGTTGAGAAGTTGCTTCCGCGTCCTCCTTGTTGCTGCTGCTGCTGTGGCGCTGCGGGGTTCTGCTGTGGGGGAACACCCATGACCTTCAGTCGGTCTGGATGTATACCGGAAGTATCCACGGAGGGTGTCGATGGCGTGCTGTGAGAAATACGATCAGTAGCACCGGCAGGAGGTGGCATCTCAAGCTTTCTCTCCAAAGGACTAGGTAATTGGCGGGTCGCAGATATTGAGGGAGACGGCGCAGGTTGTTGCTGTTGTTGCTGCTGTGCAACTTGAGCGGCAGCAGCTTGGGCGGCCTGTTGAGCAGCGGCTTGGGACACACCACGGATGCTGAGACCACCAGGTCCACCAGTGCGAGGTCCATAGGGAACATTTCTATCACGAGGTCCTTTGGGGATGATGGGGTCAGGAGGATTGAGTCGTCCATGGTTTGGATCCTGGTGGTGGTAATTTCCAGGGGCGGGATGACGGGCTTCCCGAAATTGTTCGGAAGGATGCCCATGTATCGGTCCAGAAGGAGGACCTCGCATTTGGTTTCCACCTTGTGGCCCAGTAAAAAGCTCTTTCTGAGAAGGTTGACCGCGTCGATTAATAAAGGATTGCGGACCAGTAGGAGGTAGGCGTTGAAGGATATCCTCCGTCGGATGTCGACTGGGTGGTTCAGGCGCATGTCTTGCGGGGATTGGTGGGGCATCTGGTTTCCTCATGGGTTGCTCTTGCATCGGCATTCGACGATCCGGAACCTCGGGGCGCTCCATAGAATAGTCATTCAACCGGCCAGTCTGCTGATTTGTCGGATCATGCCGATCGCTGCGGCGACGTCCGCCGTCCCTCTCATCTCGCCCCGGTCGGCGCTGGTCAGGGTCCGGCATTTGTTGCATGTTTCTTCCCGTATTAGGTTGAGGTCTTCGTTCAGAGTCCGACATTCTATCATCCTTTGGTAGGCCTCTCTCATCCCGTCCCTGCTGAATAGATGCACGTTGAAATTCTGTCGAAGGTGGAGGAAGGCCACGGCGGTCCTCTTCATGACGATGGGAGATTTCCCGAGAATCCCTAGAGTCCCTAGATTCCCTAGACTCCCTACGAGGTGAATGCCTTCGGTCCGAAGGCTTCTCCGGTAGTCTGGTATCTTGCCTACCACCTCTGGAATCTTGTCGTGCAGCGTCACGCGCATCTCTTAGAGTGTCTCTCCGTTCAAGTGTGGTCTGTCTTGCAATATCTGGTCTCTCGGGTAACTGATGCTGAGGATGAGGCTGAACAGGGCCTCGACCAGAGGGCGTCCGATTCATCTCTTGTCGTCGAATATCAGTGGGTTGCTGCCTCTGCTCATCTCTTCTAGGTGTCGGCACGCGGTTGGAGGATGAATGTAGAGGTTGCTGTTGCTTTTGTTGGGATGGCGGGTGTTGAGGTTCTCTCATAGTAGTTACCGGCTGCCGGCGGTCTTGTGGTGGTAGTGGCGGTTGCTGCGGACGTTGAGGAAGGCCGGGTGGCAGGCCACGGTTTCGTCGATCGTCCACTTCCCCGTCTTCTTTATCTCCACCCAGGGTTTCGATGGCAAGGATGGTGAGGAGACAACCGGCTTTTCTTGGGACTGTTGGCTTGCACTGGGAGAATCGCTGGATAAAATGAAAAAGACTTAGCGGCCGGCCATCCGGATAACTTCGATTGGATTTGCAACTAACCTGGTCGAATTCGACGGTCGGAATTCTTTCGTCATAGGGTTAAGTGACCATTGTACTTGCTGTTGCTGTCCGGGGGTAGGACTAGCTTGTTTATCACCAGTTCCGGCGGGAGTTGGTGTTGGACTGGGCTTCATCATCGTAGTAGGTGCTGGAGCCTCGCTCTTCTGGAAAGCAGCAACAATCATCCAATCCTTCTCTCTCTTCTTCAGCATTCCAAGTAAAGTCATGGCCGCAATCTTCAAGTCCTCCCTCTTCTCGCCCTTAGCGAGATTTTCGACCTTCTCAACAACTGTCCTGCCAATCCAATCAACTGCTGGGAAGAAATCGACAACGTGCTTCAGCACAACGATCGCATTCCGGATATGCATATACTCTTTGCTTGAGAGGCAATTTTTCACGGCTGTATGCAAAGTCTTGTGCCACTTATAGAGGATTTTGCGAAAGTCCTCCCAGTCGAATGGCTGGCCCTTAACATTGAATCCAACGAGATTTTTGGCATTTCCGTGTGCTTCCCGCTCGTACAATGCACGATCCGAGTGCCAAGAGTGAAGATCAGTTAATACTTCCTTCAAGAAGCGACCGTAGTTTTCAGCCTCTCGTTGAGTGCAAATGAAGATGACGGTTCCCAAACCCCTACCAAAGATGCTATCGTAAACACCAATCGTCTGGAACTTTGGGGTTCCCATCTTGTGAACTTCGCGGATGAATCGAGAACAGAAGCTGGCGTCATTTGGTGAAAGCATAACCCTGGGGAAAACACAATGTTGAATAAATGTATCAGTAACTTCGCGTTGATTAAAACTATCGTCGCTAAACCAGTGCTCTTTTTCTGTTCCCAGTCGTCGCCGCGCGAGATTGTGATCCCGGATGTGAAGCTTCAACTCTGCTGAGAGTCGACTGTGAGTCTCCATGAGCTCATCTCGCTTCTTCCGCTTGATCGCTTGACCTGCGAGCGAGGGATCCGAACGATCTAAATCAAGTGCCCGAACAGCAGCCATTATCCTGTTAGTTTCCGCTTGGTAGGCCTCCATAGGAACAAAGATATCGTAAATCTCGAGTTGCCAGAAGGTAACATAGAAGCTGACACTCAATTTCGACCATACTTGCTCGGGCAAAATGGGCCTGACTTCATCAACCATTTTCTCAAGTACGGGGTTCCAGGGACTCTTCTTGTCGGGGGCTGAATCCGTGGAATCGGTAGAATCCTTCATCTCGACATCGTCTCCGTCCGGAGCCTCGAGTTTCTTCATCCTGGTTTTGACACCGAGCCTGTAAATCCACCATGCTACCGGAGGATCGATACCGAACTTGAGGCATAAAGCACCAACGCTGGGAACCACCTCTTCGAAACGCTCGGGCGTAAATCCCATCTTCATCAAATCCAAATACTGGCTGAGAACGACATGGATCTCGTCAAACAGATTGGCTAGGACCTTCAGAGGGGCTGAACTCTCTTCAAGGCGGAAGATGCAAGTTTGTCGTTCCTGGGCGATAAGTATCAGAAGCTCCGTGGCAAGATTCTCATGCGAGAGGGTATCTGTCAATGTCTTGGTGGTTGCGGTATTCTCCTCCGCCCTTGGATCTCGGAAAACTTTTAGAATCTGCTTCCTCAATACTTCACCTCCGGCAAGACCTTGTAGTTGAGCATCATTCAGGTTAGCTTCAGGATTCACGCCAGCCATGGACTGCATCAACTGTTGAAGAACCACGAGTTCAACCGAACGATTGCGTTTCAACTGACGAGCAACATATTCGAGTATTGGCGCCGGATCCATCTTATTGTGATATCGGGTGTAAATTTTGCCACAGAAGACAGCCAAGGCTGGGGGATACATAAGCTTCACTATCACATACAGGGTCTGTGGACTTACATTGTAGCCATTTACTGGTTAACATTCCATCGGCTTGAACTCGACTTTTTCCTTCGTTGCTCATACTATAGATAAGTCAGCCGGTCATCCGAACAAATCGCTCTTGATGGCATACCTGTTTAGTACACAAAATCCAACTGCGTCAAAGCCTAGTGGCGTAAAGTATCGTGCGGCATCCACAATACACTCAATCAGATTATCATAGCCCTCAACCTGACTCAAGACAACCTGCATCACTGTAACCGGATTACTTGTTGCAACCTTTGCTAGTTGCCGTGCCATTGGACCGATAGTCGTTTTACTGATCCTCTTGAGCAAATCTTTCGTCTCTCGCTCGGTTTCTGCAGCCTTATTCTTCAACTCGGGATTTCGTTTGCTTGTTACTGAGGTCCATTCACCATAAAGGGAGTACCTTGTTTCGGTAGAGAAGCATTCCAAAAGTTTCCACACTTCATTCACGACACCTTGGTTGCCATCAGTCAAACTTATCGAAGGCATCAATAAGCTTCTAGTAAGCCCAATCCAAGACTGTCGATCTTCCGGGGTGCAGCTCGGATCCTTCAAAACATCCCGGCCAATTCGACATACTCTCGTGACAACGCCAGCATCGCGACCCATTTTCACACCAAGAAACCGGCCTAATGTCTCCATCAGAACAACGACGTGCTTCGGCTCTCTGCAAATAGGAACCCCTTCCTTCCACTCGTCCCAGAAAAACCGGTACTCAACATCTCCGGTCTTGAGCTTGAGATTCGACACGGTGAAGGTAACCATTGGTCTCCGCCGCAGATGATCGTGGCGTTCGACACCTCCATTCTTTCCGCTCAGTGCCGATGCGATCTTTCTAGAACCCATGTGGATCTTGGGCGGTCTATGGGTAGGATAAACACCATCAAGGGATTGGTGATTACTCGTGCAAGGTGTTCTGAGATGTCATCTGAGGGACCTGCTAGCCACGGATACTTACCAAGGATAAATAAAGCTTCAGGAAGTGCTCCAACAGCGAGGAGATATTTCAATAGAACGAGCTTCTGATTGTCATCTTTGGGCTTCAGTTCTTCTTCTTTCTTTGGTTCCTCTGGCTTTTTCTCCTCGACAGCACTAGCTTTTGATCGAGGTGGAGGAACAGTGTCATCCACTAGAGCGCCGGCCATCATGAGGGCATTTCGTTTTCCTCCGCGCTGCTTCTCCTCCAACTTTGTCTTCCAGGCGGTCAAAACTTCGGTCATTCCTTCGTCCTCAAGCGGCGACAGGTGGGGATATAAGTCTGCGAGATCGATGAAGCCAATCTTGATGAGCAAAGCGGAAAGGACAAGGAGATTCTCCGGTGTTGCCTCGCGAACATCATGATTCTGATAATATCGGAATTTGAAGCCAAGTAGCTGTGCAGCGACTTTATTTCCTTTCCCGGACTCCAGATTCTCGAAGAAGACTGAAATACCCTCTTGTCGCAATCTGTCAAAGAACTCCCTATCCGCCCGCTCCTTCTCTTTTTCTTTCTCTTCTTTGACTTCTTGCCGTCCCTTCTCTTTATCCTCGTCCAGAAGACCCTGCAGCTGCTGGGGCCACCAGGCGGAACCTTTGAGCAAACGGACAAAGAAACGCGCATTCGAGACAACCGTACAAGCGGCAGTATCCAAAAGAATATCTAAAACTCGCCCGGGGTCGAGTTCGAAAGCTCCAATCAGGCCTTTAACACGTTCTCCCGTCCTGCCCACCACCTCCAGCGGCGATGCGGAATAGGATGCCGTAAAAAACTCTGTGATCAGTTTAGAAAAGCCTTCCGTCTCTTCCCGTAAAAGGTTGTGTTTCCGCTGTTTGTAGACAAGGGCAGTTGTAACGCGTACTGCTTTCTTGGTGTATAGACTTGTGACGAGGCCTAGTGTAACTAATGTCGACGTCTCAAGATAGAGGCCAAGCATGTCGTCCGATAAAACTCTAGGAGTCAGGTCTTGTAACAATTTCACCAGGTTTGGCGGAGCTGGAGTGCCGGTCTCTGTAGATTCGAATATATTTACAGTCTGGAGAAAGATGCGCTTGAGCTCTTGAGTCTTATCAGGAGTACTGACACTCTCGAAGAAGTCGGTGAGAAATCGCGCAACCATAAAGGGTGATAATCGTGCGTCCACGGCCGTCTTGATGACTTCCTGAAAAACGATGGAGAGTTCGGGCTCGCACGGCCTTTCGGAGGAGAGTTCTATGAGCTTTGCCTTCACACCTGCCGATCCATTACCACTCCAGTCTTTCAAAGCCTCGTCAGTAACAAATTCCCAATAGAAGAACTGCTTGGGTTTCTCTTTGGAGGTATTCTGGGAAGAACCGCTGTGCTGGACGTCGTCGCCAGCTTCTACAGCTTGGGTAGCTGAAGCGCGACTTGGGGCCGGGGCCGGCGGTGGTGGAGGAGGAGGAGGGGGAGGAGGGGGAGCGCTCGACTGAGAACTCGACTGAGAACTCATCACAGGGATTTCCACTGAAGTCATGCTTAACCGTGACGGCGCGCGTTGGTTCTGCTGTGAATGTTGTTGCTGATGATGAGGCGAACCGGAGGTGCTGTTCTGGCGTCGCTGACGGCCTCCTCGGCTATTATTATTTCGGCTGTCACTGTTGGGATGATAAGGAGATGGTCGTGAAGTGGTCGGGGAAGGAGAAGCTGGCTGCTTTCGTTTCCTAGCCCGCGAGTTATCTGGCATTGCAATGAGAGCCGTGTGCGGTGGCGCCGTCGATCGTGATGGTGATGTTATGGGTAGTGGCAGCCAGCGTGACGCCGTGACAGGGCTCTCCGGTGGGTAAATTACAAAGATATACAAGAACTCGGCTTTGATCGAATCAAGGAGAGCGCGAAGGGAGGAGCAGCTCAACGGAGGATGGCGATATTGAAGGGGGGAGAGTGAAGGGTCGTGTCGTTGTGCAGGGCAGGGCGTTTGTAAGACTTGCCTTGAAACACGCGAACGATTCGTGAGGCTCAACTGCGATGACTGTCAGTAGCCAAGACACTGAGTGACATATTGTGAACTACCTAAGGTCCCTTAGAATTGTAGAACCGTACTTGATTTCTACCTAGGTACGTGTTTCTCTGGAAAAGGCAGATTGGTCATTATTTCAAGGCATGATCTATGAATCGTGAAATCGGCCCCACTGAGTCAACATCCCCATAACACAAAACCAATGGCCCATCACTAGTTACACAATCCAGCTACCGTAGAGAAGACATATCGTTAGGACCGCTCAAGGCTACAATGGCGGCTTAACGAGCGAGGTTCGGCGATGTGACACTCGAGGTTCGACGGCGAACTCTCTTTGACGGTCGATGGGTACGGCCATGTGCGACATGGAGGTTCCCTAAATGGTGAACTTCAACTGCATAGTTACCCCATTCAGGGTGCAAAGGCTGGTGGTTATCCCGCCGCTGTACCTTAGTACCAACACTCGCCGGCGCGCCGGAGAGCTTGCGCTTGTCCCTGTCCCTTCATTAAGTAAGCAGATAAGTTCCTCCCCTTTCATCCTCCTCAATTGACGGCCCAGAAGGAGGTAGACCTGCCACTCGAGATCTCATAGCGTGTTGTGTAGGCATAGAAGGAGACTTCTTCTGCACCGGCTTCTGTCGTGGCGATAACGTTGAAGCGCTAATTAAGTCTAGGTCAAAATTGCAGGGCTTGAGTATCGCCAAGCCCATCGAGTCAGAATGGGTGAACACGTCAAATAGAGTGATACAGCTTCTCGAAAATTACACATGGGGAAAACTAGAAGAAGTCGGGTGGGTTTTTCTTTTTTCAATAATGAATGGTGCGATGCTGTTCGAGTGGCTTGTAGGCCATGGATACATTGTAGATTATCATTTCGATCTTATCGCAGTAACAACACTTTAATTTGGACTCTTGCAGAGTGGATAGTTAAGAGTATCGAGAATCATTGCGCTTTGATATCTCAACTGTTGCTCGGTACGGGCGCTTGGAATAGTCAGTCTATGTGGCCGACAAGTTACAATTTTGGAAGTACGCTCGACGACAACATAAGTCCAATGTGAACAACATCGCATGAGCGCGCAGTATACCCGTACCCCATTTTTTAGATTGATCCGTAGCTCATTTGTCCGACTTCAACAGTAATTTTCATTTGACTGTAGTTACACAAACCCCTTCAAATTGGGCAAACCAGGTTGCGCAATCCTTGTTGCTAACGAACGAAAAAGAGAGCCCTCTCTTTCTAGTCATATGGCTATGCAGACTCAGAAAATTATGGAATGCGACCCCGCAACTTGCACCTAGCTCCCAATGCAATAATGAAAAGTGCTTGTGTGAACATGGCTTATCTCTGATCGATGTTTGTCTGGGCGTATTCCAACTCCAGAGCTCGATTTTCAGGGTACAGACCAATCTTGGCCTCTACGAAAGGATGCAGCATTGCAGGATTCATGTCCAATCGCGATAAGCTTCTCTAGTATCATTTTTGTACAATTATGGTTGGTTTTGGGCACTGGTAGATGATGGTGGTTGGGTGGAATGCGAGCTCAAGACGAGAGGTTGTCACGGGTATCTGGGCATTTTTGACACCCCTCTACCCTTCCCAGCTGCACTGCCCTGTAAAAAGTAGAACATCACAAGGAGAAAAACTGTAAGTACAATCACTGGAACATCTACACCAGGAATTCTGGTAGGAATCCCGAAACAACAAGAATGAGACAAACGACGATTGATATGCTACGATCATTCCTTCGGATTATCTTTCCTAGATAAACATCACCATTTTTCTGAAAATAGCATTCGTTCCAGATCCACAAAGAATGCACTAATCTTTAAGAACTTTTAGCAACAATCCAAAAACAAGATATTCTAGGCAATAGTAAGGAACGTTAGTAGTGTTGAGTCGAGAGTGGAGTACTGCAGTTTTTCCCTCATAGACGTGATCGTAAGTTGTGGTAGCTATCTGCAAACATATACAGAACCTGTCCATATGCTTTGTCTTTGCGTGAAGGAGCAAGTTCTTCAAACATGTCAAGAACTTGTCCGCTTGCTTCATCCTTGTATAAAGTACGATTTCTCCAAACATACCCATCACCATATGCAAACTCGATGCGCAGAATTAATCCTCTCCCCCTGATATCAGTTGTGCTTTTTGACTTGGTGGAAGTACCAGAGCCCCATATTTTCGATGCGGATATCACATCCCACCTATCACCGTTAGCCCAAATACTTCCACACATATTGCGACACTTACAAACGCATGCCAAAAGGATACATTAGACAAGGTATCAGACAGAGGATCATTAAAAACAACGACGATAAAAGAAATCACATCCGAAGAGAAGACCGGACAATATGACGGCCCACAAGCAACCCGGAAACTTTTTGCCATGGTCGTTAATATTTCCGAAAAATACTGAGCCATCTTTTTATAACCGTCCGAATATATAGGGGTCATCAAACATTTTCGTTTACTTTGATGATAATCAGGTTGATGCAGGAAGATCTTCGACAGTATCAGATGTAGTCGAGTCTTTGACAAATGCTCGCCTCCCCAGCTTGTCCTAGAGCTTGAAAAGCTACTAATTATAGACGTTGCACATCTCACTTCCACCTGGAGCACTGCGCAATCGTATTATCGACCCACTCCTGGACGATCTTCGTATCGCCCTGGAAAATACCGTCGCATTCTCAAATCCTCGAGCCTCGAGACCACTGAAAACTATAGCGGTGACAAATGGCCGGGAATGCTTATCTTGAAGTTGAGCGAAGCTGATGTTGGTGGGGAGGTTGAGCCCCGGGGAAGATCTCCTCTCGAAATCCTACCAGAATCTCGGACGCTGTAATGGATTCTTAAATTGACCCTAGAAATAGTTGAGAAGTTAACGAGTTGAGTGAAAGGTAATATACTGATTAATTACTCGAAATAAGTCTTAACGAACCAAAACTCTATCAATAGTTAAAACCAATCATAGAGTTTTGTTGAGTAGGGCAGCGAAAGCATTCAATGCATGGTGTCTTCGTTCAACCTGTGCTCAGTGGCACGACAACATTCCTCTTTTATTTCCGGCTCCCGGATGATAAGCTCCGCCATTCTCTTGATCCCGGATTGACAAGCTCTGCCATTCTCTTGCTATTGGTGCATAAACCATCCAAACGTGTCTAGTAGATTGGTTTCTTATTCCAGGGCCTCGCCGCACCACTCTCTACTTTCTAATATGGCATGAGTGTGGCGCGAGAACTCTAATCACCAAACGTATCCAGATATGGCATTAGTGCGAGAGGTGTCGGCGTTGGGGTTTGCGATTACCCTTCTACTGCACCCATGTCCCGGCAGTATCCGTTGGGGTTTGTAACTACTCTCCCGCCGTTTCTATGACCTGGCGGTATCGACTGCAGCTCGTAAGACATGAATCTACTAGTTAATTTTTCTTGCAATGACAGGTCAGCGAAATGACCCAGCACGTTAAGGAATATGTTGTCATACAGGCTGACACTTCTGCAAGTTCGGAATAGTTGCGCATTGAACAATTGATCGGTTGTGAGTGATGAGGGGAAGGAAATGTCTATGCTCCGGTGTTCAAAACATTGTGTCATGTTTGGCATGAAGCACTGCTGAGGGCTTGTGGAAGTTAGAAATCCCCACTGCAATTGGGGAAGTGAGGGTTTGTACAGAAGGAAAGGCATGTTGGCGTCGGGAAGGCGGCCAGGAGGAACCTATCTTTGAGTATAATAGTGAAGTCTTCCGCTTTGGGGTTATTCCTTAGTATGATAGTGTTCATACAACCTCCAAAGCACCTGGAAATTGTTAGTTGGATACGCGAAGACTAGATTTCCTCTGACACAAAATAGGACTATCGAGGGGTTCCAAGCTTCTAGCTATTGTAAGGGATGACATACCAAGAATATATTCATAGAAAAGAAGGTTTCATATTCCCATACGACTCCATTCCCACAAGATCCATGATAGAAGTCTAACTAGTCTCGGAGTGTGGTATGTAGTAAGGCTATCAAAGGTGCGCCGCTTGGTTCTCACCACCGCGTACATCACCGTGTGAGCATCCAACCCAAACATCGTCATCAGTTGGTGAGCGTAGTTGATCTTCCGCACCTTCTGGAAGCTTTTACTGATCTGTTGTCGCTAGAGTCGGGGACTTCAATCCAACGGTCCCTATGCTGAAGGGCGTTTGAGCGTTGTTAGAATAGTTAGTGTTGTAAAAGTTTTGCAAGTGTGGGTGTTTTTGGGTGCTCTATTCGAAAATAGATCTCTGAAGATCGGCTAAGCTTAGTTGTGTTTGTCATCCATCATCGATCGCAAATCCGGTAGACAGGACTAGAAATAGCACGTACGCGTTAGGTGAATAATCGACGAAGAGATCTGATTGAATTCGCCGTGAATGCGATGAAATGGAGTAAGGAGGGAAGGAAGAGTGAACGATGAGTGTGGATTCAGAGTTTACCTGCTGTAAGACGTAACAGATTCAAAGGCAAAGTTGTTTCTCCGCTGCTGCCGCACGCGGGCGGCCGCATGTAGCTGTGCGGGGCGGCTGAGGGATTCAGGCGAGTTGTGTCGAGTTGTTGACTTTGGAGAGATTTGTTGCGACTCTGGAGTCTAAAGAGCTCGGTGAGCTGAATTTAGTAGGTATTTTCTAGCAGGTGAAAATACCCTTAGGATGAGTTGCGGACACAAAAGCCTAAGAGCGGGTCCTTGGCCATAGATCCCCGCGCACATGCCCACCTCCCGCAAGGGGGGACAGCAAGAATCTGACCCAAGAAAACTCACTGTCTACCAAGACAATGAAGTACTGGGAATTAAGACAAGCCTCCTTCGCCACTTCATACAATAGTAAACTACTACATCCAACTTCACAACTTTAACCTTCTTCCACTCGATTTCTTGAAAAGGGCTCGTATCAAGCCTCCTCTCAAATGTTCCCACGCGTAAGCCCCTTCCATCCTTCCATCTCCGTTCTTCCATGGCTTGTCAGGAAATGGTCTGATACCGCCTAACCAATAGTTCCCTCGTGTCCAGATTTCTAGCCTCATTCGTCAGCTTGCTCGGCCGCAAGATTTATTTTCGAAGTCTGAGTACGGCTGCTATTCTACTGTTCCGATGCTCAAGGATTGAACCTGAAACGAACAATTCTACACTACTGGCTCCGTTTGCTTCTTGCAGGGTAGGTTCAGTCATGCACAGCTCAGCGGTTGCCAGTGAGGCCCCTAAAAGTATGCAGAAAAGGAACACGTCATTCAACTAATCTAAGTCGATTTCTCGTTCTCTAAGCTCTAGCCTCACTCGCAAGCTTGCTCCGCCAAAATTTATTCCTTAGTCTGGTATGAGGAAAGTAATCTGAGCTATCGAATACGATTGCACTTGCACTCTCCCGGCACGGATATTTACGACGGATTTTCAATTTGAGGCAGCTTAAAATTTTACCTTTAGGATTGTAGGTACGTCGAACCTCCAAAATATAGTCTTGTTTGTTTGAACCGTAATGCAGATGGTTCACTTTCCACAAACAGTGCTAAGCATCTAAAGACTGTCTCAATGTCTCCTCCCCTGTCTCTCGTTGCCTGTCTCTTATCCTCGTCGACCAGAAGCAAATTAACTTTCAAATTAGGCTCTTGAGACTCAGCACGAGCCATGCTTATGCTGATTTTCAGAGCTATAATCGATGCTGATGCAATTCAAGCTCTTCAACGAATAGTCTCTACAACAAGTAATTCCAAAGCAAACCGGTTCCTTTCGTCGATTTAACGAGCAAACAGACATAACCAATTACTTGGTCTAAGCAACCTCCAATTTCTCTAAACACCTAGAGAAGTTGAAGGGGGTTGATGAGAGGCGTAGGTGTTAGGTGGGGCGCCAGGGTTGGCTTTTTTTGTCCGCGTGTCATCGGCGACCACTCGATTTCCAAAATATGCGGGAGATTCACCCTTCAAATTCCAGCCGAATATTACCCCATCCTATTCCTAGGGGTGGGGCTTTTGGGCGTCGGGCCGGACCGAGCACAATTGAAGAACCTTACTTATGGTTTCTAAGATGGTCTGAGGATCCTGAAAATCCTATTTGGTTTAGCTCCATATATAGGGCCGGGCTAGGAGCAATGGAAGATCCATATTATGGTTTCTGGGCTGGGCTGAGATGGGCACGAAGATATCGAGATGTAAGTTTCTCTCTTCCATCAATATACTGTCTACAACTTTCCCCAGGTTAAATCTCATCTCGACCAAGTTGCGTGATCATTCTAGATTTCGAAACAAGAGTGATGCCATTGTGTCAATTGGAAGAAATGGAGATGGTACTTCAGTTCCTCAGCTCGCAGCTCTGATCAATACTTGAGTACTCAACACTGCGTGAGCTTCAACGATGAAATTAGACTAATGTATAAGATAACATCTTCGAGGGACTTGTAGATCGATCGAGAGCTCTCTTCCTCTTCCACCGGCAGTGCCTCCATCCAGCCCCATCGCCCAACGGCCAAACAGACTTTGGAACCAGCACAACACAATTCCTCTTATATGCTAATTTTCCCGGGTTTCTCAACTTAACCCCACAATTCCTCATAAATCTCAGCCACCTCTCATTGCAGACTCGTCCACAATACAACTGAGTCAACGGAGGAATAATTCAGAGGGGGTTGAATGGTCAGGCGTTTATTCCCGCGGTGTATACACGGGAGGAGGAGGGTGCACAAAGCATGGGAGAGGAGGGGAAGAGTGGTTGCAGGTGTAGGAAGTTTCGAAAGGTGACTTGCACACCCACTAATATTTGCGCTGGGATCGTTTGCTCTAGTATCCTTCAAGTTTGGGAGACTGGGAGATAAGTTTACTGGACACATCTGGACTGTTTATCACCAAGAGAATGGGGGAACTTGTCAATCCGGGAACCTGGAATATAGGTCTTAAACCCATCAGTATGCCATTCTTAATTCAACTTACTAATCTCTCAACTATTTCCAGGCACAATTCCAAGCATCCATCGCAGGGGGCTGCGTCTGAGATTTTGGTAGGCTTTCAAGAGGAGGTCGGGGTTCGACCTCCTCTACCAAGACTTGCACTGGAATCGTTTACTCTAGTATCATTTGGAAGAATAGGACATGAGGCGGCAACCAGTTGTTGTAGGCAGGCGTGTTCTTGGAGCTGCAGTAACTGGAGATGGGAGTTTGGAGTTTTCATTTGAATGTACTAGAGAAAGTTCAGTGGAGTGGTATCAAGTGTAAGAGACCTGAGGGTTTCTGGGAAGCAACCGTGGAGCGAATCCATCAACAACTCGATGGTAAAAACATGGCCGCAGCATTCAAAGCTGCGGCAACGGCAGCAGGTAGCAAGTTTGGAATTAAGATTTGTGTATATAGTACATGTACAGTGGAAATATCTAGTTTATTAGTTTCTGTAAAACTGGGATGGAAGATTGAAAAATTGCAACGTTGATGTACGTTCCTTTTGTGCCTATTTGCCTTTCACCTACAATGCTTACTCATGGCACCACTGTTATTTGATATCCGAAATCATAGGATCAGATCATGAGTAGATTTCCCAAAAAACGATTATCACCACACACAAGACGGTTCAGCTTGACTGAGGGCCAGTGGACGCGATTGGGTGGGCGGGAGCCGGCGAGAACGGTCGAAAGGAAGCCCAGACCCGACGGGCGGCCAGCGGAGGCAAAGGAAGGAAGGTTGAGACCAAAAAATGGCTAGCGGAGGCGACGGCGGCCAACCTTGAGTTTGAGTAAGGTTAGAGTTCGAGTTAAGCTAAGAGTTCGAGTTTAGTTAGAGTTCGTGCCAGAACCCAGGTACGAGTCTGGGCTGAGCTTGAGTGAGAACCAGGGAGCTCGAACCCGAGCAGAGGGGAGGTCTGGAACGAGGTAAAAGGAGTATATAGAGAGGGAGCGGAGTGGCAGTGGGCAGGCAAGCAGCGGCCTCAGCATCAACCCACCCACCCGCACCACTGTTTTCTGTAATTTTTTGGTACCGACTCTACACCCAGTGAAAGGCTTTCAGCCCCGAATGGGGGAGTCCAGGAGGAGCGGCAACCTCGTTGACACTTCGTTTACTGTTTCGTCGTCAAGTTTGCCTTGTTTTCTTTTTGCCGCGTTTTTGTTTGGTTCAAAAGTTTTTGCAAGATTTCTGTACATTGGGAAAAACATTCGGAGGGAAGAGCGAGCCCACTAGCTTTGTTTCTTATCAATGTTGACTCGGAAGATACTATTGCGGTTATGTACAAGACACATGCTCCAGATTGTACGCTTTTCCTACACTAAAATCGTCACAATTCCCCATTGCAAACAAGCCCAACTTCCATCATACTTCCAGTCCGATCAAGTCCATTACTCAAACGCATTGCACCGCGACGTTAAGTCTACAAATAACGCTTAAGGTATTTAAATTCGAACGATGTAAGAACCTGCGAATAACTGAATTCAACCCATCAAAACAACCAAGAATTTGGGATGGTACTCAGCTATCTTCAAAACAAATTTAAAGTGTACCGCGGGACCGTGAGCCTAGTCTACCTGCTTCTTCCCCAGAAGTAGTAGCAACATTGAAACGGAAGTTACGACGCCTGAAACTCTCTCTCGATTCTTAGTGTCAGTTCCTGCGAGCTTCTAAAAGCCATGGAACGTTTTGCAATTTGCAGCATGCGATTTTGGCGCAGATATTTGGGTGAGGATGATTTGTTGTGGGATTCGCTGTAGGCTGTAACGGACAGTTGTGTCCTATATAATAAACCCGCCATTCTTGAGAGTTGTAATGCGGAGTGGAAGAAGTAATGAGAGAACGCAGCTTGCGAGATTCCTATTTTGCGCTCTGATTGTTAGCTATCTTAGCGTTAGCTAAATTCCACCTTTTTCGCGGGCTCGTTCGTGGTGAAGCGGAGAAGGAATGGATGCGGAGAGGACTTGGGTAGGATGGTGGAGGAGAAGAGAGGAACATTGCAGTGGTGTGAGGTGGATGGGATCATATGAAGTGGTGTAGACGGGAAGCTGCAAGCAATGTATCTAACTCGGCACTGGCTTTTTCTTGCAACGCGTTTCTTGCAACTTGTTGGACCCATGGGTGATCGGAACCAACAGCCGCTCTACACGCACACACTGCGAGAAAGAGTTCCTCCAATGTAATGAGTGGGGTTGAGACAAGCTTTTGCCAATGCCCGTTCCAACCAAGAGGCTGGCTAGTTAACCGTTACGCTACCTGCCACTTCAACTCCCGGCCGTGTACGACCAACACACCATAACTCGCCGTTAGGAACCACTGGAATCTTCCCATTCGCGAGCCGAATACTCGGGTTCTCAAACAGGTCATGACTACCATAGAACATCGTGATAATCCTTGGGTTAGGGTTTACTGTCCATCTAATGCTGCTCCTCCACATCATTTCGACGTTACCTCACGGGCTTCTGAAATTTATACAGAAAACGGCGGATTTCAGCCACTAAATTTCGACGCCAACGCATCTTCTTTCGCATTACAACCTCCTATTCTACAAACCTCTCAATCATACTTCGAATTCCTCCTACACCTCAACCAACGCAACCACCACAATGTCCACCATAAGATCCATCACCAACGACTCCCTCGAGACCCATTTCAGACTCCAGCTCACCTGTACCCCGCGCTGCCTAATAGG
Organism: Trichophaea hybrida; assembly: GCA_015178995.1. Classification (NCBI taxonomy): domain Eukaryota; kingdom Fungi; phylum Ascomycota; class Pezizomycetes; order Pezizales; family Pyronemataceae; genus Trichophaea; species Trichophaea hybrida. The sequence goes on along the minus strand of WHVE01000007.1, from coordinate 153,660 downwards.
CCCTGGCGTCTTCGACGGCATCTCCACCCACATCGCCAGCACAATCGGCTTCGACTTCCTGTACCTCACCGGCACCGGCGCAACCGGTAGCGTAACTGGTCAACCTGACCTTTCGGTTATGACGGCAACGGAATACGCCGAGCTCGCACGAATGATGGCATATACCACTCACCTCCCAATCATCGCCGACGCAGACACCGGTTTCGGTGGCCCAATAAATATCCAGCGTATCGTCCACCTATACGAGTCCGCCGGCATCGCGGGGATTCGTATTGAAGACCAGACGTTCCCGAAGCGCTGTGGGCAGTTGTCGGGGAAAACAGTGGAGTCATTGGAGGTGTATCTTGAGCGGATTTATGTTGTTCCGCGCGGTCTTCGGAAGACTTTTTGATTATTGCTCGAACGGACGCTAGGAATGCGGATAACTTTGACGGGGAGAAGGCAGGGCGGGATGCGTTCCAGGAGGGAGTGAGGAGGTTGCAGGAGGCGTTGAAGGCGGGGGCTGATGTGGCGTTTATGGAGAGTCCTAGGAGTATTGAGGAGTGTAAGCAGTTGGTGGAGGCGTGTAAGCTGAAGCCGGTGTTGATTAATATACTGCCGAATGGGTTGACGCCGCAGTTAACGACGGAGCAGTGTACGGAATTGGGGTTTAAGGCGGCGATTTATCCGTGTACGGGGTTCATACCGGCGATGTTGGCGATGCAGGAGAGTTATAGGGCGCTGAAGGAGAAGGGGACGGATTTAGAGTGTTGTGGGGGGAAGAGAGTGACTTTTTTGAACAGATGGGGCTGGAGAAGGCGTATCAGTTTGATAAGGATGTTACGGAGAAGGCGCAGAGAGAGGCACAGAGAGAGGCGAAGGAGAGGAAGTAGGTTTGGAAATGCTGGATCTAGCTTTGTGAGAAGCTTAAGATAGCATATTTTGGGTTTTTATGAGTGTAGTTTTATGGCTTGTCGGATTAGACATCCTCTATTAAAGTGTATTTTAGAACCATTAATTGCTTCAGCATGATCTATATTTATATATATCCTAAACTGAAGTCTACCAAAGCGTGAGGAAGACCGCCGCCGCTGTTTGGGCCTGTTATTGGATCTTACTCTATATGATGAAAGTAGTTTTATGGCTTGAAACTCCACTATTCACGTGCATCTTGATGCCAATAATTGCTTCGTCATGTTCAGCACTTCGTAATCTCAGGCTAGAGTTCACGAAAGTCAGCCAGCATTGTTGTGCCCCATATGGTCATGACGTCATATGCATTCGAGAACAATATGCCCGTATGAAGACTTCAATTACTAGGCGAAAAAAAACATAAGATAGAATCGATCATTTTTACAGTCATCACAAGAAAGCAGAGCACGAAGTACCATTATCTGGTCGATATCCCCTTCGATTCGATTCAATGAAAAGTAAAAACAGCTGCAGAAATGATCGATAGAATCGTAAAAACAAACAAACATGCCCAAAAGATCAACCTCAAAAACTTGACAAATAAGGAGATATAGTGCAGGCTGTAAAAGATGACTTGATGACGAGGAAAAAAAATGAAAAACCTTGAGAAAAACCTTGAAGAACCTGATCCGAAAGACGACAATATTGCTGTTTACTGCGGTTGGTTGTTGTTATAGCATGCTCCGTGACGTGCAACTGCGGCGTCGAGATTAACTAAATGCATTCTGACAAGACTACTCAAGCGTCTAGAAGCACGTCTAGGTTGAAGTTCGGTAAGTTCTTCACCATTAACGAAGATCCTAGTATGTCTTGGGCCTTCGACTAGAGTTGGGTTTCCAATCACAAGTTCTGTTCTCTTCTTGTGAATGATTGGAATGCAGCACAAGAACCAGGAAGTCTGCAAACCATGTTAGCAAGGCTCGAACAAGGATTGGGAATAAGTAAAAGGAAACTTACAATCTCGTAAGGCATTCTAGCTGAAGATTAAACTTGATTGAATCTTGATTGAGGATCGCTAAAGTACACAAGACGTTAACAGTTATTCAACATCGAGTTGAGTGGAGATGGAAATCAGATAGGGAACTTACTAAATGAAGATCAATCTTGATCTAGTCGCCCTTTGTCGTTGAAAATGAGTTTGAACTCGTTTGAAAAGATTATTGAAATGATTATTGACTATCAAAACGGCAAGCCAATGAAGAGATCAAAAGATTGGAAAGACCTTTCAAAGGAAGGTTGAGGAACGAATATAAACCGTACAGGTGATCGGAAGGAATTGAAGCACGGTGGAGAAGAAAAGAAAGAAGGGAGGAAGGGAGAAGGAGAGGGAAGAATTTATAGGTGCGAGAGGAGGTTGCCTTTAAATTCGCCGACTCCAAAACGGGATGAGATACCACTTTTTCGGAATACTCAAAGATTCAGAACCACTTCTTCAAGCAAAGTGTCTGCCACTCAGCAAATTCGCCGACAACTTTGTACCTGCTTTCACGTCATCTGCCGGCGAGCAGCCAAGTTGAATCTCTGCTCGTTATGGCTTGTGTCAGAGCTGAACTCCAGTAAAGGAAAGAGGAGCTTCGCTCAACTTGTTCCTTCTCTTCATTCGTATTGTACGAACCGATGAAATCACATGTAACTCAAAAATAAGTAAGTTTGTTCACAGTTTATCACCCCCGGGAGCGGTTAGGGTTACTACGGTATTTTGGCCGGCACACGTGACACTCGCGGGCACACATGAATCAAGGATATTTTTCCTTGATCCACCATCATTTCTCCCGTGCATAGAGAGTCCTTCCGTTCTTTAGATCTTATCTTGCTTTCAGCAGTTTCATTACCTATTAGTTACCGTATGCTCGAATTGGATGCTACGTATTTGTGACTGCCATACACAACAAGCGACTCACGGGTGCAAGGGAAAACAAGAATAAATAGGCTCTAGCTGATTTACAGTCGAGGAAATAGTGCTCTTTCTAAGTTGAGTGAAAAAATACTTCCCCTCATGAAGGCTCTCTATGAGAGTTTTGGCAAGTGTTGCACCCGGGAAGGTGGGTCAATCCCCGCGATGGCAATCCCACCGCACCTCTGGCCAGCACAATTGAAAATCTGCGACCGCCCTAGCACACACATTGCATCCTACTCAAAATCTTGCTCTTTACATATTTACCACGACGGTTGGTGATGTTCACATCTCCACCGTACACGGCCACCGGCCATCTCCATAATCGTAAGTCCCAACGTCGAAAGTTTAGGGATTGCACTGACAAAATCGCGAAGACACAGCAGTAGCATAGAGCCCTGTGAGGAAATTGGGATCCTCATGATACACGGCTTAAGACTTGTCCTAATAATTCAACTTTCAATTCTTGCGGTATCGAAACCTGTAGAATCGCCTCTACGGAACCGTTTTATCGGCACTGATCTCCGCTCGGAAACGACTGTAGCGAGTTAGCGAAATGGCACTCGTGAGGACAGGAGGCCAATGGCCAACACAATTATACGTACAATTCTATAACCATTTTGCGCAACAAAACAGTTTCTAACCTTCAAAAGAGCCTTGATTACTCGGGTGTTGCACAAGCCTCATGGCTTCGTCCAAGCTATCGCAGCGTCTTCGATCCTCTACGTGTGCGAGCATGACGGTCATGCTGGACAAACGAAGAACTGCCGTCAGACTAGGAACATTAGCCCGGTCTTCCACTTCACTCGGGTGGCAAGAGATGCGCACCTCACTTCGAAATCTGATATAGCCCTGTACAAAGAATAAGTGCGTGAGATGGATATAATTTACTCCATCGAGGCGTGAGTCTCCATCCACAATCAAACTGAAGGGCCTGAGTAATGGATCCCAGTACCCACTTTCAGCCTTGATCGAAGCGCGATTGTTGTGATATAATCAAACGCCCTTGGATAGCCAGGAAGCGCCCAGTTTTTATGACTTTTGCTTCGCCAGGCCATTATGGTTTGCAACATGTAGCGGAAATAGGTCATACAAGCATGGCCTTTGCATCGCCAGGCCATACGGCCCTCGACATCCAAGATATGACATCCAATTCTCCAACGAGGTTATCCTGCTAGAGCTTCTGCAAGCGCTCTTACGACAACTATCAAATTCCACCCGTAGAAAACGAGTTAATCCCTAAGTACATGGCATAAAGCAGCAGGAAGTTCCACCACAAGCCCCAGTTCAGATATCGAGAGCAAGAAAGAGAAAGCGCACCAAATAGCAATTTATACCTCCGCACCAAAGAAGTGGCAGCAATACATATACTGGTATACCTGGCTTAGCCTCGGCTTATTTAAGCCTCCGTCCATCATCGAGCGGCCTGCCGTTCACCCTATTATTCCCCAAGATAAGATCCGTGAACCCAGACGCCTATTGTAACCAGTCCAATCCATCACCCCTGCATTCCACTCGCGACTACCAATAGTATCTTATGGTACTAACTATGGCCGTATAGTACCCAGACCATCGAGGCCGATGGAAGGAAGTTTTGGAACCCTTTTTGTTGTAAGTAGGCCCCATTCGCAAGGCCGAAGTTGTGGAATCTTCTAACTTCCATAGGCCATAAGCAGTGTCAGTATTTCACCCCCGGCATGAAGGCTTGCTTTAATTTGCGCAATTGGATCTCAAGCACCACTTGCCACCGATCAGTTGTGATCGTACGATCGTACACCCTGGTTGGATCTGGCTCAACTTGTATGGCCTGTTAAGCTATTCGTTCTCTCCTGGGAACACCGGCATACTTCCACAACTCCAATGGCATACAAAATACATCCGTCATAGAAGCAATCACAAGCAACCATTCAATGATGATCACAAGCGTCAGATCAAAAATGATAGCGTAAAATTTCAGATTGTTCGGGAAACGATGGATTGCCGCGTTTGACAACGCTTCGTCTAACCAGTGCTTTCCCACCACCAAGCTCCCAACATCACAACCCACCCACAATGTCGACCTCATTCTCCGCCAAAAGCTCCCTCCTTCCATCATAGAACTCCATGCTATCGACAGCAAACCACAAAAATATCAAAGTTAGCTCTTCAGCCTCATCCTCCATTGCAGAACCCCATCCTCGCCAGCTCCTTACTCGGCAGGGCCTGAAAAGCTCACCATCTTGTATCTCGAGCTTCTTATTGTCTTCTCGCCTTTATAAACAACATGAACAACAGTACCATTGTGGTCTCCGACTTTGGAATTAGCTGATTTCCACCGGAAAACTCGCGTTCACCGGATATATTGTCCGGTAGAGCTCGGACGCGATGAAACTAGGATTATTCATCTCGAGAAAACCACCACATCGTCAACGACAATATTATCAACAATTTGCAATAATAACAATGACCTTCAACGAAACCTTCACAACCTCAACAGCCCCCTTTCTTCTCTCTGGCCTTTATCACGAGGCCTATATTTAACTAATAGATTTCCCAGTATGCAAGAAATAGCCAATGGAGAATACAACCAGTGCATCAGTATTATTCGTTATTCTCCCGCAAAGCAAACATCATCCTATTCCACGATGCAATTACCAATGAAACCTTGCGACTTCAACCATTGGTCTACTCTGGCCTTCTACGCCTTAAATAGAACATAAGCGAGACGTGCATTCTGGGAGACGTTGTCGTCAAGGTCCCTACCAATTCAACGAGATCCCCGATATTTCTCACAAACTGAGCTTCCTAGCTTGCAACCGGTCCAAACCGGGGGCAAGAGCTTCGGGTCGGGTTAGGAAGTTTCTGTTAGAGCGATGGGAAATCCAGAGTGATTTTCCGCGTTTCGCGTACATAACGTTCTATTCACTCCGTTACAGGTGAGTAAACATAGCACAACGCAATCTCCCCACACCCTGAGCTGACATTTGCTTTCAGGGACCTACTGGAGGGATTGGAGTTTCTCTCCTCTCAGATCTTCCCCGCCTCGCCAAAAAAGATTTGGCGGGTAAACTTGGTATCAGTAACGTGACAAAAGTTTTCGTTAATTGGCAATTTGCACCTAAGAGGCACCACTTTGCATCAGCAACACCTCCACCACAAAGCAATCTTTAAAGTTAGAAATACCTAAATTGTATTACCTATAGACTTATATAGCTGTCTATAAGTTCAAATAATTTTTTCCAACTTGTGGTGGAGGAAATACATCACCTTAAATGTCACCTGTTTTGCAGCAAAATTGCGATTCGCGAAAACTTTTGTCCTAGTACTGTACCCTTGTGCTATACCTCCATCCACTCTCCTACCTTCAGCGAGATCGAGTAGCTTAAGTTCTGCTTACTACGTACGATTATTAGGTAGAACTACATATGATAACAATGAAGTATATAATGCGATCGGCTTGGTTTATGGGGATATTGAGCATGCGCGTGGAGTGTGTGGTTTTAGAAATATTGGGCATGCGCGTGGGGTTATGGTTTTAGATTAGCTTCATTGGCTTGTACACGTCATGTATTTTATTCAATCAGCCGGTTGACGTTAGATAACGTAACCTAGATGCCAACCAGTATGTATCTTCAACTGAGCGAATGAATGTTGGCCTATTAACATGTATATCGCGAGTAAAGCAACGAGTCTGGTTATGGTGCTGCAAACACCAAGGTGCAGGTTGAAATCTGTGCTTCTCAATGATATCGGTGCTGTAAACACCAAGAATCCAAGCTGAAAACCTACGGACACAGTTTTGCGCACTTATTTTCACCATTGCTTAATCCAAAGTGGTTGGGAACTACATTGTCTCGCACCCAGACGTTACCCGGTGATGAAACCCTCAACCCTAATTCGCTCTGCTGGGTTGGCGATTTCCCCTGAGGCTCAAAACCACGTGAAATCGGTCTGGTGCGAGATAATTGATAAGGAACTACATAGAAACACCAAGATTTCTACGACAAAAGCCTCCGTGATTTTTAGTTTTACGTTCGTAACCGTGGCGACGTCGGCTGTATAGCTGGTGTCGCCGAATTATGTAGCAAGAAATGATCCCCTAGCCAATAAAACTGCGTATAGTGTCAGAAACACTATTAGTGCAGGTTCGAAACCTACAGGTGCTATAAACACCAAGTCCCCGGGCTTAAGACTTGCGGTGTTCTTTTGAATTTTGCGAGCGGTTCGAATTCCACTGCAGGGTGGTCAATATAATCTGGAACATATGATATGCGAGAAGCTCTTGGGTCTTTGTTGTGTACATACACGGTTACTTGATTGTGGTTATTGTAGAAAAACAAAATCTTTAGATTACCAATGCTCTCGTTGCTGACAAAGTTTGGTTTCAGAGCTAAGAATTAATAGCAGAGCTCTTAGCTTAGAAAGCTAGAAATACCCTCAACTTTGAAACTAAGCAGGTGCGACGAACAGTTCAAACGACATAAATGTAAGGTGCAGCTTTTGGCCTCTGTGGAACTTCTGGTTTGGAATCGGCAGTTTAGTGTAAACTTCCAAGTATAAACTCCCCAACGTCAAAGCTTGTCTTGCTAGTTAAACCTTAATTTCCCTCCTCAGTGGGAAAATGAAGTAGCAGCGCCTGGAATCGAACCAGGACCTTTAAGAATACGATAATAATGCCGTTTTCTTAACGTGCTAGCCATTGCACCACGTCGCCTTAGGATATTTGTATATATCCTCGCCAAATCATGATTTTTCAAAAACGAGTGATGGAGTGTGATCTCTTTTTAAATTTCAAATTTTTCGTGTTTCCGCCATGAGGTCGACAAAGCGATATGTGTGGTTCAACATACACATCAAGCTCTCAGGTTTGAAACATAAATTTATTTTTCCCTTCTTTTATATACGTGGTTAACGTTGTTTTGAATGTGGGTAAAATCATCAGCTTATCAAAGATCAAGAGGAGTCCTCTTAACCTAGAAAGCATCGCATAGTGGTAGAAACACCATGGTGCAAGTTCGAAACTTGCAGTGTTTAATTGTATGTTGGTGCTGTAAACATGCGGCGTGAAAGACCCCAGGCTAATAACCTACCGTATTCTTTTGCGAGACTAAGCTTCCGCCAACATGTTCTATAGACACCTGCCATGATGCGTGTTTAATTTAGCCCTCGGGCTCCATATGTAGTTTCCTTTGACCATGGTGACTATTTGGCTAAAATCGTCAGATTAAGTATATAGCAAGAAGTAACCGAACCGTTAATCCTAGAAAGCTAACCATGGTACCAGAAACACCATAGCATAAGTTTGAAACTTGTAGCATCATTGCCTGATATTCATCACCGGATAGAGTGACTTTTTTTGGCGCCGGGATCTGTCCATCAATGTCCAGTGGCGATGAGCCACAGGCCTCGGCAGCAATGGCTTGATTCTCTGCGAATTCGCGGAACGGTGGAATTAACAGTCCAAGTGTCTTTGTCGAGCAGTAGTGCAGATATTTTAAGTCCGAGAATGTTGTAGTTACTTAGTCAGGTTTCAAGCTGTTGTAATTCCGCAGATACCAATTGTAGGCCGTTACTATCCCTGGAAATGTGATATATGGATCGGGCATGCGGCAGTAATAATGAAAATGGATGAAATTCCTTAATTCTCTGCTTCCAGGGAGTAGAAGATACCGAATGCGACTAGAGACTTGGCCAGAGAAAAGTGCATGGTGCAGCATGAAGCTGCCTGCGTACCGAACCAAATGAAAGATGTTCCCGCTTTCAGATGACCACTTCCAAAAGCCCTTGTGATCCAATCCATCCGGTAATTCCTCAAATTCTTTAAATGACAAATATGTGATGCAAGACAGAAATAGTTGATAATGAGCTGTCGCTGGGTCGATGCGAAAGTTTTGAACAGCAATTGACTGTTCATCAACACCTTCAGGCATCTCCGCGGGAAACAAAAATTCCTTAACTGAGAAATGCGTAAATTGAACTTGGGAATTGGTTCCAGTCCCAACCTCGGTCAAAAGGTTTCCACATGTGTGTAAGATAACCGTAGGGTTTTTGGAGATCCGCGCGTTCAATTGGGCAATACTAGTATCACGGTCTTGAACAGCAACCGCAGCCGCAAGCTCTGATAGAGAGAGTGGCCTTTGTTGACAGAAGTTCGGCCGAAGGAGTTTCTGTGATTGCCGGAGGCGCTAACTATAGAGATCTGGTATCAGTGGTGGAGTTATTTCGACTGAGTGGCTAGTTCCGGATGTGAGCTCAACGAAGCCTAGCTCTACAGCTCCACATGAGATAGCACTCGGGTGTCTGGGTTAGGTGTGCTTTCTTTCAGTATATAAGCCAGCTCTTTTCTCTTCTCTTTGTACAGTAGACAATTCAGCACATTCGTTCTTTCACTCTGATTTGCTCTCAACAGCCTTGCAGCAAATGCTACCCACAATAGAGCCTTCTTTGCTAGCTCAAGTCCAACCTTGGATTTGCAGTTGATCTTAACAAGGATCCGGGTATAGATCTCTTCCATTGTCTCGGGCAATGTCTTCAAGGAATCTCGAACTCCAGCATCCGATTGCAGCTAGCTTTGAAGGCAAATATAATCCAGTTGATACCCTACATACAGAAACCTGCAATGCATGTTTGTATCAGAAATAATTCGCACAGGTGTTAGCTAGATATACATAGAATACACACATTCCACCAGCGCGGTTGCATAGGTTATCAAGAATAGCATCTTTTAGTCCGAGGTCTTGTATTATTAGGTTGCCATTCTGCAGGCGTTTTTGAAGTTCATAATCCACATAAGCCTTAATGTCTGGTGCGACCCTAATCGCGGCAATCTCGACCTTTTTGGTGTCACGAAAGGCTCTTTCGATATCAGGTTCTTTGCGGCTGGTAACAAACAGCTTGATACAGCAGCTGCTTGGAATGCTGAAAAGATCGTGGAGAAACTCCACAAGCTCTTGTCTCATTTCACATTCATCGAGGGCGTCGTATAACAAGAACAAAGTATCGAAATTTTCCAGCATCGAACAAAACACTTTTCGTAGAGTAGAGAATGATGGCTTCCGGGCGTCCCGTCGGTGCGTGGCATAAAGATCTACCAGAGATGGGAATATGTTTTTTCTCTGTCTAGCAAGTTGAAGTATAAACGTGGCTAAGAATTTCTTCGGATCCCTTGCAGCAGCTTCATCTCTATAGCTACAATAGGCGAAGGCAATCCCCGTCCTCTGGGATATCGGGTGTCGTTTCGAGATGTCTTCGACGACGATGGACCTGACTGGAGTCAGTATGAGACCAGGTTCTCACATATAATATATCATTCCATTAGGGCCACGGACGCTAACACAGTCTTTCCCACTCCAGCTATAACTTATGTTAGTACAAAAAAAATCAATCTATAAAGTTATCCAGGAGTTTGGAAACGTACGGTTTCCAAAGCACCACAGAAGTTTGGATTCATTAGCCCTCAGCCAACAACGATAATCGGAGTTTTCCAATAGCCACGTTCCAGTGTTTCCGTATCTTCTGGCAAGGGCCTACGTATGGACTTCCTCAAAGTCATTAGCATCAAGGAAACGCAATATTTCCCCTCGTTTCCGATCTATACAAGACGACAGTATATATTAGCTGCTTTTTTTGTGCGCGCATGGAACAATAATTTTGTATGTATACTTGCCCTCTTCCTCTTGAGCGTTTACAGCATCAAGGAATGCTTGTTTTTCCATATCTCTTTCTCGCTTTCTCAGTTTCTGTACTCTGTCGTCCAATTTCATCAAGTGAATCCAAGCGAAAGCCTCCTTCTCCACTAGTGCCGCGTTTTCAAGAAATGTTTTCTCGATTGCACTGAACTTGTTCGTGTATGGGTCCCACAGCGTCCGCAGAAAGATTTGTATAGACGTGCATCCTGTTACAGGTTCAGAAAGACTGTGAAAATTCTTGGCGTTGTTGACTTACGTTGGCTCTTGCCTAAAAACACAGTTCTAGCTTCGCAGCATAACTTCAGTAGATCACCATATGTTCTAGACAATGCCTTAAAATTTTACACCAGTCAACGTAGTGCTACACACAGTGGTCAGAGAATCCTCACGTCTCCAACACTTTTGAAGGTTTCTTCCGGCTTAAGCATCTTTTCCGGCCTGAAAATCGGGGCGGGTTCAGTGATCTCCTCTTGCTCCGGATCCTCAATACTGTGTGACTTTAGATCCCCAGTACCATGTAGCTCCTTCACAAGCAAGGCTGGGCACGTAAAAACCAGCTCCGCATATATCGAAATATACGACAAGTGATTTTGAATGCGCTCCAACATTTCTGTAAACTGTTCGAAGAATTTTGCAAACTTGAGCCCAAGCTGAAACGTCTAGTGTCAGTACAAGTATGGCTCAAGTTTAGAAACATACATCCAAGATAAACCTAACCCTCCAACCACAAGTGCCGAGATATTAGGGTTGTGCTGAATGCAAATGCACATAACATTCATGAACTGATCGACTCCTTTCAATATCTTCTCAACACGGCCCACCGCGCGTCGTGAGGAACTTTTCTCCGCATGAGTATCATCCCATTCCTTCACAGCTTGTATTAAAGAATCTGGGGTCGTGTTTGTCGCCAGATTAAAATCCTTTCGCTCTTCTTCCGACAACGAGTGTTGATACCTCTTTAGCGCTTCAAGGAAGATGGAGTTTTTTAGAATGTAGCTATGTGATACTATTTATCAGCAATATTCCTAGAAACAGCGTGTCAACCCACCCTGGTGATTTAGCAGTCTCCTGTTGTGGTGTATCGTTTCCTCCATCAGCTGTTCCAACGACAGGCAAAACTAAAATTTCGGGTATGGCAGCTGCAGGCGAAACCGCAACCGGAAGATCCGTGGAGGGAGCTGTTAAAGACGAGGAACAAGTGCTAAGACAGGTGCTATATACACGCAACCTGAGCATTGTTTACCAAGGATAATTAACTGGCGCATACTTACACAGAGCTTTCCGGCTGATTAGGGTCATGGTGAATGTAATTCCCATCAGCTGTGGATTGCTGTGACTCATCATCTACAGGTGGAGCAGATTTTGGTCTCTGATACCCAGGCCTAGGATTAACATTGAATAGTGGGCTTCCTAAAGGGCTATTTTCTACAACAGAGATGGAAGAGGTTCCTTTGGAGCCATCTGGTGTTGTAGAAACTGGTCGGAGGTGTCTCCTAGAGTGAAACACCCTTTTTATGCGAGTGTGTCCGATAACCCACTCGTGAGAACCAGTTGTCGCCCGCGCTTAGAGACGATCTCCAGCGTTTATTTGGTGGAAGTTCTGACATGTTCGTTTCCTGGTCGAATTTGGCGGGCGAATGTATGGCAGTGGAGCGTTGTAGCTGCGAAGGTGCACAGAAGTGCGGGGAATATACGAAGGGATAGTCCGACTTGGAACTCCAATGAGACCTCGTTTCGCGACAGATCCAATCCAAGATGCAGGAAGATTGTGAGGTACAGATGGGTAGTTACACTGCTAGAACTCCACCGTGAGTACTCTGCATGTCATTGCAAACGGGCAAAAAACACAGCATGAACATCGTGCACACCTGGGTTTCTTCATGTCTGTTTCATGGAGTGTATGTCGTTGTTCCCACAGCCCACAATCACTCGTCCGCAACATGCACCCCAAGGCAGGGCGACACTCAAAATCACTCTACCCACCCAACCATAACAAACAGAACTTGCTAGATTTTTGCTTCTCTTCCAGCCAATTTCTCCTCCAGTCTCGTCAAATTCCTGCGGCCAAATTTCATCCACCCACTGACACTCCAATGTTGCTTCCTTTCAGATTAGAATCCGGAAGCTGCGCTAGCACAGCGCTACAAATCACCCGCAACTCAAACACTGAGTAAAAATTAATGGTAATCCTATTCCTAAAATCCATGAAGAGCAAGAGAGAGGCAGTAAATTACTGACATTCTCATAAGCCAGTCGAACGGATGGTGTCCGTCGCTTCGGACACAGCCGTAGCAGCTAAGTAACGTCGGAATCATTTCGGACAGCGTCCAAGACAAGTCGCAGCGTACAATATGAGCCGCGTCTCAGGACACGCTAAATACAACTATATAGCTATTGGTATTGTCCACGATGTGAGAACGAGACGAGATATCTCTGGACTATTTTCCCCAACCTTGAAGGTGATAACTCTTGATTGAACTAAAGACATTTTGGCAAATAAGTGTCTGATGATAGATACAGACGAGAAACAGCCGGTGCTGGAGCGTGCGAAGGCGGCCCAAACATATCATGAGGAACTGGCAAGGTAATGATTGCCTAACACATAATACTGGGAACATTCCAAGTTTGAGGAGTTGGCACAGGCAGATCCATTGTACCTGGATATGAGCATGACATTCAGAACGGCCCATATCACTCGGCTCAGCTGTTTCCATTAGAAACAGCTCATTCCATTCCAGGTTTTTGCTACGTATAATAGTAGCAAAAACTTGGGTTGGGAATTGAGCGGACAGGTTAGTTATCGGCTCGTTGAATATTTCTTAAAGCTAACGTTACCCCAGGCCGCTGCTCTTCTCGGCAATTACGCAATCTAGCCCGGCGATATAGGATTGTGCATACAGAGGGCGCGAGAGAAAAGACACTTTCTACCATTGTGGTAGCACCTTCTCCCCAGGCTTTTAATCGCCGCCATTCACTATGGATTGTCCGCCCGCTCAATTGCAAGGAAATGTCTTGGGTACGATATCCGGCAATGCCAATGTGGTTGAACGCATCCACCGTCACAATGAGGCGGAACGCGTCCACCGCCAAAGAGGACAAGTTCAACTCGGAAATCACATAAGCGAGAAGCAACCGAGACCCTTCTAGCTTCTGTACTTGTTGTACAGAGGGTCTTGCTAGGCTGCATTTCCTACTGAGCGGTATCTCGGCAACCAAACCATAAGAATCTGCCAACTGTGAGAACCCATCTCTCTGCACTTCAAAAGTATATCTGCTAACATAATTCCAGGTGGCCATGAGCCGAATGGTTCTTGGGGCAAAAGATGCTATCAGCACTACTAATTCCACGCACGAGAAGCCTTATCGATACCCCGGAAGACAAACAACAGTCCGGAACCCAATGACTGTTATTCCTTCTCCACACTTCTAAAGCTTGCCCGAGAATACAATTCCAAGTGACAATGAGCCAAATGGTTCTTGGGGAAAGTGGAATGGCAAAAAGCACTCTTCAGGGAAATTGTAATTCAAAAAGACTCAATTGAACGCACGAGAAGTCTTATATGCATTCCTATTCATAAGATTCTGGAACTGCTAGATACTTCTAGATTTGTACTTGCAGGAGATAACTTATCAGTCAGCTACTCTACATTCAAATACTCCGGAGGCCATCTCAAACTCTCAGTAGTTTTGAGCGGTCGTTTCTGTTTGAGAGATTGACCTTGCTATCACGGAACGGACGGCATCTCAGTAGTTTTGAATAAGTAGTTTGGGAGGATGTTTTTGAAATTCCTTTAATGGAGTTTCGGATTTTGGCGGTTTTGTGTTTGTAGTAGTCATCTCTGGTCTTTGAATATTCTACGTTAATTGTGATTGTTTTTATTGTGAAACGGTAGGGATATGAAAGTGGAATTGTGGGCGAGCGGGGAACAGGACGAATAGTTTCATCGTAGTTGGTGTATACTTTGTCGCCTACGGGGTTGATAGAGTGCACTAGATCTTAAAATTGTATATAGGTTAAGGTGATTGTGGGTGAGTGAGATCTATGGGTAACATATGAGGGCGGATCCGAAAGGAAATGCTGTCTTGATAATGACGTTCGACGTTCTAATTCTCTGCCTTGAAAGTTGGAACTTTAGATTTCTTGTCACAAGCAAATTGCAAACCGGTGATGCAGAAGAGTATCCAGAAAAAGCATTAAACCCGCCCCATTCTTTTCCATATCATTAAATCCCCCAACCCCCTAGTGTTGTTACAAGTCCAAGTCCATTCATTCCATAAACCCCATCCCACGCTCCCAAACAAAAGTGTCAACAAAAGTCCACCCAAACCACCCTAAGTCCAAACCAACCACCAAGTAAGCGTTAGCGCCGCTCCCGAAAACAACGCCGTCAAAATCGCCGCCCCTGCCTTATCCCCGGTAGTCGTAGGCTTCGTCTGTCTCAACGCGTCCGCCGATAACCCTGTCCCCCCAGTCCCCGCAGACGGATCTCCCTTACTCGTCCCCGTCAAATGTGTTTTCGGCGTTATCACATCCGCAATCAACAAGCTCTGAAACAACTCCATAGTCGCCATATGCTCCCCTACCCCTCCCCTTGCAATCGCATATGTCGACCCATCATATTTCCCCATTATCCAGCTGAGGCCACACGTATCCCCATCCGGTTGTCCATTGCAACATTGAGCTGCTGCAATAGCGCTGGCACGGAGTCGGGTCATGATGTAGTCTCGAGTGAACGGGCAGAGTTGGTATGTGTAGGCCATGAAACGGGAGAGGTAGGCTTTGAAGGAGCGCTGGTCGATGTTGCAGGTGGGGGTTGTGTCGAATTTTGGTGCTTGGGCTTCGCAAGCGGATTCTCGCATTACGTTCGGGTGCCCGTCAGCGCGGTTGAAGAAGGGTTCGTCGGTGGCTTGGAGGAGTGCTGTGGTTTCTTTTTGCCAAAATGCTGCACCAGAGGTGTTTTGGTTTGAGGTCTGGGTCGGTTAGCTGTAAGAGCGATGATCTCTTGCGTTGAAGCGCTAAGAGTGCTGAGGAAAAGGGAGGAAAACGTACTTCGTAATCATACATCGCCGCCGCGCCTGCTATATAAATACCGGCATTATATGACCACATAATCTTCGATGTCACTTGACAATCCGGAAGATGCAGTCCATCCAGAACCGTATACTTATCCGTAAGCAGTTTACTCTTCTTACTCCAATCATACGCCTTAAACCCCCAATCGGAATACGTCCGGTTTCCAGTATACCTCGCAAGCCTTGCTCCCATCTGAAATAGAAGTCCGTTCGAAACCGAGTTCTTGTAGTCATATCCTTGATTCGTAGCGACCGCCTGCCACCGCAAACCCCCTCCACACGTTTTATCGTCCCACCGACTAACTTGCCGATTAAACACCGCCTGCGCCAGCGCGAGCCATTGCGGCTTATCCTTAGGCGGATCTGGGTACCCACGCTCTGCGGCTGCAAGAACAGCGATCGCCCAGAATGCTTGGTCATCGTTACCGAGAGAGAGCGTTTGATTCGGTGGTTGGTAGTCGTTGTCGGGGCCTACCTGGTGTAATAGCGCCTCCGTTACTATTCCGTTGTATTGAGTGTCTCCTGTAGCCGCCCAGTATTCGATCCAGGCCTGTTTGTGATCAATGAAAATACAGCGAGAGAGAAGGGGAGGAAGCTAAAGACGTAACATACCCCCATAGCCGCACCGCCTTCCCACCAGTAGTATCCGATATTTTTCCCCGTCGTCGAGGGAATTACTCCAAATTCACCGGGATTAAACCACGGCTCGCCGGTCGGGTAGAGCGCGCGAAGCTTCTGCGCCATTCGCGCGGCGGCATTCTTGATTGAGCCTGTTTTGTTGCATTGTCAGCAAGCGATAACAAGCGTGCACAGGGAATGCGCGGACTTTTGTCATCGATGTTTATGTCTATTGCGAAGGCTATGCTGACGAGCGCCAGCAGTTGTAGAAGAAGTGGTAGCTTCATGGTCGTGGTGTTGCTAGAAGCATCAGATTGCTATTGCAATTTTGTTGTGTTTATCGGCCGAACTACACCCGAGTTGAGGAGTTCGTGGGAAGAGCGACAAAGCGAGGGAATTGATCCAGAGGGCTTGAATTCGTTTGCATGCGGCTGTCAGGATGAAGCAGAGATGGCGATGGGTGGTGATGATGGATGAAATGAATGATCTCTCACATGTTGTACCTGACACCGTCCGAAGGGGGAAGAGAACGGTAATATATGTAACCGGTGGATTTGTGTTGAGGGGAAGTGAGTGTGCCCTCAGCCGCATATGAGCTGGCCTAAAACAAAACCCAACCAACCATTACCCCAGCAAAAAACCCATTTCTGGTTCCTGCTGACGGGGTTGTGACGCGACGGGGATTTGCATTTCAAGCTGTTACACAAATTTGCTGCCACTAAACTACTTACTTAAGCCTTATGTTCATCGAAGCCAGCAAGGATTGCTGAATGATAACACTGTGATCAGCGCAAACGGGCCACTTGGAAGTTTGGATGGAAAGCGGCGCAGGAGGAGTCGTTTATTGATATAACCGTGGGGAGGAAGAATTCTAACTCCTTAATTTTCCATGCACGCGTGGCCTAGGTCAACCCCAAACGAAAAAATCCCCACACCAGAGATGTCGACCTGCCCATTATGGAGAACACTGGCGCACGCGTGGTTTCTCATTCAATAATTCCAGCAACGAAGCCTTTTTGAAATATATCTAACATGTTTTTTTTTTCATGGGATTTCGGAATCTGTGATAATTCTCAACGTCCGTTCCCTCTCGATCTTATCCCACCGGGCCGATGAGAATTGTGGGGTGATTGTCAGGTCCGTGCTGGCCGGCGATCTACCTAGTGCACGTGGTTTAAGGCCATCTAATTTCTCTAGTTCCCAGATTTTCTAATATTAGCTATTCATGGACCATGCGTTTGCGAAGGGCTTGAAGGGTGTTGAACAATAATACGACTGCACAATTCCTTGCGGTGGAAGTTCTGTAGAATTACCGGCGTTCCAATGACAAGGTCATTCATTATCACTCGGGAGAACGGGTAAAAAAACCCGAAGATCGCGTCGATCTCGTCGGTCTCTAGCGTTTTAATATATCGCCCTGTTTCGTACATACAAGCTTTCACTATCCAGAATGCCGATCTCGTAAGGTGTTGTTCTAGATGTGGCAAGTACTTTTTGAAGGCAAAAGCATAGTACAAGAATTAAAAATTCACGAGCTTCTCTGGACTAGTTATCAGTAATACACACGTGCAGGGTAATTGTCGTTCAGTGGATGGATAGATGGAATCTGAAGCATATTGATCTGATATGGGGGCTGGGGTGGATTTAGTGATATTCATTATCTCCATTGTCTAGCAGAGAAGCTGTTCTACTCTCCTCCTCCCCTTAATCCATGTTTATTCCAAAGTCGGACATAGCCGTGCCCATATTCTACTTTAAATAATGTTTGCCGTTTACCACCGTCAGCCCATATCCTTCAACACATAATTATTGCAGCACTTACAAAAGTACCGGCATTAGCCCTCTCGGTTCCTTAGAACCACCGCCAGTAGTGCAGGAGGAGGAGGAGGAGGAGGAGGAGGAGGGGGATGGACAGCGTGCCAGCAAACGAGGTTGGCGTTCAACACTGTGGCGTTGGAGGCGAATGAGCATGAGGGATGTCTAGTGGTGAAAGCCCCAGAACTACTCCATCAGGGCAATACAATAACTGGAGTTTCCGTGTTCTGATTATGCTTCCATCCCACAAACCGATACGATCCCGGCATTCGCCCCAATCTATGCATCATTCGTTTCCGTGTCAAGCAACTCCAACGGCTTTGTGCTGAGGCCAAGTATGGATGTCTGAAGTCCCAGCTTTCGTAATAGTTGGCCGACAACTGAATTGTTGGAAAGTTTTCCAAGATGTAGTTTTGAGTCTTTGCTTAAACGGCGCTCTTGTTGCTGATTCTCTAGCGCCTCGTTGAGAACATTATGCCCTCCCTCTATTCCAGTGTAAGTTGAGACTGTAATGCTGCCAGCGATAATGAGGTTGATGCTGTCAATAGTATTGAGATTGTGCATCAGCCGGGGTATTGAGATAATTGTGCCCTCTCACTATTCCTACCCCTATAGGAAGGCTGAAATTGTATTGCAGCCGGCGGCATGTGGCCTCATCAAGAACTATAGCTAGTTTATATTCGTGAAAGAGTGTTTCAGGCATCTAGGGCCCGGGAGCGTGACGGTGTTAGGGCATTGTTTTTAGGGACTTATAGAGAGCTTGTTTGTTCCAGTAGCTCCGTACCTCTTACACAATACAAGTTTGACCCTCTCTAGATCGCTGCGTTTGTGACGCCACCACGTCACCATCCCACAAAACCACAGAGGCTACCATATTACTCGAATGTTTCCCAAGCGGGAGTTGCAAAGTTTCGTTTGAAACGATTCCCGTTAGGCATGCTAGATCCTCCGAAGCCATTTGTGGGATCTTTGCGATGCCGGAGATCTCGGGTCTTCCACGCGATCTCGCAGGTTACGTCTTGAGGGCCCCTTTATGGAGGTATTCCGGAAGTTGTTGTATTGACAGATTTCCGGTTCCCTTGATATTCCAGTGCCATGTGTGCAGCGTGGCGCCCCTGTGGGGTGATGTAATTGCAGCGCCTGCAGGTGGTGAAGTTTCTCATTGTGTGGAGGGTGGACGGAGGAAGATGAGGTAGTCGTTGTGAAATGTTATCGCTGGAAGCTTCACCCCCTCGTAGAACAGCTTGCTTGGCGGAATGGCTGAAAATGACGGTGGCCGCGTTATATCAATTGAGAGCTTCCTTTGTGGCCAATTCAGGCGCCTTGACGAATCAAAACCGCATATCATTCTAAGGGTTCCCTCCTTAAACTTGTTCGTTAATATCATTGCCAATTGGGACCTTGTGGGACCAATGCCTATATCCGCTACAAGGTATTCAACGTCTTCTTCATCGTCACTTACGATAAGGAAATCCTCCCCAGACTTGTTCGTTGATCACATCACCAATTGGGACCAGGAATGAACCAAGAACTATGTTGGCTACAGGCATTCCACATTTTTGTCTTCATCGGCCCTATGATGATCAGGATTGCTCTGTCAACAGTAGGCAGTAATCTCTGGAGGGAGGAGGCACTGAAAGTATGTGCCGTTGATTGAGGCTTCATGCATAGTAATGTTAGGAGGGGCTCTGGCTTCCTCCCACAATGCAGATAAGCCGAGAGGCATCCGAGCGCTCTGGCGCTGTTCATTTGACCCTTCGATGATGACTTGCTCAAATGTAGTTGAACTCTCAAACCCCGCAAGCCCGCAATATAGCTTCATCTCTGACTGCAACAATATCGACCGAATTTCCTACGGTTGGTGAAGATAGGAACAGAAACCCCGAGTGATATATTGTGAATACATCGTCGTCTAGGAACTAGTCTAGTAGATAGACCATTCTGCCGATTCTGCCGCGGCCGCAGAAAAGAAGCCTTTTGAAGCAGCCACAAACAACCACGTGCAGTTGAGGCCCGAGAGCACCAAAGCTCCGATAAGTCCAGAATAGATAAGTCTTTGGACACCCGGTGGGGTGCTCCTCCGGCAAAACACCGGAGGTGAGTCTATATCTACCAATTCTGTGTGGAAATGCTGTAGTCTACCCAGTTTTTGAAAGATATGATCGCTGAATATCCACATAACGGTCCGTGTGGACCTGATTCCGTTTTATGAGGGAATTATTGTGAGAGGTTCCAGTGAGAAGAAAGCGAAGCTTGCTCTCGTGCCCAGACTTTCCTCTCCTTGCTCGCAAGTTTCCTCCACCTAGCGAGCTTGCGAGATTGGCGGAGAAAGACTGGGAAAGAGGGAGGCGAAGCTTCACGGCCAATTAAACCTACATACCCCATGTATTACTTGCAATTGTACCGCGAGCGTGCCAAACATCATATACTGGCGTGTCTCCACCATCACCATTGGCACCTAGTCGTATACACGTAGAATAGGATGACAACCAATAGAAATGGACAGCTGACCGAAAAACAGCTTGCTATAAAGTCTACTACACATGTGGTCATTTTTGTTATGTTGTCTTCGAATCATCCGGCAGTTAGTACGGCTAGGTAATAACCAGACTATGATCTTACTACTATTGTTCGATTTCAAGCTCTACTAGATCGCGATCTGGCTTCCAGTATCAAGACGAATAAAAGCAGTTACAATTGTTGATGTCTGACATGAAATTTGCACTCACTTCATGAAGAAACGAGTTAGATCAGCTATGGATAACTGTAGCTGGAGATATGCAGCGGGTATGGATACTGATGGCGTATGAACGATTTTTGGGCTGATTTTTCTGCTTTTTTATGGGTATCTGAACATGAAATATCCTTGGATTTGTCAAATCTTTCGCCGTTGGTCACCGTAGTACATGATACACTTGAAGTATCTGTCTACTATTTTGAAATTCGTGCCAGAGAAGCTCACATTGAGTCACCAACCCAAAGGACAAAAACATAACGCACATCATGATAAAACCGCTCGGGTATTACTTCAATTCGTGTGCTTGTGCACCCCAAGTTTGCTTTAGAAGGATTCCCCCCTTCCCCAACCCCTCCTCCTTCTCCACTCTTTCCCCTGGCCCGCCATTCCCCTCATTCCCCACACAACACTCTTTCCATCCCAATCCTTCGCCAGCTGTTCCAGACACTGCTCCATCGGAATAAAAGAGACTCGCAACAACCACCACGTACACACCCGCAACAACCACCACGTACACACCGCTCGTCGACGCCAAACCCTTCGCAACCACCCCCAACTCAACCAGATAACAACCGCAGAGTATAGTTCCGGATCCTGACGCATTCGTTCATTAACGTTCTGGTATAACCCTCAGTGCAGCATAGTGTAGTGTAACTCCATTGAAAATATATATGGTGCTTGTTTCCCCGTCATCAATCACCCGTAAGGCCATCTCTTAATTTCTGAGAACCTCGCCTCCCTCGATTGTTGATGAATCTCGGTAGCTGGGGGGGTTCAGGCCATTCAAAACATATCTGGACTGGTGCTAGGCAAAACGGCAGACCCGAGGATCACAAAGTCGTGTTCGCAAACAAGAGTCTCTCAGGTAATAACCGCAATCCTTAACTCCACAAAATCAATGAGTATCCTGGGCTCACCGCTCTACTTTAGAGCTGCGGCGACCATAATGCCGGTTAAACGCCAGGCCCGTCGGATCATCTTTGCTCGAAAATGCTTGGGACTCGATCGGAATATCTTCCTTCTGCTCATGTCTTGGTATAAGCTAAATGAGTGTGGACCCCGGCGCTCGAACGGGGGGTAATATTCATTTACCACGATGGAAGGGCTTTCAGATTGGGGAGTAGGTGCTGGAAATGGTGGAGTTAAACCGGTATACATTGCCAGATATTGCAAAGCGTCCCCGAAGAATCGGCTTATGGCTGAGGGACCACCTTATTACTTTAATTGGGCCCTCGAATATGAAGATAATCTTGAAGGAAGTTCATCAGCCCGCAAAAGAACCTCTTTGCCATCGCCTAAGTGCCCATCCTAGTTAGTAGCTCGAAAACTCAAAACCACACCAAAATTCCCAAAACGCCATCGAAACGACCAAAATCGAAACGAAAATAGCCATCTACTTATATATATCGGCACGTACAAATGCCCTACCCGCGCCTGCTTTGGATAGAAAGCCCCAAGCTTTGAAATCCCCAAATTTCAATCTCCAACCTAAGTTCGCCACCTCTATCAGATCTCGAACAGGATATATGTGTTCCGACTGAACTGGGAAGTAATCCACTTCGGATACAAGTCAAACTTTTGTACCAGACTGTAGTCGGCTGTGCATGTGAGTCGGAGGCCAGACATTTGCCAGACAATCAGGTGACTCGAGAAGCTGGCATGCTAATCTAGTATGAATACAGTGCTCACTACTTCCATCACGGATGAGCCGAAAATATTCGAAGTGCCTTTTGAAAACTTGGAAAGAATGTGCGCCCCTAAACTACGTTTTCTCTTGGATGTTTGGAGCTTCAGCGACAGTCTTCTGTACCTGTCTAACGGAAATTTGTACCGTTATTTGAATCATTCTTGTATTAGAGTAAAAGCCTAAGGCCTATAGCGGACAAAAGAAAAGTCTAAATACTTCCTCCTGACGTAACCAGCCTGCAAGGCTACCCTGTCCCCTACATCTAGTGCTGCTAGGCGTTAAAGTTTGTCATTTCATGGTTCAGCCGACTGACAATTGCAACTTCGAGCTACAGCTGGTTAGTTCACGAAGAATCTGGCTTATTTATGAAATAGTTGACTTACTCGCGAAGCCCATTTCTTCGCAGTTCAGTCAGAACATATGCAAGTGCGCTGAACCTCGATTCAAATATTATCCTATCCCATTAAGCTATGGCGATCGACATGTCTGCGAGTTTGGGTTTGATGGCAACACAAATTTGAGATCCTAAGAGCCTCAAACTTAGCAACAGGACGAGAAGGGTTCAACGTAGAAACAACTTACCGCAAGAAGTTCTTTGTCGGATCGCGTCTTATATGGCATTCCGGCATCCAGAGATTTCTTCGCTAGGTCTAGTTTCTTCTGCTGCAATTTTAACATGTCCTATAAAAATTGTTAGACGTAACTCGACAGCCTTTTATTATGTTGCTTTTCAAAGGGTCTTACCACTTCGAACGAATCTTGTATGATATATCGTGTAATTTTTACGGCACGGGTCTGTCCAATTCTGTGCACACGTTCGATAGCCTGTTGCTCCACCATTGGATTCCAGTGTGGCTCTAATACATGCACCCTTGAAGCGGATGTGATGTTGATGCTGTACGTGATCGATCAGCCAAACATGCATTCGAAATGATGTATGTGTCTCTTACCCTACGCCTCCAGCCATCAGTGAAATAAGGAACACAACCTTGGAGGGATCCTGACGAAACTGCTGCATAGTCTCTGATCGACGCAACCGTGACATTGACCCGTCCAATCGGCAGAAGGAGATTTTGGCCTCAGTAAGTGCGTGGGCAACAAGATCGAGCATTCTCGTCCAGATGGAAAAGACGACACTGAATCAGTTAGCATATGCATTGCAAATTTCACAACTTACACTTACTGCTTTGGGAGATCTGGTGTTGCATCGCAATCCGCTCGGATAGAATCGAGTAGTGCTCTCACTTTTGTTGAAGGTCCTTTATAGTTTGGAAAAGTATTATATAGCATGGGCTCTGGGGTATTACATCGGCTTAAACAAGCCTCGCACTCCGAGTCCTGAGAATCGTAGCCACGGACACACTGGGTGAGCTCAACACATCCTGCACAAAGTTTCCGGTGTGGACAAGCCCTTCCTTCAACCTGTATGTCCTCCTCCACTAGCTGCACCTGGCAGACAGCACAGTTCAATTTCAACCCAGGATTCCTAACGAAGCCCCTGGACAAAAGATCTTCTCCGTGATTGCATATCAGCCGCAGTTTCAGAAGGCATTGCAGTGTTTCCGCCATGTTGGACTTGTTCAAAGTGCCTCTGATACACATATTCTGCACATGCTCATCGTAAAGATCTTGTTCACTATTGGAAAGTCGAAGTGTTTTGATGACCTCCTCTCTGGGAGGGAGTTTATCTTTAATAGTATCTTTGGTCCTTCGAAGGCATAAAGCCCTCAATGCAGAGCGCAAGTTATCCATACCAGTTTTGCCGTCAGTCTGAACCGAGAGAACATATTTATGGAAGCCAGCTTTGGTATGCAATGGTTCGTACCGCAAGAACTTGAAAAGCGTTGCAATATCGTTTAAGCCATTCTGAAGTGGGGTGCCAGAAACACACCAACGACGTTCCGCGTTCAGTGAACATATGGCTTGTGATCTCTGGGTGGCCTCGGTGCGAATTTCGTGGGCTTACGATGAAGTCAGATACTTTTCCCCACAAGCTAGGGGTGCTTGGATAAACCTTCGTCTAAAACAACCCTAAACCAATTTATGGCTTGGAGAGGTGAATTCTTGGTCTTCCACTCTTGAGCAACAACATGGTAGCTGGTGATAATGATATCGTGCTGGAGCAAAGAATGTGCGTCCGTAGGCCGATTTTTTCCATGATACATAAAGTGTTTTATTGTGCCAGAATACGTGTGACTATCGAGCAAGTTCAGCGATCAGCTCATGGTTTAAATTCGCCCTCATATGGACTTACGCTGATATTTGTTCTTCCCAATTATCCAAAGCTACCGAACGACGTTAGCGTTAGTTAAGCCTCATGCGGCAACAATTTAGACTAACTCGAAACTGGAGCCACTATCAAGGTAGCGGAAGACACTAATGCCCCTGAACCCGAATCCAGTGCTATGCAGTTGCGGGTGTCCTGGCTTTCATCCAAAGATCCAGCTATCAAAGAAAGAATGGTCAACGTTTTCCCAAGACCCATATGGTCGGCGAGAATTCCTCCCCTGGTGGTTCCACTATTGAAATTTAGCTCAAGAAGTTGGGGGTCATGTCCTCGCTCACCTGGAAGTCTTTAAATTTACAGCTGTGGTATCTGTGGCATCAAACGCCGGTAGCCCCTTCTCCCTCCGCATGAGAAAATATAGACCTTGACGTTGATGGCTGATTCACCAACATCAGCTTTGCTCCGGATCCCAACTAGATGGTGTGGGTACAGGTTATAATCATACCTCATCAATGGTGTTTTGATTCTCCAATTAGCATCTTCCTCATCAATAATTGCTGATTCCCAAATGCTGCCGAAGAGATTAATAGCCTCCGCTGCCAAAACAGGTGTCTCATTCTTTTCTGCCACTTTACGACTCTTGATATTAATTCCACCTGTCAAAGTTGTCTGGGTGATAATTGGTTTAGTGGGTTGCGACAACATCTGGGGGTTGTTGTACTCGTATCCGCTATCTGGAAATCTAGGGTTCTGAAGATATACTGTTTCGTCTGACAGATAATGGCCAATGAGCTTTCCATGCTCCCGGTCTCCGAATAGGTTCACGTAGATCTCCATCGTTATCGTCTGGGACTGTTTCCCTCGTCCGTGTCCGAATTTCAAAGGCAAATCTGCTACCGCTTGTGTGCGCACCAGGCGCCTACTTAGTAATGGCGCAATTGTTGTGGCGATAGAAGTCTCAAGACATCCTAGTTCGATACGCTCGCTGTCTAAAACACCATGCACCGTAATTTTGTCCACTACTTTGCTCGGGATGACCCGGAACTCCAATGAAATGTATTGCAGTGTAGATTCGCGGTATTTTTCTTGGATATGGTTCAAATTTTGCGCGTGTTGGAAAGTGGTTATACATTGTACCTAAGCCCTGTTAACACATACCGTTGGATGAGCCGAATAACCCTCTCACCATGCCAAAGCACACCTGGTTTTCCTGTATATCATGGTCAGGAGACTTGGATGTTAGGCCGATGGTTTGTAGCACTTGCGGAGGCTGAGGAGTGAGGTCAACTGGGGACTCTTGCGGGGACTTGGAAGTGTCGGCTGGTAGCTCTTGCAAACTACCTATAGCAGTGTCGTTTCCATGAACTGATTCGAGTTGCGAAATCGGTGGAAAGCAGTGGAATCGTGCATTGTAGCTTCCTTCGACGGTGAGGCGTTGCCTTTTGATGCTGTAATTGTGCCGATCCACCATCATTTCAGTGCAGGACGGTGTATTTGGTTGCAGAGATGACATCACTGTAGAAGTTCGTGTTGGCAAGAATTAGATGAGTTGTATTTCAGCAGCTTTTAGTACGTTTGTGGGCTTATGTATGAATTGGTGGTGGGTTGCAGGTGGCTGTGTCGCGCAGCAGAGAGCGGCTATGTTCCTATCCCCCTACACACTCGATTTTTACAGATTGGTTACCATGCCCTAGTGGCAACTGAGGGTGACTTTGATTGGCCAATTAGGATGAGTTAGCTGTGGCGAAGCAGATCATGTTTCATCGGTCACTTCAGCTGATCTACACATAAAAATCGCCTGAATAGATTATGGTAACCAATCTGTAAAAACGGAGCGTGTAGAGGATAGCTGCGCATGCAAAGCCTCGTCCACATCAACCTCGAGAATGCCTTGAAGTCTGGCTACATATACGTCCGGGTTTAACCGTTTCGTGAATAACCGTGGTGGATTTCTTATATATATATATCAATACCTACATTCCCATTTTAATTGCCATTAGTCGGAATTTCGAGCGTTTATAGCGCTACAGAGTCGTCTACAGTTGCAACGTTGTACTCTACATGTAAAAATGGGGTTTTTATTAACATAGAAGTTACTGGTCTCCCTCTTACGGTACTTACATACTTAAGTAGCCTGATGCAACAAACCCTTCATAACTTCAAGCAACTTGGTTTAGGTAACACTCAAAAAAAAGGAATGGAGTGATTAAGAGGTTATTTAAATGGAGGATAAGCTTATAAGCACGTCTTAATGGCTCTCTTGGTAAAGGGTGGCGGGTATTTATTCCAATGGTGCAAGCGGTGAAGGTGTTAACTACCATAGAATCTGGTGAAATTCGGAATCGGTCAAATTAAGTGT
This sequence comes from Trichophaea hybrida, assembly GCA_015178995.1. Taxonomy (NCBI): domain Eukaryota; kingdom Fungi; phylum Ascomycota; class Pezizomycetes; order Pezizales; family Pyronemataceae; genus Trichophaea; species Trichophaea hybrida. The sequence continues at coordinate 126,632 of WHVE01000007.1, read as the reverse complement.
GGCGAAAAACAGAGAGAAAGGTTATTCGGCTCTCAATCGTCAGACGAAGGCAAACTGACCAATATCTGGCTGTGGATTACGCCGTACTTTAATTTAGAGCATTCCGGATTTCACCATATTCTATGGTACTAAGTACTTAAGTATGGCCACCTTCCGATCTCACTTACCATCTTCTGTGCTATTGTAAATCCGCCGAGCAAGCTTGCGAACGAGGTGAAAAAGAGAGCAGCCACCTCCAGCTGCAAGGCATCTCAATGGCACAGCTTGCCATGTTAATGAGGCTATTGCAACAGCCACATGCATGTTGTCGCCGAAAGATACGGTTGATTGCAATGAGACCTATACCTTGAATTGATGGTACACCAGATGGCTTTTACTTGAGCGGTGGAGTATTTTGTTTCTGATCTTTATTTCTATTAATACTTTAATTATTTAAGTACTTACTGAGTACTAGGCCTGGTGGCGGCTTCGCCACCCCCAGGCGACAGCTAAAAAACGTAAAAACAGCCATGGAGAAAGAGCAGTTGAATGGGATTAACATTGGAAAACACAGCCTAATAGAGTGCAATTAGTAGATTATTTCATGTCTAAGAATCATCTACTCATTAAGCTCTATTCTATAGGCCATGTTGTCTGATCTTAATTCCATCCAGTCGTTCTTTCTCCATGGGTGATTTTACAATCTTGACACCAATTGACCAGAAACCTGTGTATGTCAATTGGTAGATACGGTTGCACATGGGAACATAGATGATAGTATATAGTAGTATGTAGGTAAGATTATCACTGCTGTGTAATTGCACTTCATGAGGAGACAATGTAAGTCAGCAGTATCTAACCTCAGCTCTTGTCTCACTAGCCAAGTGTCCCTGCCCCATCAGCCACAACCTGCCAGAATGCTTCGAGCGGACAACTAAGTGTATTACAGTAGTCGACATCACGACACATCGCATGCATATTCTACGATACGTACTAACATTCCGGGAGCCGAACAGTCTCTGCGGCTAAATTGCAAACCAACATGCAGCTGAACACTTCTGCACAACCAATAAGATTCCACCTTAGTTTGGCGGGACATTATGTAGCAACGCAACATCCGATAGGTTCTGAGATAGGTATCATAATATGCATAAATATAAGCATTCATGAATCAGCACTTCCCCGCATCTAGGTCGCGAGGCAGATGAACCTCTGTTTAACACCTGAAAAGAGTCCAGCAAGCCAAACAGCGCCGAACGCAAGGCATAAAGATGTCCATAAGTCAGATACAAATCCCCACAGCGATAGAAAGGGCTCTTGGCCGGTTTTACGACTCCCTGGACGCAGAGGAGATGAAAATGTTCAGCCAGTGTACCACAGAGAACGATATCTGGACTTTGGCGAAAGAGTTGGAAGAGAAACAAGGTGAACGCAGATCACTGCGCGCCTTGAGGAGGATCGAACCATTTATCACTGGCATATCACAGTACGCAGGAGTGATAGAGGTTTTTGTGCAGGTGAAACCGGATATTTTGGGCGTTATATGGGTACGTGCAGATTCCATCGGTGCATCGTTGAGAGATATATCTGACTTAGCTATTGTACTAGGGACCTTTGAAGTTTATGCTTCAGGTAATTGCTCTTCCTATAAAATATTGTGCGCAATCTGAACGGTTCCAGCTTGCCAGTACCTTTACCGATAGTTTCGACAGGTTGTTGGATGCATGCCAAAAAATCGGCCAAGAACTCCCTCGCTTTACACGATTCGCGAGAATATTTCAATACAGCGACAGAGTGCAACATGTAATCAGCCTAGTCTACGAAGATATCCTAGATTTTCTTAGAAGAGCACTAAAATTCTTCCGCCGAAGAGGTGAGTTGACTGGCCTCATATATCAGCTCCATAATTCCATCTGACTTAGGATATCAGCATGGAAAATCATGTTCAACTTGTTTTGGAATACTTTCGAAAGTCGGATTGGTCTCACATTGAGAAACCTCCAGAAACATCAGATCTTGATCGACAACGAAGCTAGTGCGGAGGATATCGAACAATCTCATATTGCTCGTGAGAAAGCCCTCGAAAAATACGAAGAGGAAATGCGGGATAAGCGAACTCATCGCAAGAAACTACTCTGCGACTGGCTGCAACCACCGGATATGGAGACTACGAAAGATCGGTTTCTTCAATTGAAGACACCAGGAACGAATGATTGGTTATTGCGTTCGAAGGATGTGGAGAACTGGTTTTCGGGAAAGCGAAATACTATCTGGTTAACCGGAAAACCTGGCGCCGGTATGTTCCAAGCCTCCAGAAGATCTAGAAAGACAGTAAGTTTTTCTGGCCCTTCCGGTAGCTAATAAACCTAACAGGCAAAACCGTCTTATCAGCTTCACTTATAGATGAGATCGAATCAAGGATCCATAGCGGTAGCGAGCCATCGTCTTTGTTATACTTCTTCTGCAGCTACAAGCAACCAGATAAGAACAACTGCCTAGCACTTCTTCGCAGCCTCATATGGCAGAGGCTTCTCCAGGACAGCGACCTAATCCCCTACGTTTACGACCTGTACATAAACAACCCCAACTCCGCATCGTTTTCGAGGTGTAAGAAGCTTTTGAATGACCTACTTGGAGAGTGTACGCAGTGTGGATCTCATCCGATTTACGTCATACTTGACGGACTTGATGAACTTCCTGAGGCGGAAAGAAAACAGCTGTTCCCGGTCTTAAAACCAATATTGGCAGAGGAACCATTCGTATTCACTACAAGAGTTTACATTGCAAGTCAGGACTTAGTCGATATACGCAAGGCACTCAAGAAATCGACAAGCGTTCCTATCAAAGATAACAACAAAGGCGACATACGAAAGTACATAGAAGCGAAGGCAGGGTATGTGATTGAAGAACTTGGGCTAGAAGATGAAGAACCAGATCTGTACAATTCTATTGTTCAATCTCTCTCGAGTCGTGCAGACGGTAAGCGTCTTCCACTTGAAATTCTCGTCACTAATAGCAATCAGGGATGTTCCTTTGGGTGCGGCTCGTAATCGAAGGCATACTTAGCCAAACCACACCAGCGGAAGTTAAAAACGCTATTTCAAATTTGCCAGTAGGCCTTGACCAAGCGTCTGTCGCCTCTATCTTGTCCCTGTTCATCCAAAAATGTTAATGATGTTTGCCAGGTATGAGAGGATCTTAGATCGAATAAATTCTAAGGACCCTAAAGAACAAATACAAGCTAAAAGGCTGCTTCAGTGGATGACTTGCTCGACGCACATCTTGACATTGCGGGAACTTGAGGATGCACTCGCGATAAGACCCAGCGACTTAACGGTCGATAAGGATGAACGACCGTACAGAGTACGTCTAGGAACCATCTGTGGGCCGATAGTTGAGGTTGTTGGTGAGGACTCCATGGTATTTGTACACTTTTCAGCCAAGGAGTATGACATCCGCTGTGAGCGTGTAGGTATCTTGGCTGGGCAATAAGTTGACAACTTATAGATATCTGCTTGATAAGTATAGTGGGCCTTTTATCGATCGCCTGGCCGCTCATCTGGACATTGCTCAAGTCTGTACAACATACCAGTCGTTTTCTTGTTTTAACAAGGATATTACAGACCAACAAGCAGTCTCTTATGTGATGAACGGAGATTTACGATTATTTCGGTATATCCGATCTAGCTGGATAACTCATATTCTTCATGCATGCGCTTTATCGAAGGATAAGGCGCAACTAGAGCCACTGTCAAACGCGCTTCAGCGTCTGTTCTCGGACCACTTTCTTCAAGGAGAATCCATCCATAGTGATATGACTTTGGAAAGCCATACCAGTATACAAGTGCGTTCTGGCGGCCGAGATATATCTTTGAGAAATCTGCCACCTCAAGAGCAACTTAGAGTGAAGAAGGTAGTTGAGTACAATAGAGCCTTAGAGCAAAAGACTGGATCGGGTATGATAAACAACCAACTTTCCCGTCACTATAGGTGAGGTTACTAAACACTAATTTTTGATTTAGAATACACAGAATGGGCAAATGTAAATGATCCCATGGACATTTCCAAACGCGGTAGAATTCTTCAGGATGTACTTGAGGGCATTCTAGAAGATAGAATACAGCCGGAACTTCTAGCAGGTTCAAGTTGCAATTACATCGAAGTGTTGCAAAAGCTCTACGGACAAAAGCTATATAAATGTCGGTCTCCTTCTTGCGAAGCATCTTTAGAGGTTGGGTTTGAAACCTCTGCCCAGCGTCAGCTACATGAAGACAAGCATGCCAGGCCTTACAAATGCCCCTCTGAAGATTGCTTTTTCAAAGAAGTTGGTTTCGCAACGAAGTCGGCTTTGCAAAAACATCGCAAAGATTACCATAACAATTTCCCAGCGCAACGCACCCGCAGAGCAAAAAACTTGGAGGTACCGATTCATTTAATTTCACAGAACAATAATTTTAAGGAATTTATTTCACAACACACGCTAACGATACAATAGTTACTAGACCGCGCAAAATCTGTTCTGCGACCTGGCACACCACAAAGGGACCAGCCAGACAATGACCAGCTAGATCACGATATCAATTTCGTTCCGATCATAGTTGATAATTTTCTCACCGATGTGGACCAGGAGAGCATTTCTCCCAGTCATAAGAAAGAGGGAGCTTCCTGGATTGCGTTATTCAATCCTCAAATTTCGCGCGAACTGGATGTTGAATTTTTGCATACACTTGGCAATGATGACACTGTTTCCGACATAGGATTTAGTCTAGACGGAAGGTACATCGCTGTGGCAGCAAGTAGTTCTGCCGAAATCTACGACGTACAGACTGGAGAGTATGTAGGAACCTTTAAGGAAGATTTGATTGAAGTTTGGAACGAGACAATCCACAGCGTCCGCTTTAGTCCTGACGGAAAATACTTAGTCACCGGTGGAATGAATAGGAACATTATGGTGGGATTCTGCAGCTTAAATTCCAATGCTTTCGCGTGTACTTCTAAAATACGTGCTGATAACACGCTCTTCACAGTTATGGAGTGTCCAGGACCAGATGATTCGACATAGGTTTATTGGCCATAGGCAGAGCATAAATTCCGTAGATTTTGCGACTAACGGCAACTACATTGTTTCTGGAAGTGCTGATCGTACAATCAGGGTTTGGGACGTATATACTGGAAAGAACCTTCTAACTCTGAGCGGAGATGTTTCTGTGCGTTCGGTTGCCTTTTCACCCAACGGGAAGTTGATCGCTGCTGGCAGCGACAGCGGAGAAATCCATGTTTGGGACTCTCGCTCTGGACATCTACAGAACCAGTTTAGTGGACACAATTCCTCGGTGTACAGTGTATCGTTCTCTCCCTTGGGGGTGGAACTTTTTTCTGGATCTATGGACGGTAAGGTTAAAATATGGCCATTAGCACCTACTTTAAACGCAAACCAGACGTTCAAGCATGAAGTTTGTCCTGTCACCACCTAGTTCGGAATGATTCAGTTAGAGTTAACGATAAATCGACAGAAATCCGTCAATAGCGTTGCATCAACTCCTGACGGCAAGTGGTTGCTTAGTGCTAGTGGTGGTTATGTTCATTTCTGGCAACCGGCAACTAGCAATTGCCATCTTGGGCTTGAAACTTACACGTACATGAATTACCGTATGTAGCTTTTTTTCTATCGATTTTCACCTTCATCAAGTGCAAATACGGTTGAAATCTTATTTTTTGCACTACTTAACCCAAACAGCTTCGGTGCTTTGAGTGTTCGCGAATTCGTGAAGTTTTTTTAATACCATTTTTTAATACCATTTTTTAATACACCAATACTGACTAAAGTTCAATTCCGTCATCCCAGCCGTTAGTAAAGTTGCAACATGCCCTACGGGAGGTTTCTTTGCTACAGTCAGCGATGGGCTTGTGCGCATCTGGAGGTTAGTATTTATTTCGATTGCGTCTTCTGTGATTCCACGGCTAGCCGACCACAAAAGTATCACTTCGTCTCTGCGAACTGACATCTACTAATATATCTCAACTGGTCGCTTACCGCATACTACATCATCGGTGCATTGCTGATCTTCAAACACGTTGCAATTAGATATCGAGAGATAGCCGGAACTGATGTTTTGAGTCACGGGTCCTGTGGGGAGGTGAACAGGTCCGAAGATGAATTAGATAAGGAGAGGACGGATAGGCCAATTATAGATGGGTTCGATAAATGGCTGCGCGAGATCTGAAGTTTTTTTAATTTGCAATTCTGTACGCATTATGAATAGGAAGCACACCGCAAAAATGAAGTCAAACCATGGCCACTAATCTTGTAAACTGTAATCGTTACATCAATCTAACCACTTGAAAATGAATGGTAGAGAACTCTGACTCTAGTCGCTCAGCCAGCCTTCAGAGTATGGCCCGTTTACCGGACCTCCTCAAACATCCGACTTACAGGTTTGGGGGAAATCCATGGACGAGATCACGGGAATAGAGTTTTAATATGACCCTATATGTGATTATTGTATCCGAAGTCAAGAATCTACCGTGTGCTTATGGTGTAATTTTCGCTGAAATCCAGCATAACCGTGGTCTGGAATATTTATTTAAACAACAATAAATCAATGCTTTCAACGTGTGATCAGACGTTTGGACATGTCTGAAACAAGAAAAATAAGATAGAAGCCAGAATGTCTATCAAGTAGCATTGTCGTACATGTGGGCAAGCCTCAAAAATCTCCGCCATTCGAAACCAAGCAGCCGTACATCCCCGTCTCCAGAATTTTGAAAACAGAAATACCCAACAACTATATCAAAAACGTGAATACGCTAGCTAACATTCCTTCACCTAGATCCATTAATCGCGGGCTGACCAAAAGGCCAGTGCGTGGGGTAAGACTGGTAAGAGGTATGTTGCATGATGGAATCTTTACTGAACATAGACCTACAAGTATCCTATGAAGTTTAGCGTATGTAGTAACACCACCAAAAAACCCGATTACGTTTGTTTCATCCTTATTTTCTTTCTAGCTCAGACGGTACTCAGGGATGTTAGAACATCCTCGCCAAAGAACGGTAAATCGGCACGCAAACGAATATGTCCCCACTTGCTGTAGCATTCCGATATAATAGGGAAGTTCATGTTGTCATGGACATTGCATCCGTCCACAGTAATAACAAGAGCTTCATTTCGGGATACACATAGAATCCATGACCTAGAACACTCGATTCCTAGTGGAGACCATGTGAAAGCGGGAATCTCTGCCATTTTCAACTTCACGCTTGCATCGAATCTTCTGGCAGGAAAACGGCGGCTGGAAGGGATTGACGATGGCTTGAGCACTGCACACGAGCTAAGACAAGCATTGACTGGACTCGAACCGCTCCGTCTGGCCGGAAAATAAGGCTTGTGTCTCGGGACCTGCGGAGTGGTAAGCTTAAAAGCTTAGGTGGTCTAGGGTGCAAATGTATTGGTTCTCGGTTACGGTATTTGCCTTCGTCATTGTGGTGTTGAGGCATCTGTGGGTTGATAATAGTAGATCGCAGTTCTGAAGCCCTACACAAAGCTTAATATACGGCGTCTCGACCGAGGTTATTCCTAACATTTCATCCATGGTGACTCGAGTCGTCTCGAGCATCCCCTAGATAAGCTCAAGCCATCCTGTCTTGTGGAACACTGAATTGTTGGGTAAATGGATATCCGAAGCTTTGCGCAGATCTGTTTCTCTGTGGGTATCCTTCCATAGTTTGATATCGACAGGGTAGATAGTATCTTTTCGCTCGAGGTGAGCACCCATGGTCGTAGGGTGTGCGAGGATATCTGTACCAAAGCTCCGGGGAAGTACTGCAAAGCGTAGTCGACATAATTGCTGACTATGAAAGTTAGGAAGGGTGAGAGTGAGAGGATAGAGGAGACCAATGAAGGTGTTGAAGATTTTGGACGATGACGATGGTTAGAAGAGCTAAGAGAAGATAAGCTTCAGCAAGCGTTGCGGCTCTGCGGCATGCCAAGCCCCACCCCAATTCGTACCCCTCCGTCATCCCAGTCTAACGAGCATTCTACTCACCACACGTACCACCTAGACGCCAATACCATAATGCAGCTCGCTGAAAAGGCCTCCTGCGTTTGATCGAAGAGAGCAAGCGGTAAAGGTGCTTAGGAAGCTTACAATAACTTACAAACGCCGTGAATGGTCGGAATTGTACGCTAAACTCTCCTCCACACCTAGAATCGACTCCTTCGATGACAACGTTCTGCGGGGCCTTGCATCACAGGTCCTCAGCAAACAAAAACGGTTCTCGGTAAGAAAAGGGCACCAACACCCAAACTGCCTGCGCGATCCTATATGAGGGATTACCATTGACAGGTCATAGTGGTGCTTCCTGGCACTACCCGTTTTCCGATACCACGCACCCTGGATTCCGGAAACACCATGCTCCGCCGTCTTAGTCTCGAATGCCCGGCGTGCCACCAGCTTGTAACTAACGTCAACTAACTATCGGGGATTACTGGTTGGATGAGTGGGTCACTAGAAGTTTCTATCAGCTCCCTTATGCAACAATCATCTCCTACCGTCACCCCATTCCGTTTGGAATCCTGAGTAATTAGATTTCAAGGCGAGACGACTATCAGAGAGCTAGGAAGCCATGAGCGAGAGTTCTGCAAATTGTGAGAAGTCCAATCTTCGGGGAACTTGGATAGATCTGATTTGGTAGTAGTAGATACGACAACGTGTAACTAAACGATAATATCCTGCATCTTCTACTCAAAAACTGACACACTATAATTAGCGTCAACACGGATGCAACCAGAACTGACAACAGTTTCTAGCGGTTTACTTGATCTCATCCGATTTACAATACCTCGTTAATTATTATTCAGCACGCCAACTTCAACGATGAAGTATTACGATGACAACGGGTATACAATGCTATTGAACCCAAATACATTCTCAAGATTGGCCACATTACTGGAGAATGCAGATCTGATCGAGGAGGGGAATATCCATCCAACAAGGTCTACGTATATCTCACCCATAACGAGAGTAGCTCCAGCAGTTCTCACAGCTGGTACGGTTGACCACTCGACACTAGTAACTGCCACGGACTCTACTCATTCAATGTCGACAATACACCAACATCAAATAGATGGGTGACCTTCTACGTGGTGCCCAGTACTGTATCGGTTGACTCGCGCATCTCTAGGAGCAATATCAGTCATTCCCCTCACAGCAACCTTTCGGCGGACAAAGTTAAGCACAAGATTTGAAATATTCCGGTATTACTAGGGAATCTCAATCTGGCAGCTTACCAGATGACGGGCATTACATCCCCGAGAGCCAGGTTACCGCGACACACTTGTTGGGACCTAACGTTAATAGAGGTTGGAGCTAATGAAGCTTTACAAGCCACCACTGATGGGAGTGCGGGTGGTATCAAAGATGGGTAGAGATTGGTATCCCATCATTATTTCCGCCTGTGTGCAGAGAGAGCCAGCATTCGTTGATTCCACACTTCAGACCTTTTGGATTGCCTTCTCTTTTCTCTGACACTTTTGTACCAATTAGTTTAATACTGACGGCCTTCAGGTGCCGGTGGCTATCTTACAAAACCCCCGGCCCTTTTATCACCATACGTATTGCATCTCAAATATATATCGAATGTTACTTTTCATGTATTAAGTTGAATAAACCTCGGCTCCAAGAAACTCATCTTATGCATTAAAAGACGTATTCTCCGGAGCCGCATAGATATCTCAAGATCGGGATTCTGAAGGCCCCAACCAAGGTCACTTAGAAAAAGACCTAAATGTCGCGGCAAGGCGTTTACTGATGGATTGGCAATCCCAAGACTCCTTCCAGAAGCTTGTTAACATGTTACTTTCTCAGCCTCACATGTTCCCAACTCCCCACTTCAACGAATCAACCACCCCAATCTCTGCTGGCGCCAGTCCCTCTCACCCAACTACTGACGATGTTTAAATTATCCATTTTGAAGGGTTAGGGTCTCGGCGCGTGAGGAGAGGATTTAGAGGCTCGAGTCCCTACAGGTAAAATATACATTTAAGCGCATACACTAAGGTGAAGAGGCTCACCGGCACGTCCGTGCATGCTCCTCCGATGGATCTCCACCCCTATATACCTTCGCCGCCCGACTTCCTTGTTTCGGCGACGAATCTGCATTTCGATACTCTCGCGACTTGAAGCTGAATACGCCGATTTTGGAAACGCAGAATGGAGTACGCTGATCTCGTCAGCCCCTTTTTGGCGCGTCCAGACACGCTTGTCCTTGAAGCCTTGATACGGGATGCGTCCACCGCCCTCAACGGGAAGAGTAACGGAACCGCCAATGGGAGAACCAACGGGAAAGCGAATGGAAAGGCCAACGGAAGCTCAAACGGAAATACCAAGGGCAAGACCGACCATGAGATGGACGACGCGGAAACCATTACTCTCCTGAACGATATCAACGATATCAAATCCAAAGAATTCGAACCAACGATATTCACAATGTTTGACGTTGATCTTAATGGAAAATCGGCTCTCCATCGATACCTTATACAACCCTACGTGCGGTGGGCTTCGAAAGCGGTCCGACGAGATACGGACATCGTTTTCCTCACCCACATCCTTACCTACATGTTTACCTCTGTCCCGAGCGCAATATTTCTCTACTTCCGATTCTCGTGGTGGCATGCAGGCATCCATGCGTTGATGACGTTATTTTATGCTGGCCCTTTCACCCTCATGCTGCACAATCACATCCACAATAATGGTGTACTGGCAAGCCAATACGCCTGGTTTGACCAGATATTCCCGTACATCCTGGAACCACTGATGGGACATACCTGGGATTCGTACTACTACCACCACGTTAAGCATCATCATGTGGAAGGGAATGGCCCGGACGATCTCTCATCGACTGTACGGTACCAACGCGACGAGTTGCTCCACTTCTTGCACTATCTCTTCCGGTTTATGCTGCTGGTGTGGATTGAGTTACCGACTTACTTCCTTCGGAAAGGGAGGCCGGCGCCGGCACTGAGAGTCTTTTTCTCAGAGTTTTGCTCGTACGCCCTCTTTTACCAACTGGCCAAATGGAAATTCCATGCGACCCTTTTTGTTTTCATTATCCCATTGCTGCAGATGCGGATCGCCATGATGATTGGGAACTGGGGACAACATGCGTTTGTCGATGACGTGGAGCCGGAGTCCGCGTTCAGATCCAGTATCACATTGATCGATGTCACCGTAAGCTCTCTTACTTTCCTGCACACTGGACAATGCTAATTCTGTTTAGAGCAACCGCCACTGCTTCAACGATGGATATCACACCTCGCACCACCTAAACCCCCGGCGCCACTGGCGCGACCACCCTGTTGCGTTGCTCAAGGCCAAAAACCAATACGCTGGCGGTCGGGCATTGGTCTTTGCGAATATCGACTACCTGATGATTACGACCCGGTTGTTGATGAAGGACTATGACTACCTGGCTAGGCGTCTTGTGCCTATAGGCGAACAGATCGGGATGTCGCTGACGGAAATCGCCGATATGTTGAGGACGAAGACGAGGCGGTTCACGGAGGAGGATATCAAGAGAAAGTTTATGGGCCAGTAGTTACGTGATTGAGCGGGAGTTGAGTTTCCAGCGAGCTTCCTAGGGGCAATACTGCTCAGTAAATCTCGCTATATTTAGAAGGGGTATTTCCTTGACGTTGCATATCAACGGCGTTATATCAGGCGATGTTCATATAGATATAGTCATTAATTAGATATGCACTTGACTTTTTACTGTGCATGGCGGCTCTTGATAATGACGGTATTTCTTTAGACCTTGCAAGTAATTCGATTCGCCGAGCGCCATGTGAACAATAGAATACAAACAAAAGAAACCCAGTACAATAAGACCGATAAGAAACCCAATACAATACACCGACCAAAAATGAAACCCAGCACAAAGATTATAAGACGAACAAACCCCGTACAATAAGACCGACAAACAAAGAAACTCAGCAGTACAACAAGATCAACGTTTAAAACAAAACCTAGTACAATAATTATAAGACGGATGAACAATAGACACCCGTACAAACAAATAAACCCAATACAGGACTGACGAAAAAAGAAACCCCCACTCACTCACTCACTGCTGACTCACTGCTGAGGTGGTGGTTGTTGGCCAATATACTGATACCCAGCCAACATGATCCCCTTCGCCTTCGTATTCCAATGGTTTTTCACATTGTCAGGCCTTCTATTCACACCAAATGCTGCATTGACATCTGCAACAAGCTTGTTCCACTCCGCACTTGGGATTGCTGTCGTCATCCGGTCAAAGTACATTTCCATCTCAGCTCTTGAGATGGGGTTTGGTGCTTGTCTTGTAGAGAATGGTTTCTTGGTAGGCGAGGATTTCTTGGTGGGCGAAGATCCCATGGAGCTGATGAAGGTCCGCTTGGTGATTCCCGTGGGCTTCTTGGGGGATCCGGACGCCTTTGGGTACTGGTGTCAGTCAGATCTGCAGGTCAGGGAGTGGTACGTACCTTCTTGACCGGCTTCTTTGTTCCCGGATCCAGAGTGAGATTCGAAGAGAGAGTTGGGCTCATTATCCCCGAATCGCTGCCATCATCCATACAAGCGCCACTGCTATCATCTATACCCATGACCGGCGACGACGCTGGAGTTGGCCCGGGACTCATCATCCCCGCCGCATCGCCATAATAGTAGTAGTCACTATTGCCAAATCCTGAGATGGCATCGTCAAACTCTTTTTTAATTCGAGGAGGCTGGACGGGAGCCTGAGGTTGCTGCTGGTACTACAAAGAAACAATCAAACAATCAAACATTAGCATGATCTAGATCGATTGCAGCCCGTCATGGCCGGGTCGGGGTAGTCCTGTACTCACCACTGCAGGTCCAGCAAACACATAATTGTCCCATGTATAACTTTGTTGCCCCGGTCCCGTAGCTGGATTCGCAGCCGGCACTGGAAGGAGAAAATTGCCGTCCATGGCCAGCTTTTGTCTAAAGCTTGACATGCTTGGTTCAATGAGAGATTGCAGGTAATGAGCGAAAGACTGAGGGTTTCCTGAGCGATTGAGAGAGCGTCTAACGCGCCTGATATTGTAGTGAGAAGTAGGAAGCGTCCCAACAGCCAGGGGATCCGGAAGGGTGGTTTTATGGATCCTGACCCGTTCATGATGATTGCCGTGCGCCCGGACCTTGGGCTTGCTAGAATCGGAGGAGTCACAGGTGGACTATCAAACAAAACAAACCACCACATTCGTCGACGCCACAACGGTTGGGCCTCCGTAAAATCATAATCCATCACTCGATGACGTCAAATGTTGGATTGAGAGCATGTCATCTCGGGATTGTGCCCCTGGTTTCGTTGATATGTCGCCCAAGAAGTTTGATTGGTGCACCTCTCCGCTGTCAAAAAGCGGGAGCTTTGCCCTTTGGGCCTACATAGAGTACCTTAGAATCTGGCCCTATCCACAAGATGCCCGATGTGTTGCTTTCATTCGCGCATTCTCATGTCTGTACGTCCACAACTTTCAGGGCAAATCAAAACACTGGCATTAGGGTTGCCTATGCCACCTGCGGCGTTACAATAAACCGGGTAGTCTCAGATTGTGCTTCTGCCCAGCGAAAAGAAAAGGCGTCCCGAGACGAGGGTCTACGTATTCTACACAGAAAAATGCCCTGTATGGTTAAGGCCACAAACGACGCCCCAGTCTTTTCCCGCGTGAAAGTCACAGGAAAGTGGAACAAGCGCTTTGACCTCGAGCCTTTATGTTCCCTACACACAACAAACCACCACAAATAACAAACTGGAGGTTCTACTTCGGCTATAATACGTTTCACAACCCATGGTTTCAGTGTGGAGTGCAGTGTGGAGTGCTGTACTTACGAAAGGAGTTAGAAATGCGCTGCGTATTTGGGAATGTAGCCAAAGTTATCGAGACCATATCTGTCTTTTGGGCAGTAGGCGAAGTTAGTTCGTTATGTTGGGAGGGTGTCGAGAGCAGACGACGAGCTCCCAAAATTATACGTCCGCTGGGAGGCTAGACCATGAGCACACATGAGGTATATAAGCGGAATATCTCTACCCAGAGACTCAGGCATCTAAATCACGGACGTATAGCACTTTAATAGCACTCGTAGTCTTTGGCCATGGGAGTCGTTGGGTATTTGGAATCCCAGCGCGAAGAATAAATGAAGCTCATGGTGGATTTGGAAAATACATCCGAAGCTATAGACTACATCTTGTGGATGAAGTCAGGTACCCAGGTCACCGTACTCTGAATTGAACCAACCTCAGGTTTAATCGTCGTTATTATTGTCATCAGTTCGCATTCTAAACCTGTGGCTGTTATTGGGAAAGGCTAACTCATGGCCCGTCCTCCTGACCAGTGCTTTTGCCACTTGGTTGTAGACGATATAACCGCACAGCTTTAGAATTTTAGAAGCGCTCAAGTAGCCAAATATAAATAGCCAAGTCAAACTTATAAACGCACTTGGTCGCTGGCACCTCCAAAACAACCAACTACCAAGCCGTCTGACAGACTACCAAAGTTCACCCGCTCTTCCACGATGCAGTGAGATGGTAGATTGATTGACCTATTCTAGATCTCGATATCATGGAACCGGCAGTGAGGTGTGAAGTCCGACATCAGGCGTTTCTTTGCGTTTGAAGGGGTGGAGCCATACCTTCTACTTGTAACATCTTAGCGTATCATTTGGCTACTTATTGTATCGTCTGTATTGTGAATGTTCCGACGCTTCCGAATGTAGATCCCGCTAGCAGCTAGGCACCAACAAAAAAAGCCGTCCACAAACTATTCCGAATGCTAAGAGGTCGACATCAGAAGTGTAAATGGACGTTCTCCAAGAGCCGTTCGGTTGTTCAAAAACTCAACGGGCGCTCAAAGGAGTTCTGAATTTTACCGCTGGAGGTAAAACCCCAAAACGAACCATATCCAATTGCAAAACCATGATATCATCACAAATATTGACCGATATTCCATGAAGTGGTTGGAATGGCTACATTAAGCAGCTCATTGACCTAGATTCTCTCTCTTACACACCAGGGATTATATATACATATGCGTTCTCTTGGCATCAGCGCCCAACTTCAAGGGCGAACAATTTCCTTTCGGCTCTGGCCAAATGCTACACCATGACTAGCGTGCTTCCAAACCCTTCCCGACTCTAATTCAATCACCTAAACCCTGCGAACATCCCCGTTTTCAAATTTCATGCCCTGCAATTCCAAATCGAAGATCCACATAGACAGCTGTGTGCAACCAAGCTGACCGAGATCCCATGCACACTCAACAGCTAAATAGGTAGACGTCAAAGCCAAGGCCAAAATTCACTGTAATCTTCATAAAACGAATCTGCAGGGTTCTTTGGTACTTCTACAACTCCACGCATGGAATTTGAAAGGTATGCGAGCGGGTTGTACCTTCGGCACCGGAAACCTTCTAGACCCCAGGGACCGGAGTTATAAAAACCTCGATGAATGACATTCTTGCAATGCATAGATTTCTCTCGACATAGAAAGCAAGTATGATTTCGCAGCTCAGCTCAGCAGTGCTTTTTGGATTGGTGTCGTTGTTGGGGTTTGCGGATGCGGCTGCAAGGACTTCTCCGCCGGCCGGATGTGTCGTGGTCAGCAAGTCGCCGTCTTCTGGACAATTCTCTTTAGTATTATCCCCTCCACTACTTCCATCATCACCAGCGAGTTGGATGAGGTGCTAATCTTAGTTCACCAGGTTCAAGCTGCTGTCGATTCCTTGAGTACCACTGCTACTGGTAAACAGTGTATTTTCATCTATGGGGTAAGTATGCGATATCCACAAACTACGGCTGTCCACTGACGTCATTTCTAGGGGACTTACAATGAGCAAGTTCTCATAAACGAACGCTCTGCCCAGCTCACAATCTACGGGTACACCACGGATGCTAGCAGCCACTGGGGCAATACAGTTACGATCACGCAAGGTCGCTCTCAAGACAATTCTCCCTCCAACGATCTCACCGCTACACTCCGCGCCCACAACACGGGCCTTAAAGTGTACAACATCAACCTGCAAAACACTCGCGGCAGCGTGCAGGGTCCCAACAATACCGGCCGGCAAGCATTAGCAATTTCTGCGCTGGCTGGCAACCAGGGATACTACGGCGTCAAGTTTATTGGGTATCAAGATACCGTTCTTGCGAACCAAGGCTCGCAGTTGTACGCTCGCTGCTATATCGAAGGAGCCGTCGACATTATTTTCGGTCAGTTTGCCAGAGCATGGTTCGATGGGGTAGATATCAGAATCAATGGGGATGGTTGTATTACCGCCAACGGCAGAGATAGCGACAGCAATCCAAGTTACTACGTCTTCCATAAATCAAATATCAAGCTTAAAACTGGCGTAAGTGTGGCCACCGGAAGTATCTACCTTGGTCGTCCATGGAGGAATTATGCAAGAGGTAAGCAGTAACGTTTCTCCCCCTCGATAATATACTCTCTAGCTGACAGTAATATAGTCGTCTTCCAGCGAACGGATATGACCGACATCATCAACCCCAGCGCGTGGAAGATCTGGAGCACAACGAGCCCTAACACTGACCATGTTTACTTACGTGAGTGGAAAAACACAGGAGCAGGAGCAGTTGGTTCAAGGGTAAGTGATCTACACATCCATCAACGAGATCTAAGTCTAACCAGCGCGGAACAGGCCTCATTTGGTGGATATACGACCGCTGATATTCCCATCTCTCTAATTCTTGGGGGAGATTACGCTACCTGGGCCGATACCAGTTACCTCTCATAGAGAGGTACTTGCGTTTGCGGCTTTTCGACGTGGGAGGTGTAAATTTGATCAAACCGGCAGCTGTAAGATGTTCGTTGGGTAGAGAGTACACGGGTGCTTTTTCTTCCGCCAGTTATGGTGTTGTATTTTTTGTGAAGATTTAACTATAGATATAAAGATTTCCTTGAATATTTGGTTCAAACGTTTTTTCCCATTCTCCTTGTCGAACCCTGCACTATGCAGGCGGAATATAAATTTTCTGACCCATTCGTGGAATCGGCCCATCCATGAACAGGGCGGTTCCATGAATGGGACAAGCAAAAAAAAAATTTTCAAATTAAATCTGCACCACCAAGAGGACTATTAAGAGCCAGTAATTTAATTGCTAGTAAAGTTAGCAGAGTAAAATAACTACAGATAAATAATTATCCATTGTACTGACTTGTAAAAGTCATTTATAAAAGTGAAGTGAAGACAACTAATTTTAAAAGAGACGTATCTGTTCCGACCCCGTTGGCAAGTAACTCGCATGGCCAAGTGGCCGGCCCACTTAGCAAGGGGGCCACTTTCCAACAAGCTCATCTACTTGGCCAAGAGCTCATGCCAGTTGACAAGTTGTGAACTTTGAATTGGGTTGGTCCCAGGGAAAGCCTGCCACTTTCTGAATGAGTCCCTTAGTAACCCACACTGAGATTACTATTGACCAAGGAGTACTTAATAATTCTGGGAACAGCAGGTAGAGTATTAAGCAGTCAGGTGGGTAATATATAGTGGTGAAGCATGAAAACAAATATATAATGGCAGCTGGTGCTTTAGGTAATTAGAGGAGAAGTGAATTACTAGTATGGTGCTTGGGCTATCACTGTTGAAAATCAGCATTAAATGTACAGAGGTGGAAGTGACATGATGGTTGAAATACAGTCAGCAAGCTCTTCACTTAATGTCAGGGCCATCCTACTTGGTCAAGAACTCCATCTAGTTGGAAAGCTTGCTCTTGGCCAAGGGCTAGCCCACTTACTAAGGGGGCTGGCCTCTTGACCAAGTGAATTACTTGCCAACGGGGCCGGAACATATCTAAGTGAAGCAAAGCCAACTGACTTGCAAAAGAGCTTCGTAAAAGCAAAGCACAGCTAACTGACTTGTAAAAGAGATATCTAGTAGTAGTTATTTTTTTAATAGGCAAAGCTATTTAATTTGTATATTTTCACTTGTCCCATTCATGGAACCACCTTGTCCATGGATGGGCGGCTAGCATGAATGGGTCGCTTACATGCCCGAATTCTCTGTGCTTCTTGTTTGAGTTGCCGATCATGAAATTTGGTCAGTCAATAGCCGGGAAATGCATAGCCCCCTCCACATCATAATATATCATACATCACTCAGGGAGCCTCGAAGGTCTCAAGATCTGCCAAAAAGTACCCCGGGATATCTCATCCTGTGTAGTGTGGTGTGAAATCTAATACTACGCATTTTAATCAGCGTATTGCTCGCATAAACCGCTGCATAGGTTCCAGTCAAACTTGTCGGTAGGTGAGACAAAACTGCTTGACAGAATGAGGTGTAGGTCCATACAACCACGGGTATGAATGTCGCTAACATGAGAATAACTGTATAAAAGGCCGTAGGGGGCATGGGAACCCGGTTCTCATGAACAGTTTAGTGTAGATGTATGCTATGCTTCTTGCGCTCTCTCTTTGGAAATCTGAATAAATCAAAGTCGGGGGTCCGTTTTGCGGGCATCTTCGTGCATTATCACCGAAACTGTAGTAAACCGATTTTCCACAAGTTTTACTGTTCAACCCGGTTGGTGGATCGGTCCACTCTATCTGAAACTACACCTATCAAGCAGAAAAATTCACTATTCCAAGAGGCCTCTACTATATCAGTATTTCTACCTCCTCCTCCTCTCAAAATCATGACTCGAAACTTCTTCATTCCGCATCTCGCATGGCCAACTGAAAACAATCAAAATATCCCTACAAAGGACATTTCTCTCTATTTTTGGAAAAACACGATCAACACTGCCGCATATTTATTTTCATATCAGCAACCTGGGTGCTCACACAATATTGGAAGAGATTTACGAACGCAGCATTCGCAACAAACATCTCCCAATCTCTTGCCTTTGTGAAAATAGCCAATACTATCGAAAAAAAACTGCCAAGAAAACCACCACCACAGTGATCAACCGCATCAATTTACTCTCGAGGTTGGAAAGCACAATGATTGGGAGGATCAAAAATATCCAACTGGAAAAAACGATGAAGGCGCGGTAGGTCCATTCAACGGCTGTTAATGAGTAGTACTGGATATCGTTTCTTGAGTCGTCTGGCTGGTCTTGTGTTTCCTTCTGCCATGCAGGTTACCGATACATTTGCCTCAATCTTCGGAGTTGGATTTAAATACCTTTATTATAAAGAACTTCTGTAATGACTTAATAGATTCCACAGCACGGAACAGAGGGCTTTTATTTATCCCTGACCGTGATATGGTGAAAAGGTCGTCTACCTTGTGTATGCAACCGTCCTCTTCTAGCACTACCGGGTTTTCGGTATAAAAGTATTTGTGAAGGTTCAATATTTGTCTCTTGCTTGGACTTTCGTTTGATAAGAGGCTAGTGTGGACTCGCACTGCATTTTCTATACATAAAACAAGCACCAGTTAATTCTAAACGGAAGGTATTTTAACGACATTCACTAACTATACGCCAGCGATGCTTCTTGAATTTTTCCCATAATGACTCTTCGCTCTTCATCATGCTCGTATAATCTGGTGTTTCGATGCCTAGCGACGGCATCTTGGATCCGAAAGAAAAACCGGTGACTCTGAGGTGGCTGCAACGATGGTCTCTGTCGCTATGGAATCTGGGAAAGAAATTGTTAGCACCCCTCTGGAGATGGGTGGGCAATCGAACGTAGACCTCAGCCTGCTCTCCTTACTCCATTTTTTTGTCAGCTTGATACATAATTCTCTTCCTACCTGCAGTGCTCTTGCCTATCTACACTGTTTCCAAAGCAAATACCCACTTCCATCTTCGACTTCGCGGGCCCGAATTCGCTGACTGCGTCGACAATATAGATAGTTCTCGTAAGGTCTGGAGAGCCTCCAGCTACCATTCTGGAGCTCTCGATTGGACCCCAGATACTGAGATAGCGGCCCCAGATTTAAGATCTAGAGCCTATCAATATCTAGGAGGAGGGTCCGGACCTCTTTCCTGGATCTCAGATCCATGATTTTTGATCCCAGACTGACTTCACTTTCAGCCCCAGGGTAGTAACTGCATCACCAGTGATGACTCATTTCCGTTTTGTGACTTTTGTTTCACTCCCTAGTTTCGGTTCCTTGTCTCTTTCGTGTCTTTCCCTCTATTAGCAATTAAGGAGGAAACAAAACAGAGTGTTTGAAGCAATATTGTGGCCGAGAATATTTCGTTTCGTTCCTGTCCTGCAGTTAGTAGCTTCTACCGATTAAACAGTGTTGGAGTACTGGTGCCGAGTGATCTGGCAAATTAGACCCCTGCTCGCCGCGGCGAAGCTAGTAACGAGTGTTGAAGTTTGGGTTATGAGATTAGGTGTTGAGTATGTTTTTTTTGTTTTATTCATACTGTATGCACTCTAACTAGAGTATGACAGCCCCTTATCCCCAGGCAAGTGGACTAGATGGCAGAGTTCCCCACCCACTACCCTTCATCCCCTTCACACTGTGGGGCTGGCACTGGGATTCGAACCCATAGCATTGTGGCCGTATACCCCCCCCCGCCTATATTTTCAGGAGCGATACTACTACACCACGGGGCTGACCCCAAACCCTGTGTTGAGTATGTTTCATTCATTGTTTCGTATCATCATTTTTTGCAGTGGAAGTGTAAATAAACAAAGTGTTTGGTTAAGTACAGGGATTTAGTGGGGGTGCGGTACTAGTATCCAATATCAAGGAACTACTCCACTGTCATCCAACACCCACCTGTGGTAAAACACGACCGGATGGCACTGAAAGCGAGGCGATGCATTTTTTTCTCTGGAGGCTAAAGACGAAGGTAATACAGGTTCTTTATATCCTCAAACAGTTTAGTTTCACAATCTTGACCAACATATTTCCCCCCCATGATCACTCTCAACCCATTCCGCAATTCCTTATACAAAAACGACCTCAGCCGTTCAAACCCTCGATCCAAAAACCAACTTATCTCAGAAATCCGCACCGGCAAACAGCAACTCGTAGTGAGTGTGAGTGTTCCCAATTCTCTCCTATCCGAGCCGGGGGCGATGAGGAGAACCGTTCCGCCCGGAGGTAGTGCCGTTTCCTAAATCTACCCGAGGGATGGTAATATATGGATGAAATTCTTGGGTAGCTATATATAGGGAAGCGGATCATTAGGTAGGAGGACGTTGAAGTCCGGTATATATCGCAGGGGATTTATGATATACAGATGGGATTTCTCAGGAATGCACGCCAGATTATATATTAAAAACGAGTGCCTATCCATGACCCCACCTACTCTCGTACAACAGCATCTTAGTTTATACGCGTTTATGCATTTCATTCCTCTTCACTTCACTCATGATCCCACAATTAATTGAAGCGGAAGGACTCAATTTCATCGAAACGAATCTAGGCATCAATACTGCTTAATCTCAGCGAAACAGCCCATCCCAATCTCATTCATACAACCAATCCTCCATACCCACAATACATCATGATCACACCAACCCCCCCAAAACCCGTACCATTAAACTTAACCCAAAAGTACCTATTAACAAAACCCTCCTTGCCCTCACTCCATTCGTTTCTCGCTTCGCCCGTCAACCCGTCTTCCACCCATCCGCCCACCTCTATTCCCCCCCCTTTGTATCAGCTTCCTTTCCCTACCCGCAGGGGAGGTAGGCCACTCACTAACGCCAAACAAAGCGCATACGTTAATCCGCTCGCGCCCGATATCCCCACGATCCACGTGGCGGGTGGGTTTGCGGATGCGGTGCGACGGGCCGGGTCTGAAATGTGGTGCCCGCTGTGGCGGATTTGTCGGGGGAGGGTGGTTCGTAAAAGTGGGCGGGTGAGGGTGAGGGGGTGCATTGTGGATAGGTGTAGGTGGTGGTGGTGGTGAAGATAGAAAAGGGGAAGGGATGGGAGGGGAAAGGGGGGAGGGGGAGGTTATAACAGGAGGAGCGGTGGGGGATCAATGGCGTGTGTGGGTGATCAACGACTGCGTGCGGGGAAGCTGAAATGCATGTATGAGATACAAAGGGGGAAGTACTCAGATGTATCTGTATTTTTGGGAATGAGGTACAGACGGGAGGTAGTTATGCGCTGCTGTGCTGTGCTTTCCACCTGTACTCCCCTGACCACATGAATATCCAGCATCTCTCCAGCTGTTTGTCTCAGTATCACAGTGTTCTCTGAAGCTCCAGATCTTCATGCCTTCCGTAACCGTCTGTGTACGTATGTACGGAACCCTTAATACCGCAAGATGCATATTGGTGTGGAAGAAATCCCGTCTTGGAGGTGGTATCATATGGATGTGGTGCGATAATATCTGACTCTCGGGGGCCGACATGATTGGCTTGCACCTACCCCGGACCCCGCATTTCTCCAGCAGTTGCAGGGGAGGGGATTGGTCTGTCTGACGTTTCGCTTCGGATAGGTGCGGGGATCTACCGTGAGTGAGAGGTCAGGAAGTTGGTCAGAGAGAAGATGACATATAAAAGCTACCTCTACTCTAGAAGACAGCAGCCAGTAGAGATGATATAAAAAATTCTAAGAAAGTTGAGTCGGGCACGTGCGGTTTGTAAGGACTCCCACAAGGCGTTCAAGCTACCCCAGATATGTACCCCGGAAGTCTCAGGTTGATGTTGGCTGGGCGGTCAATGCGTAAGCACTCGTGATAATCAAGGGTCACTCAATGTTCCTATTTCCAACAAGTAGAATTCATTATTTCATAACGGTCGCACAAACCACTGATCCAACCAGTATCGTCTCGCATTGGACTATTCCCAAATCAAATCGCAAAACAGCAACACTAATTCCCAAACACCAACCCCAGAGAAAAAAGCCCGAACCAAGAATATCCCATTCCAACACTTAAGCAGCAACTGTAGCCTCCTCCACAGCCTCCTCCATAGCCTCCATGCCAGCCGGGAGTGATGCAAGGATGTGGTCAGGTATCACACCGACACGCTCCTTGGCTAGAAGATCGACCAGAAGAGGGTTAGGACGTCCCAGGCGAGCAGGGATGACAAGTCCTTGCTCAGCCTTGTGGTTGGTGCAGTTCTCCATGTAGCCGTCGAACAAGAAGCAAGAGTCGAGGGGACCCCCCTTAGCTTCGGGATGAAACTGCGTCGACATGATAGGGCGTGTTTTGTGGATCATTCCCTCGTTACTGTTATCATTAAGGTTGATAAAATATTCGGCCCAGTCGTTAGGCACACTCTTGATGTCGACCGCATACCCATGGTTCTGCGAAGTGATGTGGCAGCGTCCAGTAGTGAGGTCGAGGGCAGGAATGTTATGAGCACGATTTCCGTACTTCAGCTTAACCGTTTTCGCACCGGCGGCAAGGGCGAGGAGCTGGTGACCGAGACAGATACCCATGATGGGGCCAGGGTATGAATCCATCAGCTTCCGCAGGTGGTAGACGGTCTTCTGGCAATGGGTTGGGTCCCCAGGACCATTCGAGATGAAGACACCATCAAAGTGATGAGCGACTTTGTGGATGGGGTAATCCCAGGGAAATACAGTAACACTGGCTCCCCGGTTAACGAGACTCCTCAGGATGTTCTCCTTGACACCGCAATCAATGACGGCGACGTGCAAGTCTCCGGAGGATGCAACATGGAACGGTTGCTTCGTGGAGACCTTTGCAACCAGGTTGATCTGTTCAGGATCGACAAAAGCCTCGTCCTGGTCGGCGTCATACTCCTCTCCGATGGTGATCCTGGCCAAGGAACTTCCCTGCTCGCGTAGGTAGGTGACAATCGAACGGGTATCGACCCCACTGATAGCGGGAACGCCCTCACGAGCGCACCAATCTCCCAAAGACTCGATAGCAGTCCAGTGAGAGTACTTCTCGGCATGATCGGCGACGACAATACCAGCAGCCTGGATGTGAGGCGATTCGAAGTACTTGAGTAGACCGGAGTCGTCACGGACGTTCGAGGGTACACCGTAATTGCCAATGAGAGGTTGGGTGAACACGAGAATCTGGCCGCGGTAGGACGGATCGGTCATGGACTCGGGGTATCCAACGAGCGAAGTGGTAAAGACGGCTTCACCGGAGATGGTCTTGCTAGCACCGAACGAGGTGCCGTTGTAAACAGGTCCTCCCTGGTCAATGTTAACATCCGATTGGTAGGAATTCAAGGCAAACCCACCCTGATGGTGAAGGTAGCGCGGTCACGAATCAAAGGCGATGCACCTTTGCCTGTGGCCTGGTGGTTCGGGTTGACGACAGTAGCCAGGAATCTGGTCTGCCTCATAGAGGCAGCCGACATGGCGGGCTTGAAGCCCTTGAGGAGGATCTGTCGAGAAAGCATGGTGTTTTAGGAGATGGATGCCGATGAAATGGGTTTCTTGTTTCTTTCGAAAGAAGTGTTGAGTGATGTGGGTATGTGGAAGCTCTGGTTTAGTTCGAGCTGTTCTTCCAGATATGATCTGTGCGGCCATGTCAGTATAATGCTATGGTAGAATCGTCGTGAAAAATCGGGAGGAGAGGGCATTGCGATATAAATTTTTTGCCGATAAGGATTTCGTACCTGAGATATAGTCCTGCAATATAAATGTCAGCAATTAGATTCGGTAAGTTATTTGCCGTGCACAGAATAAACACCACAGAACCAAATGAAGAGATGTTGCAGGAAGGTAAGAATGGGGGGAAGAATTGTGAATAGGATCACGGAATCACCGCTGGGGCGGAACACACAACCGAAATCGTGGTCCCTTATCTCGGTTCGCGGGGAAAGGGAGGGAGAGGAAATGCAGAGACCCAGTGGTATATACTGACCTGGGAAGTGAAAACGGAGGGAAACAATCGCATAAGCGCAATGTCTGATGGTCCCTTGTCGCCGAGATATCTCTTTACGAGAAGTCTGAAGGCGGCGTTGATTGGGAGAGTTTGTGGGGGTAGAAGTTGTTGTTTCGCTGCAATTGATAAAGAGGAAAGAAGAAGAGAAGAGGCGGTGGAGGAGGGGAGATCTTATCTTGCCGCAGCTGGGGATGGCGTTGGTGTGGTGGTTGTTGATCGTGACAGAAAATTCTGCGGGCTGGCTAGCTGGGAACGGAAAGGCGGGGGATGACGACAGCAAAAAAAAAGAGCCCAAACAAAAAAAATCATCCAGAAACTCGGCGATAGACAGTGCAGATGCAGCTAACTTCAATTCTCTCTGCCTCCAGCTTAATTCCAATCATAAAACCCGCCGATTCACCTCTCCACGCCCTGCGGTGCCGGCCAATCACAGCAGACCAAATTCAGTTGCGCCTTAGCTTTCCGCTTGTGGAACACATTCGGCGTCTTGGCACTGGACGGGATTTTCACTAGAGATCCTGCCTGATGTGTCACACAGCATAACAGCACGAGCAAAATATTCAAGGTCATTAACGTTATTTTTGCTGGAGATTAGATCATCCGAGGTAATCGTGGCGAGCAAAACTCTGACATCGAGCAAAACCTGTCTCTGGCCTTGACAATCAATTTGCGGGGGATAATTTCGCTGCTTGACCCAGACCCTTCTGCGCCTCGATCTGCATGGGTGGGAGAATCACTAAGGGCATCCAAGTGGCTAAAGATGGGGATACGAAAGCCGGCAGCGGTGTGCTGTTAAGTTCATCTTCTGGAGGAATTCGGAAGACAGCAAGCTGTACTCTAGTTACAAGAACGTGGAGATACCTGCCAGAGTCATTGCGAAAGAACGACATCACATTAATTGATGAGAGATGAGTGATGTGATGTAGTCCGTGTGTGGTGATCACGGTATGGTCTGTGACTTCAGCTAAGCCACCTCGCAAACTCAAAGTTGGGGGACACCGCCAGCAACCACTCGCCCCGAGCTCTCTCCTTCGACCGTCCCGTTTCCCCTTCTCTTTCTTTGCTGGCTATCATTCTCGTGGTATTGCGTGTTTGACAGTGCTGTCCTGTTCATCCGGCAGTGGTTGTGCGGCTCTCAATCAAGGCTTTCCCTTGTCGCCGTTTCCCAGACTGCGAACGATCCCGTCATCGGTCCGAGTCGTAGCAGTTCACAGCTAGGGGCCGACGACAAGTGCTGCGAAGTCCTCGGTTTCCTGCTTCTCCGTTTCTCTGCTTTCAGTCGCTCCTTCAACGAGACCATCTTTCCTTGCTGTTCTCTCTGTTCCCCTCCACCTCCCGCCCCTGTGTTGCAGATAGATCCACCAAGCACCACCGCCGATCACATCCATCGACTGACAACCCACCACCACTGCCTCCTCTACCTATCAACCCCCTCGCAGTCATGGATCGCCGCCAGACCTCCGGACGCGGAATATCCAACCAGAACGCCAACATCAACAATTCCAGCTCTGCCGGGAATCTCACGGCTCTCGACTGGGCTCTCGGTCTGCGGTACGGTCTCCCTTCCTCCCCCACCGTTTGCTCTCCTAACACCCCTGCAGTGTCAAGCTCACCACAATCCTCGACGACCAAATCACCGGCTCTGTCTTCGCCTACGACCCTATAACCTCCACCGTCTCGCTTATCACGTCGCCCTCTCCCACCGGACCCGGTCCGCACGATATCCGCATTCTGAAGGTATCCTTCCTCAAGGACATCGTTGTGACCGGTCCCGCACCGGTGGGTGTCAAATTTTCTTCTGCGGAGCCCAGGATTGCGAAGGTTAACACGGGCGCTATTGTGGCTCGCGAGAATGTGGCGGCGGCGGAGGAACAGAGGAAGGCACAGAGACTTGGGAAGGGCGTTAGCAGGGAGGGGCAGGAGATTTTCGATGCGTTGAATAAGACGTGAGTTGCGGGAATGCTCATGATGGGCCTTGTGGAGGCTAATGGAGATATGCAGGATGCCGTGTCGCTGGCATGAGAAGCAGATTGTAGTGTTGGACTCGATCGTGATCAGTGAGCCGTATGCGCTGGTAGATGTTAAGGGAATGATACCAACGCGGTCAAACGGGTTAAGAAAGTGGTGAGTCTACCCCACCCTGATTACGCTCATACATACCGACGACGAGATAGCTCGAGGGAGAGAAACGCAAGATCGAGAGTGGAAGGAGGACTGCAACCCCGATTTCGGGGGATAGGAAGGGAGGTTAGGGGGGGGGGAATATGTGGAAGACGGGTTTCTTTTGTCATCTCGATGAACGGAACGGAACAGGATATGGGAATGGCAGATTAGATCAGCGATGTGGGTGAGCAGCCGCAGAGGCTCAGTATCTATCTGTGCTTCGAGAAAGTCTGAATGCAGAATACCTAGGATTGTCCCTGCGTTTTGTTCGTGACCTTGAACCCTTCATATGTTCGAATTGAGTTTTGCCCTGCATAACGCTAGCGCTGCCCCACCAAGGCCAATCTATAGGTGCATCCACCCCGCCTCGTCCCCCTCAACCCTTCTCACCATGTCAGCCTCCGAGGCCGCCCTCCTCTATGCGGCATCCACGCACAACCTCCCCCTCCTTCGCAGACTCCTAAAAACCACTTCCGCGCAAACCCAGGACCCAACAACTCTCTCCACGCCTCTGCACGCCGCCGTCTCTTCCCTCTCTCCAACCTCACCCCCAAGCACCCTCTCCACCGCCTCAGAAACAATCAAACTCCTTCTCTCCAACGGCGCAATCTGGAACGACCTCAACGCCGCCGGCGAAACCCCCGGGTGCATCGCATGGAAGAATGGCGCCTCGGAGTGTTACGAGCTTCTTGTTGACGCTGGGGTTCGCGCCGAGATGTTACTGGGGAGAATGGCAGGGTGGGGGGTATTAGACAGCGATGATGAGGAGGAGGAGGGAGAGGGAGAGGAGAAGGAGCCCAAGGACGCAGATGTAAACACGGATCGCTATCTCTCCGCGCCGCTCACGTACGACGCCGAGAAGCTCGTCGACGAAGACGCCAACGGGGTGATGATGGCGTGGGAAACGGGGATTATGCAGCGGTCTGTTGAAGAGCTGCTTCCGCCGGCTGCGAAGGGAATGCGGGTTCTCAATGTTGGGTTTGGCATGGGGATTGTTGATGCGGCGTTTCAGGCGCGCTTGGATGGGGGGAAACATGTGATTGTCGAGGCACACCCGGATGTTTTGGCGAAGATGGAGAAGGACGGGTGGATGCAGAAACCTGGAGTTGCGGTGCTGCAAGGGCGGTGGCAGGAAGTCGGCTCCCCCCTACCCTCCAGGGACCGTTAATATACTAACATGTGTAGGCTCTCGCGCCGCTTCTAGAAACCGGCGAAGTGTTCGACGCAATATACTTCGACACCTTTGCGGAGGAGTATTCCTCGCTGAAGACGTTTTTTTCGGAGTTTGTGATAGCACTGCTGGCGGAGGGCGGGAGGTTTAGTTTCTTTCATGGGTTGGGTGCGGATCGGAGGGTCAGCTGGGATGTGTATACGAGGGTCGTGGAACTGGATTTGTTGGATGCTGGTCTGGACACGACGTGGATTGACGTGGAGATTGATGTGGGCGACGAGGAGTGGAAGGGTGTTAGGAGACGGTATTGGGATGTTGGGGGGTGTATAGATTGCCGGTTTGTGGGTTTATTGGGTAGATGGGGAAACAGCGCATTTGAAAGAAGTCCCAATAGAAAAAGAGTGTTTTTTCCAGCGTTCAGCAAGCGTTTGGTAGCACTAGATGGATGGATTCGAAAGACGAGTACAACCCTATTTATACACGATTTTCAGAGTCTAAAAGTTGGTTATCCCTTGGAATGGTCCCATAAAGCTGAGCACCCGGAGCATAACCTTAACCACCACAATTAGCACAACCGCCAAACAACCACAACCGCCAAAACCACTACTACCATCGCCAAACCACGCCAGACGCACCATGCTCAAACGGAAGTCGAAACACGACAAGCCCACCAATGTGGCACCGAGCCTTCCTCCTACTAAGCGCTCCAAGGCCACCCTCAGTCGATGCCTTATACCGGCAATCTCACATAGACGAATTTAGCTGAGCTACCAGGCCATCTCGACTTTGCTATATCGCAGTATGGTCTCGAGAAGGGTGTGCTCTTTCTCAAACACACCTACTCGTTCTCGATCGACGACCTCAGAAGAACCCTCACGAAGCAGCAGCTTGCTGTCAGTTTCTCAGATGTCAAATACTCCGACATTGCATTGGGGTACTGACTTGATCCGCGGGAAAAGTCCCAAGATGCCGAAGTATTCCCTATGACTCGAGCGCGGATTCCAACTAGCTTATTGGGAGAGATGGTCTCAAGTCTTAACTAGATACGGACCGCCTGAAAAACATGCGACTGAGGATGCTAGATCAAGATTCCTAGCCCTGCTGTTAACCATGTTATCGTGAAGTTTGGGGTGCTCATCCAAAATACTCCCAGAGCATTCTTGAAGGTCGGGTTACCACGGAAGGTCGAATCGAATACCAGTTCCGGGTTTTGGCAACTTCGCTGTTTTATTCACTGAGACGAAGATGTATGTTGGTGACAACGCAGAGAGACTTAATTTTATTGCACACGTTTATTCGCATGCATGGTGACTGGAACTTTGTATCGGATTCCTCAGTTAATTATGTAGTATAGGTTCTAGCTGAAGGCGACGCTTGTGACTATGATATCTTCCAACAAGGATTCAATATACCTGTCCCCGGGATCCTTTGTGACGGTACTTACATGTTTTTCCGCTTCAAACGCCATATGAAATCCGGCAAAGCCGTACGTCCCCGGGTTTGCAGGGGCCCGGTTCCAGGACCATCTGGACAGGTGGTAGTCACTTTTGCGCTTCTGAGGATTCAGATTAGTTTGTGAGTACATCTACTTCATCCTGCTCACTGGATTCACAGAATCCATCGTGACCTATTATGGAAAGGATCGTTCGGATGGGAGACCCTCTGTAAATTATTGGCATAAAGCCGGCGACCTGTTTGGATAAAGTAGTGGAAGCAGCAGCAGGTGCTCAGATGCTGAAGGAATCCAGAAAGGAATTCCCCTTCCGCAAACCTAACCAGGCGGCTCACAAGGCGCGGAATTTGATCGACAGAGTGTCGATGCCGCTCGTCAGGCCAGACCGATACGTGTATATCCTCTTAGCATTGATATTGGCCAAGGATATCTTGGTGATGCTTGAGATTCGATGGCGTACAAGTGTTTCGGTCGTGTTTTATTGTCTCCAGACTGCTGGGAACTATAATTCATATCTTGGGAACCGCAGCTGGGTTCGATGCGAAGTTTAATATGCATGATAGTATTGGATTTACATAGCGCCACAGGACGCCTTTCATTTGCCCATTCTCGAAGTGCATGTACTCGTACGTTCACAAAATTAACGACCGCCATAGTTATGCCACCTGTGGCGCTATAAGATATACCGGATACCGTCAGACTCTACAATATAGAGAGGGTTCATGCTGAGCGAGCCCACACTTTGACTGAGCGTTTAACCGGAGACAGTAGTACTCTATACAAGTTATTCAACGGACTTGATTGGAGCGCTCGCTCTGGGGGCAGGCACACCCTCTATATATACCTCAGCTAGTTAGCCCTGATATTGAGGAAATCGCTGTAGGATATGTATAGGTGATCAGGTCTAGAACTCGACAACTTGCGAGCGGCGATGGTTCCCCGCCGTGCTGATATGCAGCACAAACTAGAAAGGATCTGCCCAGAGTTGATTGGCTGGCTTTCCACAGAAATCCCGGTTTATCAGAAAACCTCATTGATTTCCGCCACCCGCTAGCTGATGCTGGTAGTGGCAATAAAACCCTAACCCAACACACTATAACTGACTGGTGGAAATAATGCTCCAAGGAAAATTTTGCCATCGATACTTCACATACCAACGTAATTCAGCCCAGCTTCATATTCCTGAAAAGGTCCGTAATATAAAGATAGTCCGTGAGGGAGCTTGGGATATTAGCGTGGTATAATATCAGATTTAAAGTATCACCCTATGTATATCCCCTGTGCTGGTGAAAAATTCTGCAAAGGTCTACAGTACAAGCCACTAAACACAGCAAAAGGATTATGGTTGGTAGTCGGTTGGCGGAAAGGAGGCGATTATTCAATGATAACGTTCAATTGACCAATCGATGCAACCTGATTGATCCTTAGTCGGTTTGTAGAATTGTTTACCATTGCAGGGATACGCTTTGATTATCACGGAGCTAGAGTCCAAACTTCACCAACAACATCCGACTACGTGATTGTGCAGTTAACGAGAGGTGAATTGGCAGAGGTCATTGTGTGAGAAGCACTTACTCTTACTTACTAAGTACCTCTGATTGTCCGACAACAGCACAACATTCTCGAGAAATGTCATACTAGCTTTCTTCCTTCTTCGCTTCCCACCGCCTATTACACAGCCTGCGATGAATCCTCTCGTTAGAAATACGGTCCCGACACGTCTCTTCTTGGATTTCGGGTGGGATGCTCGCGTTAGCTTGTCTTGTGTGCAACACGATTATCGACGATTGGAGTTGACATTGCAGCTGTACGTTCCGATTGCTAACTACATTCGAGGTTTCAAATGGATGAGTGTTTGCTGACGTATTTACCGCAGACAGTACGCCTCTACAGGCCGCACTAAAGTAATACCGGGACCCGGAAAACGGCGGATCTCCATTCCAGGTGAAATAATCAAAGCCAGAGTCGTAGAGCCATTCTTCGGCCCTGGCTTAGTCTATACAACTAGTAATACATATGATTCCATTACGCGCAAGCATTTAGCTGTAGTGAGATCTTACAATCTCACGGAGGGTGTTTAACTCTTGTTGTATGGGGAATCGCCAGTTTTAGGGGACATACACCCGATGCAATTCAAAATTCCAGACACCTCCAGTAATCGATTTGAAGATAACGGTGATGAATCAGAGGATATCAGGGATGACAACGAGGAACTCCAGGATCAACCCGATAAGGAGGTGTTGAAAGGTGTTGAAAGGTGTTGAAAGGTGTTGAAAGGTGTTGAAGCGCTTGATATAGTGGCGAAGCCGGAGTATTAGTAGTGAACTGGTTGAACCAAGAACCACAATTCTTCCAAGGTCGCTATACTGTAGCGGGCGGTGAGGATGATACAGCTTCGGCGCCTGACACCAATTTTTTAAGATACAACAGCTATCTGACACATTTTATGGCTGATACAGTGCAAGATTGACATGTTATACTAGAGGTACAAGTGATGGTTAATAGCAGAGAGTAATCAATAGATGGTGATTTTTGTGGGGTATGAAAGGTTCCAAGGCAGTGTTGATGGCTCATGCCTCTGCGAAAACTTAATTTTCTCTTATGAGTATTATCTACTGACATTTTAGATAACAATCTACATCGGACTCCTCTTCTCTGACCGATTGTTTGTAGATACAACACTTCTATGACAGATATTTTCCATGATACATTTTTGTTCTGACATTGACACTTATATTATATTTGGAGATACGAACACCGTGTCTGACACCTGACGTATCATCCTCACCGCCCGCTACAGTATTTTACTTCTTACCATGCTGAGTGTGGTTGAGACTAGGATTTCCCTGCGTTCAATGGGGGTTCACCCCTGGATGCAGGAGGCTTTAGAAACGTAAGAATGGCTAGATTGTTATTGAAAGGAGGACATTGACGGTAACATTGAACGAGTCAGTGAGTACATTCAACCATCTGGCCAAAGCTATTGTAGCTGATAATACCAATCCAGTGGCAAGCATGGCAGCCTGTCATTATACTCTCTATCGTAGAGATGCAGAAGTAGGGTAGAGGAGGGTGGAAGAAATGTGTACTTAGTTTGCTGGCGAAGAAAGGGGGAAAGGAGATTAGGAGGGTACGACCCGGATCCAAAGAGGACTGCGGGGACACCCAAGGTTCACACTGGAGATGTACCGGGGAAAAGGATTTAGATATGCCATGGCCGCAAGTGGCCGAATGCAATATGATTAAAACAAACAAACAAATCGTAGAGATGCTTGCAATAGAGGAGTACAAATTAGATGCAGGATTGTGAGGGGTTGAGGGCTGCATTCTGTTGTGCCGATATTGGGGATCCCGAGCCCCACTACCCCCTCAGCAACTCAGCAACTTATATAAAATTCTTCTAATATTACCAAAGGTAGCTGCTACCAATTCAGCTTTCCCAACGACCTCCGGATGACAACTGATATCACAACGACGACAATGTTTCCAATACCTTTTAAACATCCCCGGATTGTCCCTCGGTATAAAGCTCGTATTTCCTGCAATTAATATGGATGGAGGAGGAGGAGGAGGAATATACGCTTCAGAGCCGTTTGGGGATTGTGATCCCGATAATACCCAATACCCAATACCCAAGGTCCTGTTGTTGCCAGGACGCCTTCCGAGAATGGGATTCCAAGTGCGGGACTACTCGCTGTTGAGTATTATACGTAATGTAACACCTCTCACCCGCCGCTTTGTGGGAGAAGCGCAAGCTTAAGTTGACGAAAGAAGCGAAAATAGTTAAGGCTGGTATGCGAAGAAGGGGCAGGCCCAAGAAAGATGATAAACAGAAGATACAGGAGAAGGAGGGAAACTCAGGGTAGAACTAAAGCGATTGCGAAGTGCTTCATGTGACAAAAAGGGGAGGTAGCTAGAAACCTCAGAGAAGAGAAGAAAATAGAGATTGATTGCATTTGCTATCTACATTCTGCCTTCGGTCTCGTTCTCGACTTTTATATTTTTTTGTATGTAACATTCATCGGACCTTTCATAGAGTACTTTTTTCTATATCATTCTTCGGGATATAAATAATTCCAGTAAACCCATTTTCAGGAACCTCTTCCGTTGCAATGAATCCCAAACATCTTACCCTATTAGCATCATACCTAACAACTTATATCGCGGAAGGGAGAGAGATAAGCGGTGGTACTCCATCGGTAGAAGAGGCTCTAGGTGTTTGTGGTGGTATGCGTGGGGAGTTTTATTGTTGCAATTGTGGTGATGTACCCCAGCATGGTAGTGAGGTCTGTAATAAAACCTAGTGGGCCTGCTCTTCCCTCCGAGTATTATTCCATACGTACAAAATCATTTCCAAACCTTTGAACTGAAAGCAACGCGGCAAAAACAAGGCAAACTTAAAAAACGACGAAGAAAACGAAATGTCAGTGAGGTTGCCGCTTCGGGGGGGTGGAGGCCGCCGGTGCGGCCGCCACTCCTCCTGGACTCTCTCGTTCGGGCTGAAAGCCTTTCACTGGGTGTAGAGTCTGAATCAACAAAACTTAAATAGTGGTGCGGGTGGGTGGGTTGATGCTGAAGCCGCTGCTTGCCTGCCCACTGCCGCTCCGCTCCCTCCATATATACTCCTTTCCTTCGCTCCAGACTTCCTCTGCTCGGGTGCGAGCTCCCATCCTGGTCCTGGCTCGAACTGAAACTTCTAACTTAAACTCAAAGTTGGCCGCCCTCGCCTCCGCTATCCCTTGGTCGGCCCCGGCCTTCCTCTCCTCGCCTCCGCTGGCCGCCCGTCAGGTCTTAAGCTTTCTCTAGGTCGTTCTCGCCGGTTCCCGCCCCCCCAGTCGCGTCCACTAGCCCTCAGTCAAGCTGAACCATAATACGATGAATGCTACTATGACCGGTTTCTATTGTGCAGCCCACATACCGTATAAACAGCGTAGCAGAGGAATAGACGGCGCCGAGTTTAATTTATACTTTCTGACAAATCAAGTCGAGTGATATCAAATCAGCTCAAGCAGTCTATATCTACAAACCCGGGCATTTCTCATTACAGTTTTGATAGCCTACACCTTGACAGCGAGAGCAAGTAGGAGGGCTTCACTTCTTTGATACGGTGGTAGCTGGTAGCGATGGTTTTTGGCTCTTCCTCTTCTGTATGCGGCTAACTTGCAGAATTTCCACTATAAACTCGTTTACTGACAAAGATGCTGGACCGGGGCGCTTCTTTTCCGGAAGCACAGGACGGCGTATGGGACGAAGTGCTGGAGGAGGTTCATGAAGCCGGTGTTGGACAAAATCCGGCAGTGTGACTGCTGAGGCGCTCAGCGGCGAGTCAAATTGAAAACCTTGGCTGATCAACTGAGGAAATCACATTTATATACAGGTAGCCTGAGCACAAAGAAGAAAATTCGACAGTTGAGGTTGGACAAAGTTAAACCCGCCTCGCTATCGAGCTCTCTCAACCAATGAACCTTAATTAAACTCGGCGCCGTCTATTCCTTTGCTACGCGGTTTATACGGTATCTTTGTGGGATTTAAGCAATATGTCGTGTGATTTGGATGTGTGTTTATAATATCTCACTTTAGGCGTAGTTGCCGCGAAAGATTAGTCGTGAAGTTTAGACACACTTTATGTGCCTTGAGATCATCCGTTATTTGAGCCATTGATATGTGTTTCACCAAATCCTCGCCACCCCCACATGAGTATAAGTCGGAGATAATAGTGAAATTGGGGATTGTAGCGCAAGATCTGAACGTGTCGATAATCATAGGATACGGTATGCGTGACAAGATAATCGATATGCGGGGCGGCTGAGGGATTCGGGCGGGTCACGACGAATCTGACACTAACTGGTGCTGCAAAATAGTAAAGCTGCAAATCCAACAGCAATTTGTTGCAGGCTGCAAATCTAGCAACACTTCATTGGAGTTGAGAAAATCTTGTGAAAATATAATATACTCAGTGTTCCTAACCGGCCCGGCCGGCCCGGCCTCCATTCTGAAAGCCTGCGCTAACGGCGGCCCGGCCCGGCCTGAACCAAAAGCCGGCCTGCACGTGATTTAATGAGCCTGGGCCGGCCTGCCTGCAAGGAATAGGTGGATATTTGGAGTCTTGGACTACAGTGATGGGCCGATGGCAGGGTTATGAACTTATGATAGATCATGGTTGAGTTTACTTTGGAGGTTTTCTTAGTTTAGGACTTTAGGCAGCAGCAATGGGTGTCATTAAACAAAATATGTTTATGCTTGTTCTATTGAACTTATAAGTTGGCAAATAAAGCCTGTAGGCCGGCCGCCCGGCCACCAAGAAAAAAGCCGCCCGGCCGCCAAGAAAAAGCCGCCCGACCGGTCGGAAAAGCCTGCAGGCCCGGCCCGGCCCTGATTTAAAAGCCGCCGCTAAGGCCGGCCGGGCCGCTTAGGAACACTGAATATACTTGCTTAGTCCTGGGGTTTTCTGGCATATGAGCCAGAGTTAGCTGCTGCAGTAGCCCTTCGTTGGTAGCAACTATTCCTATAAGGACCATAACCGCATGCTTCCCAGTCTAAGAGTTCAAGAACGGAGACCAAGAAATTGATCAAAGGCAGGCAAAAAGCGCAACCATTAGACTCTACACATGTAGAAAAGGGTAGGAATTGGTTACAACTCTGGTTGCACACGCATCTACGCGACGGTAATTACTCATTGATATTCACTCGATTTTTTTCGATGGTGGTTGGGTGTAGAGTACAGTCTCCAGTCTCATCGTGTTAACATGCCGTATAACAGGTGAGCCGTAACGGGACTTGGGCGAGCCAGAATCTCTCAGCTGCCCCGCACATCGAGGCTTTCATTCAGCGTGTTCCCAGACAATACCCTCGAGCTCCATGGGTGATACCTGAGTACGCACGCTGTTGGGGAACGAGGAAAGAGGCTACTTATGAGTCAGTTGGGGCGAACAATCACATTACCAGTGCTTGTCTTGGATAAGAAAAAGTTAGATATGTTCCGACCCATACGCCAAATTTTCCCGTTGGCCAACAGGTTGCAATCGATCCATACGCCAGTTGGGTATGTTCACCAACAGTATAAATTGCCAGTGGTCTATCAAAGACCCTTCTGCTGCAGGATACATATCCCCCTGCTCTTTCTTCCAGGGTTTCTTGTTGCTCGTTCCTCAAAACATGTCTGATTCTCGAGTGTAAGATCCTCTCTTTCTAACATAGTTTCTCTAAATACTTACAGGCTAGCTGTGTCAAATTTTGTGACCCGTACAGACTCAGTGTAATACTGGCTATAATACTAGTATAATATGAGCATGTATACGTATACCCCTTCTAACAGCTGACGACATTCTATTCTGGCAGACAGGTACCGGACATGTGTAGAGTGATCTGGACCTGGGGATAGAATATGCAAAAGCAAGGAGAATAGTATTCACAGATGAACAGATTATATTATAGCAGAAAGACTACTGGTAATTTGCACTGTACAAGAATTAGAACGTGGCCCAGTGTTTTCACCAGTCCGGACGGACCCAGTCTGGGGTAGGGCTCAGTACGGTCCGGTCCACCAGAGGCTTGGGACCGGACTGGACTCCAGACAGGTAGTCTTGGACTGGACCGTTCCAGTCTGGACCAGTCCATTCCTATTGAAGGTACTTATCCAGACTTGGTATGGCTCCTATCTAGTGACCACTAAAACCATCATTTTTCCCTACTTTTAACCACTGGACACGTACAAATAGACATCTAGAGTACAATTATTCTAGTTTAGTGTGGGTTTCCAGTCCAATAAGGCATATTTATCCCATTATTAACCCGATTTCAGCAAGTAAAAATCTAACCCTGCAATGCAGTCCAGGGCCAGTCCGGACTGAGTCTGGACTGGTCTGATGAAATGTTAGACTGGTCCGATTCCAGTCCAAAAAATCCTTGGACCGTACTGGACTAAACCCGGACTGGTCCACCCCCGGACCGGTGAAAACACTGACGTGGCCAAACGGTCAGCTGGTATGCTAACTGGACTGTTTGGCCAGTGGGTTGACCAGTACACCAAGTTGACCAGTTGGGTACAGGTTAACCCATTGGCAAGGTGGTCGTCCGGTTGGCAACCTGTCAACAGGAAAATTTGGCGTATGGGTCGGAACAGATATAAATCAAGGAATGTGTACAATAGTAAGCAGTAAAGCAGTAAAGCAGTAAAGCAGTAAAGCAGTAAAGCAGTAAAGCAGTAAAGCAGTAAAGCAGTAAAGCAGTAAAACAATGCATTACGCCCAATATTTCCAGCTCATCTTCATATGCTACAGCGGGCCCGGGTGAGATGAATTTAGTAGGAGTCACAATTAGTCACGCTTTCGCTTAGCCGTAGGGGAGAAGAAAGCAGGTCTGGATAAGAGCCGAAGGAATTCCCGCGCTAAGCTAAGTTAGATCCTAGGCGCATGCAAGGAAAGTTTAAAGTGAATGAGAAACAAACCAAAAACCTCTTGGAGCACTTTTGCAACAGTTCAAGCCCCCGTATGGATGAAGGGCGCCCACAAAAGAGGCTGGTTCCGTTTCGTGTCTCGTAACCTCTTCACAGCGTTATGCCACGCGACGGCAATTCTCCGATGTCCTTCATCGTTCGAGCTCTCTTGGCTGTTGAAAAGTGAACCATAAAAGTCTTTCGCAAGCTCCATACAGGCTACATCTCCTGATCCCCACATGGTTGCGAGCACATGGCTGAACCCGGCAAGCTGGAATCCGCTAGCAATGTGTATTGCTTCGTCGGCCAAGGTCTCTGAAGGGTTTTCTGCTGTGCAACACGCAGAGAGATATGCCAATTGTGCTCCATCGACATTTGCATTTGATATATCTCGAACCGACAGCATATCGATTTCAGGTTCACCACTCCCCAACTCCAAATTGAAGGAGCAGACAGCTATCTGACGGGTTTTGGTTGTCCGAAACTCCATGGCACGCAAAGTGCACGACGTGGTGCGAACGAATTTCGCCGAGGATCTGCTTGGCACTTGGCTGGAGCAGCTTTGTTGTTCGAACCGCCCCTCCTTTAACGATGTTAATGATGCCGTTAGCCTCTTTTTCCACCGACGGGAGAGGAGAACAACTGGGCGTCGTTGGCATAGTGACCAAAAGAAGTCGAGCGTCAGGTTTGCTGATAATATTCTGTCCCTGGGATTTTTGCAAAAGATGGCTCTCCACTTGGCCGAACAGTTTCAATTCCTTCTGGCGAGCATATGAAAGGGCCTTAATGGTTGGTATATATGAAGAAACAGCCTGACTTAGGGTATTCCGAATCTAACCTTCAGAGTGGTCGCCGGCTGCATGAAAAGGTGCCATGCTCAACATCCCTACACCAATCCACCAAACTCGAGTCTGACTTTTAAGGCCAGTGATTTCACTGCGCTGTAGTTCTGCAAAAACCGGCTCCACCGCTACATTCCACAGCCATAGAAGAAACTCTTGGATTAGCTTGTTTCTACGAGCAAATGTCCTCAAACTCCCCTTGATTATCTTTCGACTCATCCTTTTCATCCAGCCTCTGGCTTCTCCATAAGCTAGTTTCGGGAGCGTCAATGCCTGGATGGCCGAAGATGTAACGATAATGGCATCGCTGCGGAGGTTGGTGCAATTGAAGACCACAATTGGGCCATCTGTTGCCATAGTCATGAGGTTATTCGGAGGAGGGGGAAGTAGAAATCCTTCATGGCCAGGTAATTGCCTAATCGCAATTAATGCTTCTTCCAATTCATCAATCGCCTGCACGCGTCTATGTAAGATGGAGCCTCCCTGTTGGTCATTGTTTATGACGCATTTTTCCTTTGATTCAATCGGAGTGTCGACCTCAAATCTGAGGCTATCAAATTTATCAGAAATGTCAGGATGTGTGCTTCTGAGATCTGTAAGATCACTTCTGCAATCAATCACATAGCCTATGATAATCCCGCGGCCCAGTTCTAGTAACTGGAGAGCGTGAGACGCTTCCTCTCCTGCCTGAAGTGCAACGGAACCAGCGTCTGTTGCAAGATTGCAAATTGTTGACAGCATATGTTGCTGATCATCCCGTCCGAGAGACCGTGGACTTACTTTTGGCATCATTGCAATGGCGCCTTCAAGGAGTGAACTCGCCTCTTTCCACCTCTGCCTGAAAGCAAGAAAAACTACAGCGCGGCGCGCCCCTCCTATTCGGTGCAAAGGCGGTGACGTTTTGCAGTGCCAAGCTTCAGTAAAAACTCGGAGACAATCATCGAAACACTTTTCAGAACCAATATTCTCATATTTTGATTCTAGATGATTGCCCAGGTTTCTGAGGTTTCTTGCTCGATTCGGGTGATCAAGGGGAGTCGCCGAAATCGCCTCTTCGCCGTGCTTGATGGACCGGTGTAGGTCTTCCAGGTTACCCGTCTGCTTAAAGACGGTAAAAAGCACGTTACCCAGGTTGTTGTGTATGTTCCCTCGATTCGGGTGATCAAGAGGAGTTGCCGCAATTGCCTCTTCTCCGTACTTGATAGCTCGGTGTAGGTCTTCTATGTTGCCCGTCCGATCATAACTTCGGGCGTATATGGCAATTAAATTTTCGAGACTAGTTGATCGATCCGGATGATTGAGGAGAGTTAGCAACATTGCCTCTGCACCGTATTCGATGGCTAGATGTAGGTCATCTATATTGCCCGTTCGCTGAAAGCTTGCTAGACACATACCACCCAGGTTGCTGAGTCGGCGTGCTCGAGCTGGGTGATCAAGAAACAGCCTCTTTACCGCGTTTCATGGCTAGGTTTAGGTCTTCCAGGTTTCCCGTCTGACTAAAGCTTCGGGCGTACATGGCGCCTAGGTTGTCAAGGCTGTTCCCTCGAGATGGATGATCTAGGGGAGTCAACAAAACTGATTCTTCACCATAGTTGATGGCCAGTTGCCGGTCATCCAAGTTGCCCGTACGCATAAATTTGTTTGAGAGCATGGCAAACATGTTGTTCAGCTTGGCTGTCCGTTTCGGGTGATCAAGGGGAGTTATTGACATCGCTTCTTCACCGTAATTGATAGCCAGGCGCAGGTCATCTATGTTGCCCGTCCGCTGAAAGCTGATAAAGAGCATTTCGCCCTTTTCGGAGAGCCTCTTCCCACGGTCCGGGTGATTGGGAGGTGTTAATTTAATCGACTGTTCAATCAGCCTTATAGCAAAGCCGATGTCGTTCAAGTCTCCTGTTCGCTCGAATCTGTTGAAACGCATCGCGGCCCAATTATATAAAGCCTGTGCCCGATGAGGATGATCTAGAGGTGATTCGACTATAGCCTGCGACACTTCGATAATAGCTGCATCAAGGTATCTTAAGTCACCTAGTCGGACATATTTTGCGTAAAAATCGTATGAGGCTTGCATATGCTGTGCCGGATTGTGGCTGGGGTGGTTGTTGTTGTTGTTTATTCATACTGTATTTACTCTAGCTAGAGTATGACAGGACCCTTATCACCCCCGCCTCCGGGCGAGCCGGTTAGATGGCGGAGCTCCCACCTGCTACCCTTCATCCCCGCGTGGCTGGGGTGGTCTGAAGTGGTTACTGCATTGGATTGCAATGTGGCTACCAGAGGACTGTTCGAATTGGGCCAGATCTCCTGCTGTTTCGAGAGTAACAAGGCGATATTCTTCCGTACGGCTGTTTCAACAACAGGATCTGGAGGAATCGCTTCCAGTGCTAACTGTGCGAACTGCATTGCAAGGTCACGATCGTCAGTGCTTCGCGTATTGTCAATCTGGCTACAGAAAATCCTGCACAGGTTGCCGAGTCTGACCGCTCGATCGGGATGTTCGGGAGGAGTTTCTGCTACTGCTCTTTCGGCCAGTGTGATGGAATCGTCAAGACAACTGTCATCTTTAGTCCGTTCGTAGTCTGAGAAGAGGACGTTGCTAAGTTCTGCGCTTTCATATCCGCCGTCATGAGGTTGAGCACATTCCGAAGCGTGGGTCGATGCATCTCTCGTGCAATCCTCATTGAGTGTTTGATCTAGGAGGCCTTCCATCTAATATCCGGCCTAGCAGTTAGTGCTGGCGATATACTTTCTAGTGTCTGCTGTTGCGGCCTTACCTTTTGGCAAGCTATATTGTTGGAACGTGTAGTGTAACTTCGTTTGTTTGCAGCTTGCTGATTCGAACGCTGTTAGAATTTCTTGTGTGTTAGAAATTGTATTGAAAGTAACGGGCGCGGTGAACAGTGCAGAAGCGATGCTGTATTCTAGCTACACGACAGCTCGTATGCATATATACATGACATGAACAAAATTGACCCCTCTCCAGCCGGTTGTCCAACCCTTTGGTTGAGCGATAATTCCAATAGGGTGTAGGTCTGTCAAACCGGATTCGTGGAGACGAGTCCTCCCACACCGACAATAAATATATTTTTTCAGGCTGCAGCCATATTACAGTCCCAGCGGTATGTGAGGGTAAATTTTACAGTTGTGCTTTTGGAGTGTCAGCAGCACAACTTCGCTCGAGCAAATGGCAATTTTATAGGGGCGAAGGAGTGTACATTCATGTACATGTGGGAATATCACCCTCATGTTACACTGACATGCACGATTCGCTGCATTGGTGAAGTGGCTCAATTTGAAGCGGGGAGGTTCAATTCGCTCTGCAGCATCCGTGCACATATCTATTCCGACCAATACGCCAAATTTTCCCGTTGGCCAATTGGTCGACCTATAGGCAAAGCAGTCAACCCTTTGGTCTATGGGTTGACCAGTTGGCCAATGAGAAGACTTGGACTATGGGTCAACCCATTGGTAAAGCGAGCAGCTCTTTTGGCCTATCGATCAACCCACTCGCAACAGGATAACTTGGATTGACTCCTTCAAGGCGTTCGGCTTTTCCTTTGGAAATATCAACCAATTTTTGTACATACTCACTAACTTTTCCCGTACTGAATGAGGTCTTTGTAGCTGCATTACTCTTAAGGTCCACAAGGAACTCCTGGAAAACTGTGTATTTACAAAATCCTTCATTAATCTAGGAGGGAGTACTATTAGTACCAGAAGCAGCTGATGTAGGTGCTATAGTTAGAGTGAACCCAGTGGAGGTGCCAGTAGTCACAGTGATGGTGTTGGGAGCGAAAGAAGTCATTTTTATAGTCGATATAATTTCTGATAGAGTTAGGGGCGCAAGATAGTCACTGTGATGAAGAAGTAGGACAGTTGTGATGTGTGGAAGTTTAATAGTTGACAGAAATAGTCCTTCCCAACATCTTACTTGGCACCTCGGTCGGTTGGCATATCAGTTGACCTATTCACCAAGATGACGAGTTGGCATATGGGTCAACCCATTGGCCAACGGGAAATTTGGCATGTGAGTCGGAACATATCTTATCCTACTCTATCTGCGTGTGCCACGCGTAACATGACGAAATTGTATATCTTTGATCTGTAAATAGTATGGCCATATCCCATACCTAGGTAGGTATACGTACTGTTGGAGGTGTGCATTGAGAGAGACGATCTTGATTGTTGTGTTGCCATCCGCCTGGAGTATAGTACTAGTACCTGCACGTTGAAACTTGCGTGCTTAACGACGTATACGCGTACGCGGTAAGCCAGGCTTACTCTCGGTTTGTAAACTTTACTTTCAACGTTTGTCGCGCGCGTGCAGCACTTTCAACATTTGTACAGAGCAGATTTTGTAGATTGTTGGTTTCAAAGAAATATTGAAATTAACGTTTATATTAGCACAACAGAGTAATTATAAATTTATAGAAACTGCACTCATCTTTATTTCATTTCATACATCCTGGTGAAAACGTATACGTAGTTGATTAATTGCCCTGTCATGATCATGCAGTTAAAGCTTCCACCATCTGTATATATATCCTCTTCCGCAATTCACAATCCCCCATTTCGCCAATTACACTCCCATCCCCACCTTTTGACACCACTCCTCCACAACCCCCCCATAATCCCTCGGTCTATACGTCCCCACCCACTCGCTCAAAAAAAACCCCTTCCTCCTACATTCCAACCCCAGATCTCTCAACAACAAATCCACATACGCCACATACTCAAACGTAACATTTGGACACTTCTCTCCGAGGTTCAAATACCGCTTTCTAAACCACGCATTCGCTTCCGCCACCTCTGACTTCATTTCTTCAATAGGAGGTAGGTGTAGTTTATTTTCAAGATATGCAACCGCCCACAACGCTTGTATCTCGGAAATTATCGCAGTGCCGGAGGTATGCATTGTTCCCACGAAAGCAATAGAGCGATCGCCGTTGAGAGGGGCTGTGAGACGGTAGAGACGGGATTGTGTTTTAGTGCGTGGGATAATGCGGTAGGGGGGTGGAGATTGGAGCATGGGGAAGGAGTTAAGGATAAGGGATTCTGCCACGGCGTCGAGTTTGGCCCACTCTTTGTGGATTTCGATTGGTACAGCGGAGATAGGGACGGGAAGACCAAGTTCTAGCGCGAGAGGTATGTCGAAACGAGTGTCATTACGGATCCATCCTGTGGCCCAGATAAGGGCGTCGGCGGTGAGTGTGGTGTCGTTGGAGAGGTGAATTTGGTTGTTTGTGATGGAGGTAATCTCAGCCCGATGAACAGTCACCCTATCGCTTTTA
Source organism: Trichophaea hybrida (assembly GCA_015178995.1). Lineage (NCBI taxonomy): Eukaryota > Fungi > Ascomycota > Pezizomycetes > Pezizales > Pyronemataceae > Trichophaea > Trichophaea hybrida. The sequence goes on along the minus strand of WHVE01000007.1, from coordinate 82,496 downwards.
TGGATGTAATCGAAGAAATCAGTCTGGCTGATGACGCCAGTTGTTGTCGACCCGGACCAGAAGTGACCCAGCTCGCCTAATTCCGGTAGCAATTTCCTCCCGTTCTCGCTGGAGTAAAGCCCATGCTTTTTGTGTGCTATGTTCGTGATTGATTTCCACCAAAAACGGACTATGTGGTTCCCTAACGCGGTGCCGTGAAGGAAGCGGGAGAGCCAGCTCTGGCGGTTGTAGATACATGGGTTCATTGCTGCAACAAGTCGCATAGGACTTAGGTTGGCGCTTGTTTGGCCTAGGGATTTGGCAGTAAACATTGACTGTCTTTGTGTCAGTCGTGATGCTGTTATATTGTCGTGTCACCATCTATCTCACCCCAACTCCTTGACCAGTTGTCCGTATCACCCAATCAACATGCTTCCCGGCTGACGCCGCATGGTACACAGCGTCAAACGCCGACTTACTACCACCATAAACAACCACTCTTTCAACTTCATCAGACCGCACAAACTCCTCCTTCTTCTTCAGCTCAATACTATGGAACGCCGGAATCGCATCCTCCCCAGAAACCGGGATGTTAGGAATAAACGGCATCGAAGTGAGCCCAGTCGCAACAATAAGCTTTCGGCAAAATATTCTCTGCATCGTCGTCGGATTGCGAAGCTGAAGCCCCCACCCGTTGTCATTATCCGCCTTCCTTATCGCCTCCACGGCGCAATGATACCGAATCCTTCGGTGAAGATCAAACTTCTTAACAAATCGGTGGAGATAATGCGTCACATCCTCCCCGAGGACATATCCCTCCTCTGTCGTCCCCCTGTGCTCCATCGAGAGGTCAGAAAGTTCTAATCCTCCCAAGGCATTGTGAGTCCGCAGACCGGAGTAGACACGCTCTTCGCTCCATGTTCCGCCCAGAGAGCTGGAAGCTTCGAGGATGGCGAGGTTGATGCGGGGTGAGATTTGAATGTAGCTATGGATGGATGTTAGCGGGGATTGGTGGGGGAGGTTGGGATGGTACGTTTTTGCGGCGACAAGGCCGAACCAGCCAGCTCCGACCACAATCACGTCGAATGTCTCTGATGTCATTGTTATTGTTATTGTGGATGGAATAAGTGGGTGGTCGGCGGGTTTTATAATGGAAGATGTGTTGTCTTATAACTATTTCTTCTGCGGACGGGATGCAGCCGCAAAAGGAAGGCGTATGCATGTATGGATGAGTAGTGATTGGATGTGAGTAACTATGTCTCACATACCGGCAACTAACACGACCGTAATGATGCAAAGCCCGTTTTGGATACCATATCATCATCGAGCTGTCAAATGCTATGCGTGCCTAAACGTGGATCCGAGCGATCTGATTGGCTATATTTTGTCAGTGAATTTCACTGACAGTTAATGGGATGGACAGCTGCGCAGCAGCGGTATTTACCTGCGCTCGTTAGCCATCCGTCAGCTGACGGAACTTGCGAAATCCGTCAATCTGGGAACGAGAGCAGTACATACTGTACTTACCGACAGACCATACCCATGGTGGCTTTTTGTAAAACAAACCTTAGAGATCAGCTACTTTTGAAATAATTGGGATTGCTCTTCGTCTTGGGAACCCCTCCCTATTCACTCAATCATCCCAAAACGTTCCAACTTTCATGACAAAAATCATGTACAACTGTGTGAACACCACTCAAGTCCCCTTACCACTTCTAAAAGATATCCGCCTGGGTCTTTTTGAAAAACTTTAGCTAATTCGACGCAGCTGTCCATATCCCCAACCTCATTGACCGAGGCCGATATCTGGAAGGCTTTGGCGGAGTTGATTGGGTATATATCAATGTGCTTGAGAGAGCTGCAAAAAGTTGTTCACACAGTCTCTGTAGGATTTACTGATATTAGTGGTATTGGCGTAAGTACTACTATTACATAGCCGCGGCGGTTTTGATATCTACCTGGCACTGACATTGGTCATTTGACGGATAATTGTCGCGCATATTTTCCAGCTCACCTTCGTTACGTAATGTTATCTCGCCCATGCCCCCGAAAGTGGCTTCGAATTCGAAGGCGTTCATGGGCTGCCAATCTTACTTTCTCAGCGAATTTCTCCTCTAAAAGCACCTGCACTATGTGGACAACACAACCTCATTATATAGAGGACCACTGATACATTTCTGGATACGGCAACATTTTTTACCTTATCTATCGCCGTCACGTCTTTGATCCATATGTTCAGGTGAACCACTACGCTGTACGAGAAGCTGCTGATGGTGTATGTCTGTTACTCCAATTTTTTTGGGTTATATATAGTGCTGTGCTTTTCCTATGGGAACTTGCGCATAGACGCTTGATAGTTGGTTTAATGTCATTGACAGCTTCGACTGGGATATACATGATGTAGGTTATGGAACATATTTACTCTAGCACCTATCTCACACCCGATATATGCAAGGAGGAGTTGGACATGATCGCAGAACGGGGAGTAGTCATAACCCCGCATATTGTAGTGTTCATGGAGCATAGTGTATAGTCAAATCAGCATCAAAATTGTAAGGTGGACGCACAGGAGATTTTCAAACCAGCAGAAGCCACAATATCGGAATTTTCGAATTTCTTCACACATTGGACATCTTGTTCAGTAGACTATATTACAGTCTCCGCGGGCTCCCACCAATTCACGATCGATCAGTAGCTTGTGCACTTCAAGCAAAAGGTGCATTTTAGAATCCGATTCAGTGGCTAGTATCAACAGGCTGTCTTTGCCAATCATGGTATTTAGCAGCGAGTCTTTTTTCTGCGCGGCGGGAATCACAGGAATTCGCTGGAAATGCTAACAAGGATAATGGATTCGCCTTTGGACAGATTATGGCGTTTTTGGCTTGGTTACCGGTAGTGGTGGAATATGTTCATTTTACTTGATGTAGGTTATCGATGCGCACGACATAACGTTGCTTGAAGTACTGATGAAATGTCAAATAGATGTCGATCATGAGGGTTGGAAGGGAATACTGCCGATGAGTGTCACGGTTGAATAGAAGCAAACGACAAAGAGGAGTATACGGCGGGCTTAGAGATATATGAGGTAGGTACTCCACACCGGCACCATAAAAAATGTCGACGCTATGGATTTTACCGCCGCCAATACAGACCTCGAGTTCAATACCATGAGCATGACGCTGGAAGTCAAGAAGCTCGAACTTTTGTCACAGTGTATTATTATTGTTAACGGATTGAGCTTATCGGCGGGTATCAACAGGGTCCGGACGACAATCTTCTCCGCTTTCTACTCTACCAAAATAATCACTCGATCCACCATAACTAACAACAAGATGAAACCACCTCAAAACACAAAGAGAACTTTCTACTAAAGTAACAAAACAAAGCCACCAAACCGCAGGCATCAATTGCCTAAATAAACCCTTCCTTCCTCCACAAAATTATACACTCTTTCACCACAACCCAACTAGAAACAAAAAACAAAAACAGAAGGATATCCCCAAAACGCCCATCGCAAAACTCCAACGCTACGGTAAATTCCAATCCCTATAAATCTCCGCCATAGTTCTTTCCCTAGTATGATCCTGTATCGCACTCCTATCCTGGAGCGCCCATATCGCCGGAGTAGTAGCAGTAGTAATATTCTCGTCCTGCTCCGGCCATGATGGTGTTGTATCACTCTCTTCCTCCGCCTGAAACATCATCACATCCTCCACCTCCTCCTCCACCAGCCCGGTATCCTTAACCGCATACAGCGTTGGTGCTTCCCTATTCTCTGCCTTCTTCCTAATCTTCTCCATCTTCTCCTCTTCAGCACTTCTATGAACTGCATGATGTCTCCACTCAATCTCAACGTTTCCCTCCTCCTTAACGCAACCAACTTTCACCACACCGCCGCAATCATACCTTATCGACTCCCCCTTGCGTGTCCCGCTTTTTCCAAGTTTACACACAAATTCACGTTTCCAGGCGTCGTGGGATTGTTGGGAGAGTTTCAGGGCGTACTCGTAACCGTCGATTTCCTGGATGAGGTTTAGGATGTGGTTTGTGACATGACGTTGGAGGATGGTGACGTCGGGGTGTGCGATGGAGGCGGAGGGGTCGAAGTTGGTGGTGATGAAGGTGTTCATCTCTGCGATGGTTGTTGGGTATTTGTGGAGTGGGAATGGGTAGGGGGGAGGGGGAGGGGGAAGGAGGGGGTGAGAGTGATGGTGCAGGATTGTGGATGGGGAATGAAGGTGTTGTTGTTGGTGATGAGTTTGCGGAGGGCGGATTGGAGCTCGGCGGGAGATGCGGAGGTGAAGGTTTCGTCGACCAGGGGACGGGGTCGGCCTCGGCTGCGCTTAGGGTTGTTAGGTGGGGAGTCGGAGGTGTCTGGGGGTTCTGGATAGGTGCAGGTGATAAAGAAAGTCGTTCGGGCCCGTCCAAAAGGTGTTGGATGAGTGTTAGAGTTGAAGGGGTGGATATCTGGGTAAAAGCTGGTTAGCAACATTCTCTGGGTGCTTGTATGATTGGTGACTTACCAGATCGTAGCGGATGGGAGTGGCGGTTGTATCATGTATCGGCATCTTATGAGGAGGGTGTGCCTCCATCAAATCATCAAAGAGACGCAGGATGTTAACTGGACCGGAGGTGCCGCCCTGTCCCGCATCCTGGCTATCTTCTTTCTCGGGGCTCTTTTTAATAACAGCGTCCTGCTCATGCCCAAATTTAATTGCAGCCTGCCGCCTGACCTCTGGGGGGACCGTTCTCCCTAGGGTCTTCAGCTCCCGTTCCAATGTGATCCATGGCGGAACCCAATGGTTACTTCGCTTGTTTCGATTGCGTACAACCTTTATCTCCTGCTCGCTGAAAAGTGGAAGTAAAAGATCTCCCTTTTTGCCAGTGCCAAACGGCCTCCTATCGAGAAGTATATCGTCTCCCCTGGTTGGTGGAACAGGTGCAGATGCCGGTGCTGGTGGGGGTGGTGCCGGTGCTGGGGTCGATACTGCTGCTGCTAGAGTTGGGGCTGATGGTTGTGCAGGAAGTGCTGGCGCTGACGCTGACGCTGGTGTTACGGGGACTGCTGGAGGCGCCGCATGCCAATCTGCCTTGACAACTCCAGCCTTCCCATATCTCTTCGGTTTACCAAGTCTGCGCTTCACTGGAAATGTTGCCGGTGCCACCGACGCGGAAGCAGAAGCCTGTATAGGCGTCTGAGGAGAGTCTGATTCAGAATCTGATGGAATAGAATAATTTGTGCCGGAAGAGGAACTCCCCTCATCGTCCGAGTCATACTTCCGGAGAAACTTTTTTTTCTCTTGATTTCTTGCAGGATTCTGTACTTTAGAACGAGTCAGGATCGCCTCCCGATTTTCGCTTTTGGAAGGCTTTCCTCGTTTCGGTTTGAATCTGCCAATTCCGCCCTTCTCAGGTCCGATGATGACGTCACGCTTGCCTTCCCATTGCTGACGAAATAGGTGCTTGTTGCTAGGGCCTCTACCCAATGATTCAAGCTCGCGGATAATCATGCCTACAGATGGAACCCAGGTGTAGCTTTTCTTGGCCTTCCTCCGTACCCTCATCAACTCTTCACTGGTGAGTTGATTCCATGGCAACTGAAACCGATCTTTTGTAGTATGTGGACTGTTCACAGAGCTTAGAGGCGATGTATTATTGCCGTTCAAGGCGGGTGCTGCTGCCGCCGAAGGAGGTGCCACAGGGAGAGAGCCTGTCTGCTGGCGAGTCTGGCGAGTAGCAGCAGCTCTATTGGCGGGCGCGTTAGGTGTTGACGGAGCCGAAGCCGCGACATCACTCCGTCTCGGCAGCCCAACGCCTCGTTTAACTGGAACTCCATCATTCGGAGTCTGTTTAGCAGTCGTGGCAGGAGCCGAGTTCGTCGGTGGTGTGGCATCATTCCTTCTCAGCCTCCCAACGCCCCACTTGACTGGTACTCCGGGTGTCAAAGGATTATCATTCGGACTAGCATTCGGCATCTGTTTAGCAGTTGTGGCAGGAGTTGTGTTTGTCTGTGCAGCAGCCGTAGTAGAAGTCATTTCCGTTTGTTTAGTAGTGGTGGCAAGATGTGTGTCCGTCGGTGGTGCGGCGGGCATTGACGGAGACAAAGCTGTGTCATCACTCCTTCTAGGCCTCTCAACGCCTCTTTTAACCGGAACTCCGGGTGTCAAAGCTCTAGCATTCGACGTCTGTTTAGTAGTTGTGACAGGAGTCGTATCCGTCGGTGGGTTCATCTGTTTAGCAGCCGCGGCGGGAGTCGTGTCCGTCGGTGGTGATGCGGCGGGTGTTGAAGGCGCCAAAGCTGCGACATCACTCCTTCTCGGCGTCCCAACGCCTCGTTTGATTGGAACTCCTGGTGTCAAAGGACTAGCGTTCGGCGTCGGTTTAGCAGTCGTGGCGGGAGTTGTGTTTGTCTGTGTAGCAGCCGTGGCGGGAGCCATGTTCGTCGGTGGTGCGTCAGGTGTTGGCGGAACTGAAGCTGCAACGTCACCCCTTCTCGGCCTTCTAACGCCTCGTTTAACCGGAACTCCTGACGTCAAAGGATCATCATTCGGCGTCTGTTTATCAGTCGTTGCAGGAGTCGTGTTCGTCAGCGGTGGTACGGCGAGTGTTGACGCTGCGATGTCACTCTGTCTCGGCCTTTTAACGCCTCGTTTAACAGGTAGTCCTGGTGTCAAGGGATTATCATTCGGCCTCGGAGGAGTCGTATCTGTCGGTGGGTTCGTTTGTTCAGCAGCCGTGGCGGGAGTTGTGTCTGTCGGCGGTACTGCAGGTGTTGACGGAGCCGAAACCGCGACGTCACCCCTTCTCGGCCTTCCGGCACCTCTTTCAATCAGAACTCTCAGTGTCAAAGGACTATCATTCCGCATCTGTTTACCAGTCGTGGCGGTAGTCGTGTTCGTCGGTGGTGCAGCGGGTGTGGATGGAGTAGCTGTGACATCACTCCTTTTCGGCCTCCTAAAGCCTTTTTCAACCGGAACTCCTGATGTCAAAGGACTAGCATTCGTCGTAGTGGCGGGAGTCGCATTCGTCGATGGTGCGGCTCCAGCGCCACTACTCAATCTCGTGCGCTTCGGAATTCGAATTTCTACTGTAAGAGGAGCGACTGGGCGGGGTGAATCCTCTCCGGGCACATTCGGCGCCTGTTCAGCAGTCGTGTTCGTCTCTTTAGCAGTCGTGACGGGGGTCGGTAGTGCAGCGGGTGTTGACGGAGCAGTTGTGACATCACTCCTGTTCCGCCTGCCAACGCCTCTTTTAGCCGGAACTCCCGGAGTTAAAGGACTAGCATTCGGCGTCGTGGCGGGAGTCGAATTCGTCGATGGTGCGGCTCTGGCGCCACTACTCAGTCTCGTACGTTTCGAAGCTCGAATTCCCGGTGTAGGAGGAGCGACTGTGCGGGCTGAATCCTCTCCCGGTACCCTTTTAGGTCTCCCGCGCTTCCTCTTTTCTCCCAGCGGTGGCGTCGGTGTTGCAGTTTGTGCGCTCAAACTTTCCGCCGTGGTAGGCAGCACGGCGCTCCGCGATTCTAGATGTTGTTGCTCCTCCGGCTTGACCATAGTACGGATTATGAGGCCTCCGAAGCTGACCTTTCTTTCAACCAGGCTTGCGGTTCGATCAGCACCTGGTACTGAAGGGAGGCGGGGAAGTTGTCGGGTTTCGGTAGGGGAAGAGGGTGCCATGACGGCGGAAGCAACACGGGGACTGGTAATTCGTCGTGATCGGTCGTGCATTGAAGAATGTTCGTGATGTTTCGTAGGTAGTAGGTCGTGGTCAGGAGCTTGACGTGAGGTGCGGCTCTTTCAAGGCTTTGCCAAGCTTTATGGGATGCCCTACGCCAACACAACAATCAATGCACACCAACGTCACGGAGATGCATGAACAGCAATGAAAGAGATTCGCATGGTGTAACACCCAAGATGGCGTTCGATGCTGCGTAGGCGATCAGGCCAAATTTCTTTCTCTCACTTGCCGTCACTCATGGTCACTCGTTGCGTGATAATTCATGAAGTTACTCTATGATTGTGCATGAAAGGCGGTTTTCCATTCACTCAATTGCTCAACCATGGCACGACTGACCACTACATGTATACACTAACCTACTCCTTCCCCTCCTCCGCATCACCAAACACCAACCCCAACTCCACATGCACACACCCCGCATCTGCTCCTACCTATTAGCCCACATCCTCTCTCTCGCTCAACTTCAACATACCCAACTGATTCCCCCATCCCGAGTACCTAAACTCCCACCTCCCACCGCTCGCAACCCTGACACACACCCTTCCCCCTCTCAACCTCAGAAATACCTGTGGCATCCCAGTATCGGGATTGCAACCCTCCACGGCGTCAAAATACGCCCTCGGATCTCCTCTTTGCGTCATAAAGATCTTCGTGGTATTATCTTTCGACGTATACTTTCCTCGTCAGCTGGAGCATACACAGGGGGGAGAACACAACTTCTCCGTTGATGACAGCGCGGATAACGACGTTGTTCCACCACCACTCGCGGTTCGTGATTACGCCAGAGACCAGGGTGTGGTTTGTGATGGAGTCTCCGGCGGGAGAGAGGTATACTTGGAGTGTTATGTTAGTAACGTCGGGTTACGAGAGGGAGGCGAACGGTGGTTGTCTCCCCCGCCGGCTTTCCAGAACTGCAGCCGACGGTTGTGGATGGTTGTGTAGGAGGTATTGTGGACTGAGATAGAGAATGGGCGGGGGATGGAGGTGGTAGTTTGGAGGGGGTTGGGAACGCATTGGGCGGATATGACGGAGGGTGAGAGAAGGAGGAGGAGGAGGAGGAGGAAGAGATTCATTGCTGTGATTGAGGATGTGGCCAGAGGGAGGGTGGGTTTATGAACGAAATATGCACTAGGGAAATGGACGCTGCAGCAATGTGAGGCTAGGGATATCGCTATAGATGTCTGGAGGTATTAAAAATAACGACTTTCCCTTGGGGATCCCGGGTGGCTGCTTGAGATGCGCTGTACTACCGCGCCACGTAGAGGCGGATTCAGGCACGAAACAACGCACGTATAAGTGCGCTCCAGCGATGGGATGGGCTTACATTTTGTTGTCTGTGCAGACAATATGCAGCAGAGCACAGATGTTGCGCCACCTTCATTCATAGCTCTCAAACCAGCAAACATAATCCGACTAGATGACAACTGCATACAGATGTTGAACACTGGGTTACATCGATTCGGGAAGTTTAAATTGAAGAAAGTGTGCAGTATGATCCCCGAATAAAGATTCCTCCGCATTAGCAAAAGTCGTATTTGGTGTATAAGTCAACATTCATCACTCGACCTCAGTTCTTGGCGAGTAGTTGGTGCACCTCTCGTTCTCTTGTCTGTGGTCGACCTCGATGTTTACAACCTCACGCACGCCTTTCTCCAAACCCCCTCCCTCCTACATATGGCGCCCTCCCACAAACGCCATAGCCACGCATCAGGCTGATATCAATTTATCCGCCCGTCCACTCAGCAACTGACATACCCACCCCACCCTCTCAATATTTATATCTATCTCCCGCCGTCTAGCTCTCTCTTCCCACCGGCACAACAATGCCCCCTCTAATCGACTCCCACATCCACCTCTTCACCACCGCCGACCACCATAACCTATCATGGATGACACCCACATCTCCTCTTGCGTCTTCCCACACCTCCCACGAATACGCACTCTCTACCACCTCAGTCCCGATGTGCGGATACATCTTTGTCGAAACCGACCGTTCCTACCCCCTCCCGCTCGCCGTCTCCCCTTCCACCCTGAAACACCCGCTCCAAGAAATCACCTACGCGCTATCCCTCTACACCTCCTTCTCCTCCCCGCCGCTACTGGGGATGATTCCCTTCTCCCCTGTCCCTTTAGGTGGCGACGGAATGCAGCAATGGTGGGAATTAGTCCTGCAACTTGGATCACGGGAGATAATAGAACGGATGATCCGCGGAGTGCGGTACTTAGTCCAGGATAAGCCTCGAGGGACAATGACGGAAGACGGGTTTGTAGATGGCCTACGGTGGGTGTTGCAAAGCGGGTGGGTGTTTGAGTTGGGTGTTGATGTGAGGAGTGGGGGGTTGTGGCAACTAGAGGAGGCGGTGGAGGTGATGAAGATCTTGGGGGAGAGGGGAAGGGAGGGGTGGGTGGTTATTGGTTTGTTTCTCCTGCGATGGGGTGGGGTGGGCTAACGACGGGGGGTCTAGGGCATATGGCAAAACCAGATTTGAGGTCCCCCTGGGAAACAAGTAGGGAGTGGAGAGGGTATATGCAGCAGCTCGCGGGGTATGGGAATGTTGCGGTGAAGATGTCGGGGTTGTTCTCGGAGATTGATGGGGCGGTTGTGAACCCGGATGTGGAGAGTATTGTGCAGAAAGTGATGCCATGGGTGGAGAGTGTGTTTGAGATCTTTGGCCCGAAGAGGGTTATTTGGGGAAGTGATTGGCCTGTGTGTAATATTGGATACGGGGAGATGATGGGGAGGGAGAAGCAAGATGAAGCGTGGAAGGTGTGGAGGGAGGTGAGTATGAGGCTGCTAGAGGTTTTGATTGAGAAAGGGTGTGTAACGGCTGAGGAGGCGGCGGATGTGTGGGGAGAGACGGCGGTGAGGATATATAAACTTGAACTGCAATTGTAATGTGCAAGGAGAAGTAGTTTCATAACTTCTGTTGAGTGGTAGATATAACGAGAAGTAAGCAATGTGATTTGATATTGTGTGCCACAAGCTCTGTTCAAGGTCACTGGCTCGATTTCACGTCATCATTTGCTCAACATGGTAGCTCATCACAACTCTCTAATTCTCCGCACCCACCAATCCTATAAGTATCACCTCTACTCCAGTATTATCGTCTCGCGGACTATGATGGAACAACAGTTGCCACACCATCGCTCATGTACATAGTCACTTTCAAGTCCTTCCATGGCTGCAGAGACATTATCCTGTCATCACGCCGCCATCAACACAACACCAGCACCCGAGACAACCAAAATACGGCGAGGCCGTACTCACTGCCCCGCCACCTGCAACATCTATCTAATCAATAGCTTTCCCGGGGATTTGCTTGATTATTTGCCACATATATGCCTGGAAACACGCCAGAAAGGCGTATTTGTGCACCACACGTACCCGGAATATTGGGGGTCGGGCTCTGGAAGGTAGGGGGTACGAGATGTTATAAGGCTTCTGAGTTCGTGAACGTCGACTCAGCTCACGCCCACCCCATCGCTCGTAGCTTGTAGGTTATAAGTTAGTCTATAGTTTATGAATAGATGGTTGAAAATTTTGTATAGATTTCACGAAGCTGCCGACGTATTTGTAAAGCAGATTTTTTCGTACGTGAAATCTTCTGAGATACTTCACGATTACCCGGTTCGAGAATACACTGTAGAAACAGTATTGTTTCCACGTCTTTGCAGTTACTATAGATTGAATCCTAGGATTGGGTGGGTGATTGGTGGATTTGAAGTTCATTCTTGCGCCTGCGGATTGTGGATAAGTACTCAAGTGGATACCTACATAACATATTCAGGTGATGCTGTTTAGAGTTGAGGGTTATGTTCGGCGGAAATTGCGGATGTCTTGCTGCAGTCCGGCTGGGACCGAGAGCTTGAAACACCAGGCCCCAAAGTCAACTTCCAATTGCTCTCGCCGCTATTGAAGAGAGGAGGTCTTTGAACGCATTGTGAGATACGAAGACTTCGAGATTTTGCTGCCGGAGTTTGAGTGGTGGAAGTAACGTCTATCACTGGATGGCTAAGTCAAATAATCCAAGTTTGCGCTTGGCGGAAAGGCTTCTCTCGCTAGCTTGTTTGCTCTTTTCCCAAAAAAACTCTCTTGTTCCAATCCTGTAAGGTACACTGGTCGACTCCATAGGAGTGGGCTGTCCAGCACGGCAACTCCAGTGCTGTGAGGATTTTCATCACCGGATGCGGGCTATCAGCAAAGGCCTAGGATACTACATTTTTGACGGCTAGAAAAGTAGCGTGGGCTCAGCTCTTACTGCCAGAAATATAGGATTCGTATAATAAGAGCAGGGACTGCTTAGACAAGGGATTTATTGCGAGTTGCAGAACTCTATAGCCCCCATGGAAAAGTATGGCTTTGGTGACGAGACTAGGGGCGAAAATGGCTCAGTTGGTCATTGGGAATAGAGGAGCTAATGCTAGTATGAGGGGCAGACGGTAGAATATTCAGACCCGAAGGGCTCAGATTTATAGGGGTTTTAGTTTTGTATTTATTGTGGACATCACTATGGACATCATCCATATTTTTGGGATTTTAAAAGGCCTAAAATTATCTCCAAATTCATTTGAGCTTACCAATTTCTAAATTTTGCCATTTTTTGAAGTCGAAGTTATTCCTCCTCTGCTCTGACATGCACTGGGGGACATCCGAATGGGTTGATTTACTCCATTGAGAAAGGGTATTTTAACCCTAATTAAATATTTTAAAAACCTAACTATCTGCAAACCGATGCTCCTGTTGTTGATGCGTGCTTCTAATCGGTTTCAGTGGCTCGACCAAGCTACTGTGATGTGTACCCCCAGCTCTGTGAATCAGATTCTAAATGCCCGTCGGATCCGCTTGACTCGCTGTGTTGCATAAATAGATCTGAATGATGATGGAGCTGACTGTAGGGCATCCGGTAGGGCACAAGGCGCACTACTCTCTTGTATATAGTTCGAGTCTTTCTCCTTCTCTCTTTTCTCTGTATCTTAATCTACACACACGGACCTCCCCTTCCATATCGTAACATGCTGGATTCCACGAGCACTTCATATTCATCCACCACAGCATCAACCAGTTCTCTCCACCCCTTATGATCACATAATTCCATGTCCATATCTGGGATTTCATGGCAATCGCAACGTTTGGCCCCTGTAAGCGGTCCCACATTAGGAAATTCCCGATCGTGGTAGACAAGAAAACAGATCAGTTGCCTCAATCCTTTCTCTGAGATAACTTCGCCATTAACCCGCAAGCATGAGCATTCTTCGTAACTAATTTTCACTCCGCGGTCGTGGTAGATCAGGAGTCGATAGAGCATGCGCCCGACAGAGGGTTCTGCGAGGCGGAACCAGTTATCCTCCTCTCGTGACTGGTAGGCAAACGGACATCTGCCTTCCCAGTACTCATTAATCTGCCAGTCGATTTGGCACGCGACGAACCGCACTTGGGATGCGATGGTGTGGATTCTCTTGGCAGCCACAAAGCCATCTTCGTGTTCATCGTAATCTAGGTAACTCACATATGTTAACGAAGTCATGAAACGGAAAATGACAGCACTTATCATAACTCACCTTGACGCGCTCTCTCCAGCTGCTTCGCGCTCTCAACCAGCGTCACGCCTTGTGGCACCTTAATATAATCATTTTTTATTCCGTAACTCCAAAATAATGGGCTGTTCCAAACTAGCGTCTTGCACAGTGAGGACCGGTTGTCACGCCACACATCGTACATCAGTGGACACGTCTGCGCGAGGCGCATCGCGTCACAGAGGTGGTCAAGCGAGCGGAAGACCTTGCCGATGAGCTCGGGAGGGAGGGTAGTGATGAATGCCGGCATTGAGCGTGAAGGCGGCAGAGCTTGGTGTTAGGCTATCTAGTTCTCTCTCGAGCTTCTTTGGAATTGTCTGTTGGCGTGGTGGGTAGCGAAGGTCAGTCTCATATAAGTGACCAGAATGACGTCAGAACGGAATGGCATTTATTTAGGGCTGAAGGCTAAGGGCTGGCGGCAAATCCTCGTTAGGTTTACATGACCTCCTATTACGCCATAGATGTTCAAAATGCTAAAAGCTAATAATGCTATTACGTCAGAACCCGTAGTCCATTTACTTCCCCATTTTTCTCTCTGTTCCAATACCACGGGGAATCTGTTTTTGTAGAGCGTGCTCCAACATAGACCATAAGCTACATCATGCGAGATTGCTTGTTTAGTTATCCAGAACTCAGGCCAGTACTGTAAAAGGACATTTTGTCCGGTAGCTCTCATAAGTTTCAGTCAGAGTTCTTGAGCTTTCTCAACTCCATGCCAGTAAAATCTCATTATCCAATACTAAAACATCCCGCGGCATTGATACGTAAACAAGTATTCGTATTGTGGAACTTTGAGATCCAAAGGTCAATGGAGCAACAACAAGAATAATGTTTCGTGGTAATATATATTCTGTCAACCCAACCCCCCAAAGGCCTAGAGTCTGAGGGGGGGCAGAGCTGGAAAGGTACATGATATCTTAGAAGTGGGACTTACAAGAAGCTTCGAAGTCTGAAGTCCTTGATTGCGTTTTCAAGGGTGGCCCTGACAAGGCCAAACGAACTTCAAAAGCAACTATCAGCGTTGCCATTGGTGTCCTTTCCTGGAAACTGGCGGTGTTCTTTCCAAACACCACTTCTTGCCTGGGAAGGACCGGCAGCTGTTTGACGACTGCTTTCTTAGGCAGCCTCGCCGTTCACAATTTTGCCAAGCGCAGCCTAGGAGGTCTCCGGTGATACTATCTGACCAGTGAAGTTATACTCTATATGGAGGAATTGATCTCTGCAAGAAGGATATTCTGAATTCATGGGGATAATATTTTAGGCAAATATCCATCGTTCAATCTAGTTGCGGCTGTCCATAACCCTGATGCTCCAATATCGGGTGATCAAGTCCGTACCTAGTTGACCCAGATGCTGTCTTTTGTGAACGAGATTATTGTTCCTGCCTGATTCTGAATTATGTAGAGCTGGAATCCTCTTCACAGCGCAATAATGCCCTCTGAGGTATTCTATGAGTTTTGAACGCACTTACGTACTCGAGTTGACATCTCCGGCTTTGGCGAGCGAGTACGAGTCAAAGACTGCACAATCAGTGCCTTTGTGGTGTGTCAAGTTGCGGATGGCATCTAGCGTTGAAGTGGCAGTCCATCACATGGCAAATTCTATCGAGGGAATACCTCGTTCCTGACAACTCCTAGAATTCAGTTCTACAAGATGTGAATGATGAAACTTGCCTGAAAAGGTAGGGAAAAAAACCCAATCATTACTATTCTTTGCTTAAATCCAGCGACCTCAGGTTCGTCCACGAGTCGAAACACACACAAAACACAAAGCTCAGTAAATCAGCTTCAGGAATCTTATGCTGAATTTAGTCTTGAGGAACAATCTTAAGCACCCGAAAGACGGCAGTTAGGACAACTTGACCGCCACAAATAGTGGTAATGACTTGATGCCCTCATTTCCTCGAAGATTCAGACCTTGTGGACCATCTCACGAGCATTCACCCCTTAGTTTTCTGCTATTCTTCAATCTCTTCTATGTAGCCAATATATTTCTGCCGTAACATCGTCAAAAATGGATTCTAATTTAAAAATATGATAACCAACCACGAGCGCTACCGCAACCTGCGCTACAAATACAAGCATCACGGCCACCTTCCAGCATAGCCGCGTTTCCCCACCCGACCTTTGAACGGCACTATATTCCGTTCTTAAATAGCTGTTCTCTAGACTCTGTGGGAATAACTCCAGCTTCCGGGCTATGCTTCCGAGGAATCCCATCCATACCTATTGAATCTCCATGCTCGTTACCCTGAGAGCTTGACTGCCCAAGGCTTTTTGTTAGTGTGCGCATTACCGAAGGTATACACTTGGAAATCAGTGGCTTCAGGGCTGGGATCGACGCGGCTATGAGACCACAGTTGACCTCTATCCTGCTGGATGTTAGTGACAATGGTGAAGGATAACGACGGAGGAGACGCACAAAGTCCAGGCGTGCACATGTGCAATCTCGTTCGACATGCCAAAGGGTTTCGCAAAATTGTATAGACGGTTGATACTCGCTATGCAGACACTACAACCGATTAGTTATCCCATGTCTCAGTATGCGTTTTTCTCTAACGTCACTTCAACATCACAGTGCAGGAGGCTTACAAAAACCCTAGCCCAAACAATCCAATCAAACAAAGCTTCTGCTTCCTCGGAAGCTGCATCTTCCACAATGTTGTTACTGGCAATAACAAAGCGCCAATATCCAACACAATCAAAAGCCATCCGTTTGCGACGGCAAGCGGTCCAGGATCCAGACATTTCCCGCCCTCAATTGATTTATCCCAATAAAATGCTGTCGGAGAACACATGAAAATGGTGATAAAGGTGAAGGTAGTATAGGCCGTTAAGTTCAAGCCGAGATAGACAAAGCAGACGTTATGGAAACGCTGAGAGACAGTGAGTCTACGGTACAGAACAACTAGAGAAGCCCGGATACAATGGGCTGCAAGCAGGTAGAGAAGATATTCGGAGAAGAGGAGCTTGAGAAGCATAACGGTGTCGTCCAGTGGAATGAGCATAAACGGTTGTCCGAGGCCGTATTGGAAGGATTTCCATACCACATTACAACCTGCTATTGACACTATCTATCGAAATATTAGAAGCCAAGTCAGGGAGGCAATACGTAGAAATTTACCGTGGCAAGTACTATCAATCCATCGTCCGCCCCGAAAAACCGCACGATAAATAGCCGTGTATAGAGTCGTATTATGACGAGCAGCGTGCTCAGCACAAAGAGAACTTTAGTGCAAATCCAGACACTACTCGAGCCCACGTCGTTCCATTCTTTTTCCATGATCAGCAACGCATTGATGAGAAGTCTGTATGTGTAGTAGATGCTGTGCCCCTGGCACTAAATCTCCGTTATTTGATGTGGCACTCCTCCTCAACGGCTCGGTTCCAGAGCAGCGGTACGAGGCGAGCGTTATATACTTCGGTTCCGTGTTTGGAGGAAGTGTTACTGCAAATCAAAGTATCGTGTGGTCCCTCAGCTCCGAAATCAAGTGGCGGTGGCTTCGGCTAAACTTAAAGTCTCGGGGACTCGGGTATGAATTCCAGGTCGAAAAATCAAACAGCTTAATCCCGGGCAGAAAGAAGCATGGGAAACACGAGGTTGATAATGGGTTAATCGATATCTTCCTTTGGCACGGTATAATTACCGTTCCAAATCCCTTCGATTTTTCTTCACACCGAGTTGTCCATACAACCATGTCTGCTTTTTCCTCACGCTTGTCGGGTTATTTCCGGTTTGCATCCCCGCCGAGTTTGCTTACGTGGAATAAGTGTAGATCGCCATCTATCGCCATCATGAACTGCAGAATTCCACTAGAAGCAGAAAGGGTTATCGGACAACGAACCGAGTCGTTCGACTGCACCCGAGCAACGCTACTGTAGAGGCACAACGCTTAGACTATGGATCGCCTGTGATCGAGGTCAGTCAATCTTACATTTCGAAAAATAAATCAGTATAGATACCTACATAATCATAAGTACCAAACAGCGAACGCCAAGCCCTGCCAATTATTTCCGCGAGGCGAAAAGTCTGGGCACGAGAGTTCGTTTGTGGCAACACGTAAGTTGCCGTAAGCGTGAATTTGTCCTGAAATTCACCAATGATCGACGGTGATAGCCATTAGTTTTTCTGGCTCCAGAGCCTCACGGTAAACGATATTCAACAAATGATTTGCCAGGAAGCCATTCGCCGCTTTCTCAAACGCGACCTGGGCCCTCAACAAGTTCATTTTGAAGTCTATATGCATGGTGTTGACTGCAAAGCATGTAATTGAAAAATCGGAGATGAATGCCCATATGCGACTTGTACAAAGCTGAGGAAAATAAAATATTTTGGTCTCGAAACTGGCACGCGCACGGCAGTGCATTAATTCTCATCGGGTATTCTCTACCCGGGTGCGAAAAGATCGATGCTTCCCTGAAGGAAATGAAACTCGCCCCGCTGGGACCAGCATCCACCCCATGAGTGCATCATTTCTGGGTTTTGAGGGCTATAGAATCTCACCCTCTTCTGTATTCCTCGCGATTCCCCTTCTCTCCGAATAGCTATCTACTTATGTACTTAAGAAACTACAGTTAACCCTTGCTATACCGTACCGCGGTGTACTGGAAACTCTGCTGTACCGGATTCTCTGAGAGCAAAAGTCCCTTCACCACCAAAATCCATCTGTTATATCGGATTCTGGCTTATAACGGACTGGATGGCATTGTTGAAAAAATTAACCCCTGCTGCCATACAAATAATTTCTGATATAACGGATGCCAAGGTACTTTATACCGAATTAGGTACCTAAGACACCAGAAACCCCCTAGTCTCATATCCCTGGTGGGCTAAGTTTTGTCTGTATACCAGATTTGGTAGCTACATGTGACTAAAGTACTTATTAATCGATATTTATACCAAATCCTCGCTGTACTGGACGAAAAAGGCTGGCGTCCGTTATAGCAAGGGTTAACTGTAGGTATGTATCAGTTTGTAACTCGGGTATATAAGATGAATGTTTGATCGCGGGGAATCTTTTGATTCATAGTCAAGGTATCCATACAAGGGGTTTAAATACAAAGGCTTCATTTACATACACTAGCGGGATGATTCGGTTTGGGCTCTATGAGCTACGAACTGATCGATTTTAATCTTTTATCCAGCATATCCGCAGGGGAATGGATGATCCTACTCGCAGCAAAAGCGCTATGCTAATGGTCACTTCCTGCAAAAAAGAAAGCAGCCCTGTAGCAATACAGGCGCAACCAGCGGTGATGGACTTCCTGGTGGCTACTAACGTCGGGAAGTTCCCGCCCAAGCGAGTGGAGGAGTGAGGTTCTTCGGGAGTTTTTTGGTTCGGTGGTCTCTCTTTTTGGTTCTTTTCTTATGTTATCAACCTTTTTACTTGTTGCTTTTACTTTCTTCTGTCAGAGAGGACGACGGGTAGCAGTTGTGGAGCTTCGCCATCTAACCGGCTTGCCCGGAGGCGTCGGGGATTAAGGGTCTATCATACTCTAAATAGAGTGAATACATTATGATTAAAACAAACAAAAACAGGCGCAATCAATCAAAGCGGAGGTGTCTCACACTCAGAGAAGAGCACTCCGTAACTCTGGCTACCCCAAGCCCTGGTACCGAGTGCATGGGGGCGGGAGATCGAGTACATACTGAGCTGCGGTTCGGGAATGCATGGACCCAATAGCAAGCGAAGAGGTCGTGTGTATACAGGTATACGTACTATGTTCCTGCCATGGCCTGGGCTGAAGTAGAGTCGAATGGCACTGCAAACTCTAACCTAGCACCTGAGAACGTGAAATTTAGGGCTATTTCACGAACTTAGGTAGAGTACAAGTACATAAATTTTTGATATTCTGGCGTCAAAATTGCCTACCCTGCTATTTTGGAATGCCTTGAAACTTCCGCCATTGGCGGCATACGTTGTCATTGATATTTTCCCATACTCGATATCCGTAGACTTATCTAGCCGAAAGATACACCACGAGTTCCTAAGTGTAATGGTTGTGACGTGTGCGCTGGAGCTAGAGCTGGCAAATTTAAAGACTACCCTGAATATCTCAGGCCATGTATATATACCCCTCCAGATCGTCACTCAGTAAGCCGGAAAACATTTCTTAGCACTGTTCCAGAGTTTCTCTCGAACGGATGCGGCGATTGCCGTTCCTCACTATGAAGACTGATTGCTGTTCGGCATGTTAGAATCCGCAGTTTCTTATTCCAGAAGCACCTACACGAACTCATCACTAAACCACTGCGGATCTGCAGGTCTGTACATAAATGCGAGTAATTAAGAACCCTTTGTTTCGTTCCCTCCTTCATATCTTCATATCTACGTACGGAAAGCTCCGCAATGTGGGGCCGAGACAATATCTGCCACTCAGAAAGTTTCCTGGCATGGGTATCAAGAGTGGAAGGTTACCAAACGAAGATGAGATCCTGCTCAGGAAGCTAGTATAAGCGGAACCCGCTATTGTCACTTTAGTCGATGAGCACAACTCACCAATTTAGAGGGGACACCAGGAAGTTTCCCTATCTTGTTGATGACATCTACGGACAAGTAAGTTCATAACAAATTAATATTCGAAAGGCTCTGACGGAAATAACTGATTGCAGTAACGCATAAGTCGTGTTGCATCATGAGTACCAAACTTCGCATTCGGCACTTCCAGCTGATTTAGCTATTCAATACAGCATGATCGACTGGAGATATTCTAGCAGCTGAGAGGGCTACGAGGTAAAGAGTGAGATATCAAATCGTTTCCCCCAACGCTGGTATACCGATGCCATAACCATAACCTACTGTACCGGAAACAACGGTCCCGGTCCTGACAGGAAATTTTGGAGGTACACAGTCCAATTGACCTGTTTTTTTCGTGAAACAGATGGGTGATGACAAGTAGTACCACAGATACAGATGTGGACTGACCGCTGTTTCCACATTGAACATGGGCTTCGCTCCGCTCAGTCAAAGGCCCGAAATTTAATTTACCTGATTATCTTCAAAGTTCATATATATCTAAGTAGAGACTGAAGAGGAGGAGGAAGAGGAACAGGAAGAGGGAGAGGAGGAAGCTGTCTCTGCCACACTGAAGAGGCACAGCTGCACATGATCTTATCTATCACCGATCACCTATCCATCTCACAATCGCTTACAAAAACAAAGTCACATGATTTAACGTGACTATCACGTGATTACCCAAAAAGTCCTTTCCCCCAATACATTTCGGGCATAGGGCACGTGAACTGACCTTATGGAACCGAAGCTGCAAAATTGGGTTGTGAAGGAAAGGTGAACAGCTCACCCTAAGCGGCATTCTTCCATCTGATCCAGCGATGCACCAGATTTTTACCTTAATACAAACCTGCTCTGACACATTTTTTGGCTCATACATGCTTCCATTGACTGCTAATTTTTGTGATACATATCCGCTGACTTTGACACATGAGTTATATTTGCAGACACAAACACTCGGTCTGACCTCTGACGTTGTATCCACCCTGCCCGGTAGACTACAGTATATCGTCCGGTCACGTGTCAGACCGTACTTTATCCACTTCTATCCCGATCCCAACCTCGGGTTGTTCGCCACTAATGCCTGCAGGTGAACCGAATACGCATGCCAATTTTTCCCACCACAATTTTTCCACTCAGACGAGTGAGAAGTCCTGTAATCTCACCTCGCCGCACCAAAACTGTCTTCAGAATTTTTAATATACATACTCCACCATGGGCGGGGATCACCCATGTTAAATCCCTATAGTCTACGACGATATCGATGAAGACAGTCCGAGGCCCAAGTAGCATAAATCCGATTCCAAAGATCCAGGATTTTGTAAGGGAATGTTGCAGAAGCAAGTAAGCATGATCACATTCTTGCCCTCAAATAGACGAGCTCGTCTCGAGAACGTGGGATAAGATACGGCGCAGGATTTGCACTCCGCAAGTCGAGAAAGTTTCGACGACTACCGGCAAAGACTGCGACAGTGTGGTCAACCGTCCCGTCCGTCCGACATCACCCAGGATTAGGACGGGACGGCAACTCTCCGTCCGTCCCCGGGACGCTGCCGACATTTGGATCACGGACGGAGACGGACGGAGCGGTGCCGTCCCCGGCGGTCATCTACCGACATCCATGGACCTTGTTCAATGTACGCCATATATACATGAAAGTAGGTTCATCTATGTATAGATAGATACGGCTGAGCATCGTCAGCCCGTATCTCCAGCCCCATACCATCAGCCCGTATCCATAAGCCTTACAAAGTTCTAAATATGTGAAGTTCTCGGGTTTTATCTAAATATAACTGTAACCGCGCAATGACAGCCGGGGACGGTGGATGTCTCCCGGGGATAGTGATTCTATCGTCCCCGGCCGTCGTCGGTCAACATGCCGTCATTTATAAGCTCAGACGGGGCAGACGGGTTTGGGCCGTCCCGTCCGTCCTGGCAAGAACTCGGACGGCACTACCGTCCCCAGCCGTCGGACGGGACGGTTGACCACACTGGACTGAGATGATGCGTATGATAGCACCTCATCCTGTATCCAAACCCAATGAAGTGGCTCTTCATGTTCAACTAAACAGGTCAATTCAAATGATCATTTCATCACCTCGGGTGGCCTGTACGGTTGTGGGTACGATACAATTTCTGAATTTTGTTTAACAGCTTGCACTTGCATCGTCTTGTGAGACTTCTCGAGCTAGGCAAAGGTAATTTTGAGCGACCCGCGAGACATCGAGACGTTCCTTGATCATCGCTACTGCGTTTCTGGATATGGATAAGTGGTTTTGCACCCTACATAGGAACCTCGCAAAAGTTCTTCCGATGATTAACACTACTATGAGTCAGTGAGCCTGTAACAAAGCACCCGAGTAACGCCAAAACTGTTAGGTCTCATTTGCAGATATATTAAGAGAGATGCTAGTGGTGAAACCGAACCTACTTTCGAGAGCCACTCTTAAAATGGTCCACATTCAAGTAGCGGGCCGTCACTAAGTACCCTTCCTAGAAGTGAACGTCCAACTCGGTGTCGTATGATATGTTGTATGCTAAGCGCGAGGTGGTACAAGCAATTGGTATTGTGGTGAAGCGTGGATTACTATTAGAAAAAAGTGTGACCTTTGAAGGTGATGGTCATTTCGAAGGCTGTGTACGGGCCGTTAAAAGTAAGCAAAACCACATTCATCAATTTCTGCGTGATTCACAATCACTCTCAGCTCGTATTTGTGTTCCAAGACTGGAAAGACGGCAAGAAAGTCTCAGGTAATGAGTGATGTTCTGTGACTAGGATAAACGTCACGACAAAAAACTAGTGCATTACACTTCCTCACCCTCCTCACCCCTCTTAATCCTTTCATTCTACCTTCCAGAGGTATCTTTGCTACTACTACAAGATTTCTTCCTTGCACCAGGAGCGTATGACCAAGATACAAGACAGCTCGACTCCACCCTTGAACAACACGGTTAAGGATTCTCTCAACAATCGGTTCAAGACTTTCTCGATTCTTGCCGCGTCGAAGCCGTTAGAACCGCATACAGACAACTTCAGGACTCAAAAAACCGGGGATTCCTCTCGGTGGTACATTTTTGTTACGCCGCTATTTTGCCGTGCATCCCTATGTTATGGGTAGAGTATGAACAGACTAAGGCTCGGTGGCTTGAGTTGAACCCTCCTATCGTTGCAATGCAGATGGGAATCGTTGGGCCGAAGAGATGTGTGGTGATTCTTGAAATAAATAAGTTGATGGTAGCTATGGCAGTGGTTACGCTGCACCAAAGTTCGGACCACAGAATAGCCACCAAACTCCGGGAGTAAGGTGTATGTTCGCCACTGCCTGCCATGAACATGCGGGGTATCCAAGGAACAGGTTTGGGAGAGGCATTTATCTCGACTTATGGAACTATAGTCGAACTGAAATGGATGGTGGTGGAGACCGGAATCGAGTCTTGTTTTGACGCGCTCCTTAGTCTTAGTTATGGGCTGGAATATAGGCCCGGAGGAGATGGAAAGATAGCTGTTCAGTTCACAGCGTAAGCTTGAATTCGGCGGTCCGACCTTTCAGGAGGAGGAGTTTCTCTAATTCACAAGGCGGCAACTAGGTATGTACTATGCTCCTGATTCCAAGATATGATCTTGCTGGCGATCTCGATCAAACCAGTCCACCAATCTGTCAATACTTGTGTGACGAGCCTAACGGATACGAGGGGCAGAATAACCAGGAACTGTTGACTCAAGATTTAGCTAGAAAGGCCTACGAGTATCTAGAAGGCCAGCGAAGCTGCTACAATGGACTGGAGAGTGGTTGCTAATGATTAGAGTTGCCGAGCAGACTCATGCATGATTAGGTACTCGCCACTTGCATAGCCACTTGTATTACTATATACTACTTAGCCCATGTCATCTAGTTATGATGATATGGCCATACAGGCATCATCACCTAATCATAATGGTGCAGCCATATATAGACTTGATGGTTGTACTTATACTATTGTAAAGGTATAGGACATTGTAATATTCATCAGACCTGCATGGCTTGGCTTGATATTATTATACTGAACTTTCAATATCATAGTTGTGTGAAGTGAACATCTATGTCTGAGTGAGAATTGATAAATGCAATTCTATAGAGGTTGTTGTAACAAAAGATGGTGTGATGTATAAGAAATTAATAAAGAGCATACAAAATTAAGATATAATATAATGGAATAAAATTAGAAGAAAATAGAATAATAGTACAATAATAAAAAGAAATAGAATTATAAAGATATAGTAATTTGGTTATATTAAGATATATTATACTAGCTATGGAGGTGGCTTTGCCACCCTTAGTATAACTGTAGTCAATAGTTTCGCTTACATACATGTCTTGGCTGGACCCAAGCCATCTTAATGGTTGAACCAATAGCTATTATATTCAGGTGCCTCTGGTCTGGCTCTTGGCTGGCTGGATATACTCAAGCAGGGCTGGCTTTTGGCTGGCTGGATATAATTGAACCAAGCTGGCTCTTGGCTGGCTGGAGATGATCATCTTAGTTAGCTGGACTCAACTGATATAGGCTGGTTCTCAGCTGAGTAGAGATGATTGACCTGGACTAGCTCTTGGATGGCTGTATACAATTGAGCCGACCTGGATGGAAGTATTATCATTTGAATCAGATGCACTTGGAGGTTCAATTTGAGCAGTGGATGGAGTGTTGGACAAAGGCTGGTTCTTGACTACCTGGACATGATTGAGCCAAAATGGCTCTTTGCTGGCTGGATAGAATCAAGCAGGGCTGGTTACAGCTGGATAAAGATGATTTAGCTGGGCTTGTCAAGGTTTGAAGGCACAGGGTTCCAGGGGTTATAAAAACCAAACTAACATTTGGAATTGCAAGTATTTGCAAACAAAACACAAGACTCAAAATCTGGAATTACAGAAGTGAACAGAGGTTGGTGCCAAAGCTATTGATTGTTTTGTAGACTAGAGAATGAGTATGGAACAAACCTATTCTTGGCAAATCTATTGGCCTTATATACAGCTAATACGACCATCGTTATCTTTGTTCACTTGTTCCAAAATACATTCTAACTTCATCCAACTATATACACAATTCATTCAACCCATGGCTTACACCATAACCATCACGCTATATTTACAATACAACCAACAAAACCTGATTCCTTCCAATGAAACCTGTTTCCCTCTAATGAAACCTGTTTCCTTTCCTCAAAACCTGATTCCTACCAACTGTAACACCGGGAGCTTTGCCCCAAGTTTACCCGGTCAAAGTAGTATCCGTACTCAATTTCAGGACTTCGAAGGTAGTTTAGGAGGTTAGCTCGGGATGTGGAAATCACTAAAAGATTCTGAACGAAAAGAATAGGCTTTCTCCAATGCGTATATTGTTAAGGCTTGTTCTCCTTGCTGAGAAGATTGATGCCTTTCTACCCTCGAAGAACTCAGAGGTCTTTATACCTCTTTCTTCGCTTTCTAACAAATACTTCTAACTACGCTTTTCTCTAGAGCTCCAGCACCATAACCACCTGTTAGGGGGATACTGCAGCTAGATGTCACTTATCGATATTGTTGTACCGACTTGTGGTAAAGGCGTATCTTAAAAATAATAATCCAACTAAAGATATGGAATTCGATTGTGACGCGTTTACGTCGTTGCACTGTATGTATAAATACGGGCATCTATTGCAGTATGGCCCTGTTTAAAAGTCGTAACTGTCTTGGAGATAATCTTCCGATGACTCGTCAAAGGCGACTTGGGAAGAAAGTTCACCGGTATGGAAATAGTGGTAGTATTCTACCCAAAGGTTATGACGAACAAGGTATCGTGCGAGGTGTTCGTATTAGGCTCGAGAGTTTGCTTGGGCATGCAAGATGCGAGCGTAGAGAATCTTCTGATCGTCTGTAATAGACATAAAGTTTATTGGTCAATATTCTTAAGGTAATTAACTTAATAATATTTCAGGTGGTTTTTCCGCTGTTGTGTTCTGACTGTGGTTTGTTCGACTGTTGCTTAAATCGTTGTGTTTAAACTTGTGGGTTTAAGGTGGTCATTTATAGGTGAGTATTTCCGCGTCAAACCATCCTGCTAAGGGGTGATGGTACTTCTCTGTAATCTATGATGTGTGTGTATAGTACTATCTCAATAACACTCAGTCCACCATAGTGGGTGTTCACATAACATCCGATCGTTGCTTCAGAGCCGATCTCGGTAGTTAGTTGTGGAGAGTTCCATTTGACAACGTGTGGTTGCGTAAGCCCCCACCAGGAATCCCCAAGGTTATCCTGCATTTTGATGACGTTGCTGACGCACATATCGGACAATTACTTTGTATTAGTTATCTTTCTTCGTATTGAGTGGAATAGTGATCAATGATTTAATGAGCTGCCAACCCATACATTGCCACGTACCTAGTGTCATCGGGTCTTATCCGTGTTCCCCGAAGGGGGTGCCCTCTGTCAGTTATCGCGGTGCAAATGCGACAGAGCTGGGTTTCGACAGTCTAGATCCAAGCACTTATCTTTTAGGTAGAGTTAACTACCGGGGCGCAGTTAGCTTATCTCCTTTGCTTGTTCTAGCTCTAGAGATAGCAAAGTCCCGCATACTAAGATAATATCGCTTGTCCAATCATATCCATGAGGCTAAGCACGGGTATGGTTTGTCCCAGTATTAGCATGATACTAGAAATAACACTGGTCTGTTCTGTAACGCACAGCTGACCCGAAGGCCCCTGCTTGGCAGTTACGTTGCTTCGGCAGTATGGTTGGTGTGTCCCATGCCTTGGCCAGCACTATGGGTTTATACCCCATGATTACTGTCTGATCAAGTGTGCGTACTGTCTCCACACTGGGTAGCTATTCCCTATGCTGAGACGCAGTATTGTAGCATAGACTATTATGGGGATTTCACCTGGCTATGTTGAGCCGTCTGCTAACTCATCAGTAGACATCCTCAGGGGTGTGTTCTTAACCGCTGATCTTTGAACAGCGGCAAGTCTGGGAGACTAATCCTGACGTACTTCATACGCATGCTAAGGGGAAACCCCTAACACCACCTTCGAACCAATGCCCGCCCCTTCGCCACTACTGCGACCTCCATCTTCTGATCCTCTATCGTCTTTATCGTCATTAGATTATAATCAGGCTATCGGTATCCTTTATGACATCAAGCTTGCGGGCTTGTGCCTCTGGACCAGTGGTATCCTTTCGATCTGATGACCTCCAGACGAATAGGCCTCTTTCGATAGAGAGCAGCTTTGCTATATAGAGTCGGCACACATTCTTAGGTCTCTGGCAGTCGTCGGCTCTTTGGATGGCGCCATTCAGTTGTTTGCCAGCTGTCCGTTTGTCGTCAGCTTCTTGGCCGATTCAATTAAGCTGTTTGCTGGCTGTTCGTTTGTTGTTGGCGATTCGGAGTAGAAGCGACTGTGACCATTAACTAGCCGTCGATGCTTATCGATGGTGTGGGTGTTCGTTCGCTAGCCATCCAACAAGATTGGCTCTGGCATCCGAGATGAGTAATAGCCGATGACATCTAATCAGGGACATCACTGGTGATCGTACGTGACCCCGCCGCAAACTTGCTAGGTGTAACACCAACAAAACCTGTTTCCCTTTGTATTCTTCGTTCCTTTTTCATCGATCCATACTCCATCTTCGATTCTCACTCAACAAAACTGTGACAGGGCTGGGTCTCAGCTGGCTAGAGAAAATTGAGCCAGACCAGTACTCAGATGGCTGGATGCAATCGAATAGGACTGGCCCATGGCAGGCTGCAGATGGTTACAGTTGTCTCAAGTAAGGATCAGAGAGACAGTGATGATCAGTGGAGCATATATTAGTTATACAAGATGCAATGAAGAAATCAGGTTTTTTTGGAAGAAATCAGGTTTGAACAGTTGCGTTGGAAATATGGCATGATAGTTATGGTGTCATTTGTTCATCGGAAGGGTTGTGTAAATAGTTTGGTGAGGATGGGATGTATTTTGGAATGAGTTAGTAAAGGTGACGATGGTTGCATTAGCTGTATATAAGGACGATGGATTTGGAGAGGATAGATTGGTTCTTCACTTATTCTCTAGTCTACGAAACAATCAATAGCTTTGGGATCAACCTCTGTTCACTTCTGTGATTTCAGATTTTGAGTCTCTTGTCCTGTTTGCAATACCAGCAATTCTGAATCTTAGTTTGGTTTTTATACACCCTAGAAGTCTGAGCCTTGAAACCTGATGGAGATGATTGAGTAGGGCAGGCTCATGGCTTGTGGAAGATGATTGAACAGGGCTGGTTCTTGGCTGGGGAAATATAATTGAGCTGGGCTGGCTTTTGAACAGTTGAATGTGATTGTATCTGGCTGGCATATGGCTGGCTAGAGATGATTGAGCAGGGCTGGCTCTCAGCTGCCAGGACATACTTCATCGGGAAAAAAACCAAGTTGCGCCCAGGACGTACATAGGCCAGGGGCGCATCGGTCGCTTCAGACGAAACATCTTGAGCCTCGTCGTAGCCTGGCACTGCATGTGCGTATATACGACCCCTGGTATTGCGCTCACACCTCCTGATGTAATATTTCTTACTGACACAGCCATGCAGTGCACTTACATCTTACAGACGCAGTATCCCTTACCGACACAGCCATGCAGTGCACTCATATCCTACTTATGCAGTATCTCTTACCGACGCAGCCATGCAGTGTGCACATTTATTGATCCACAACACAAATTACATCACATCCGAGTGCAATGCACACCATGACAAAACACAGTATGGACTGCATGAGACGATTATACGATGCCCTGAATTTCATTCACATCTCAGGCGACGGATACAGTGCAGTTTGCATGATGTCCGATATTACAGTCTAATTAATTCAGATTCCCGTTCCAAATGCCTCACGTTCTAAATGCTATTCTACATGTTGCAGCCAGCTTGAAGCACATCTTTTCAACTACTCTCTCCTTCGCTGTTATCCACCAACTTCGACTCTGCACCCTTGTTCTCATCCTCATCCTCATTCTCATTCTTATTCTCATTCTCATTCTCATTCTCATTCTCATTCTCATTCTCATTCTCATTCTCATTCTCATTCTCATTCTCATTCTCATTCTCATTCTCATTCTCATTCTCATTCTCATTCTCATTCTCATTTTCGTCTTCATCCTCATCCTCATCCATCTCAATCTCGCCATCATCATCCAGCTGTTGGCCACGGTGTCGCTGCACACAACTCCTGGCACTGTGAATGTCATCATGCTCGTTGTCGTTATCATTGTCACCGACTTCAACCCCATCCTCGGAATCGAAATACACATCTTTAGGAATGGGGATGCTGATTGCTGAAATGATTGGAGTCTCAATGTCCGGCTCCATCATTAGAGCTTCCATCGCAGTCTTGTTTAATACCACCCGACGAGGTTTGATTGCAGCGGCAGGCGTGTCATTTGCTCCTTTCTCACGTAGAATCAGGTTGTTGAGAGCTGCCCGTATGGATTTGATTACTTTCGGTCTCAATGGAGACGGGAGATCATTCCAAATATTCATGAGATCGGTGTAAGTTTCTGTACAATATTAGAGCAATTATATGCATTGTGAAAGCCATACTTACCGCCGTCATTATCTTGATTGAAGTAGAACTCCCACTCAGGCTTTTTCCGCCAGATTTCAAAGTCATTGCTTTCAACCTTTGTTGGAGCTAAACCTCTATTTCTTTGCCACTCCGTCAGTGCGTGATGCAATGCTGTACATGTTAACACAATCAGTGCCGGGGGTGTTTGTTCTATAATCCAGTCATGGAAGCCCTCCAAATGCCTACCGCGTTTGCGTATTCGTTGGAAGAAATGTAGATACAGAAATCGTGGAATCTCCTCGGCAAGAAAGTAACTAGCTCATTCCTGATAGTGTTAGCGACGCTGACAGTTGCCGACAGGACTCACCTCAAGCTCGTTCACACGATCGCATCGGCGCACAGTGAATGTAAAATCTGATAGTAGTTGGTCAATGTGTATGCTGCATTCGTCGTCTTCTAAACGATGTAAGTTGCATAGTATCCACACACAATCACGGGCCTTCTTGATCATGTGCGATCTGACTGCATTGCAACTGTTTTTGATCTGACATATGGCCAGTCAGTCAATGAGAATGCATTTCTGGGAAATACTTAACTATCTTGAGACACTCCTTCCGACGTTCCAGTAAGCTAATATTGACTCCTTTCGGTATGCATGCCTTGGGCCAGCATAGCGCTACTGTCACGGTTGTGTCGAGTGAGGATCGAGGGAGGAATATGGATCGATGATTGGGATATAGGAATACGAAGGGAATCAGGTTTTGTTGGTTGGAATCAGGTTTTGTTGGTTGCGTTGTAAATATGGCGTGATGGTTATGGCGTAGGCTGCGGACTGAAAGGGTTGCGTACATAGTTGGGTGGAGTTAGTATGTATTTCGGAACGAGTGAGCAAAGGTGACGACGGTCGCGTTAACTGTATATAAGGATGTTGGATTTGCGGAGGATAGGTTTGTTCTTCAGTCATTCTCCAGTCTACAAAACAATCAATAAGCTTCGGCAAACAACCTTTGTTCACTTCTGTGATTCCAGAATTCGAGTCTCTTGCCTGTTACGCAGTACCCGTGATCACTGCTCACCCCGCCACACCTACCTTTTAGTTTGGTTTTTATAACCCCTAGAACTCCGAGCCTTGAACCCTTGACAGAAGAACGAGTCTACAATCGATTCTACTGGTTATATTTTAGTATATGTGCCGCTATTCTCATCGAAGCGGTTGTTAGTTTTGCCATAGACCCTGCAACTCCCATTGCTCCGTGTTTAAATCAGTTGGAAACTTCGAAAATAACCTCACAGTACACAGCTTTTGGAGATACTCCTGAGTTGTGTGCCTGTGGAAACATAAACGAGAAGGGTCCATGCTGTTTTAGATGCCAGCATACGACAGCAACAAACCTCAACAATCCCGAATCAATTTGCCCGACCTAGCTGGTCGAGTCCTCAACCTCTTCGAACAAGAACCCCTGAACGCCTTTGATTGCATCGATGCTATCCTCAACGAATCCGAGGAACCATTGGAAGCATACCTCTGGGATGAACCACAAGCGGTATCTCCTTGGAATAGCTACTGGACGGAAGCAGCAAGCAACGGAGGAGGTCTCCAAATCGACGACGCAGTATTCAAAAACTTCTGGACCAAGTACTACGGTCTTGACGTCGATTGCCAAAACGAAGATCCGTGCTACTGCGAACATAACTGCGGAAGAACACATACAACAATCGGTAGAGCAGCAGAAGCTCAATCAACGATATCAGAATCCACGATCAAGGCAGTACAGAAGGACATAGAAAGCCCAATCTCGTGGGTGGATTACAACGAACGAAAGGTGAACAAGGGAAAGGGAGTTGACCGCGAGTTACATCCGGCTCCTTTACCAACCCCGCTGATCATCGTAACAACACCCAGCAAACACGAGGTGTTCTTCTGGTAGATGGTCAATCCGTTTCTAGAAGCACAAATCAAAGCGGCAGTCCAACAAATCCAAGACAACATAGACAAAGTCAGAGACTGTTTGTCAGAACCCCGCCTCCTAACAGCCGCCTCTCTACATCATCCGAAAGATGTCCGGAGAATCCTCAAGATCAACTCGCGATGTCACGTTAACTGGAGCTTTACAAATAGAACTGGAAAATGTGGCAGCAAAAAATACAGAAATTTTGAACGAAACACAGCTCAGGAGTCACATCACGGACATCAACAAAGGGCTGACAGTACTGAGCCAATTACCGACAACCAGCAGATTGAACGAATTGCTCAAGGAACAGCAATCTGTGAAGAATGCGGAAGCACGAATATCGGAACTGTTGGCAGAAGGAGAAAAAGTCGTCCAAGAGAGGGACAACTTGAAGCAGGAGTTACAGCTTACTCAACACACAGCGGCAACAACAGAATCACCGCAAACATGCAGTCATGGGGACCTGGTTGAAGAAGTCCGGATCCTGAAACAAACGTACGAGGAAGCAAATCCAGACCTGGCTGAGTTGAAACAAGATCTGGAAGATGCTCAAGCTCAAATGGAGAAGTTTAGAGACCTGGCAGAAGAAAATCGACAACAGGTAACCAGGATTCTGAAGTTAACAGAGGGAAGAGGGGGAGAGTCAAGAATAAGAACAGAAGGGGAAGAGCGAGAAGAGAAGGTAAATGATATCACCAGTTTTTCAGGAGAAGATAGGAAGGAACTTCGAGGGTGGAAGGTGCAGCTGGCATTGAAGATAGCCGGAAAACCGAAGGCATTCAACAGCGAACAGAAGAAGCTGAGGTATGCAGTTGGATGTCTGAAAGGAGTGGCTCTGGCACAGTTAATGCCACACTGTGACGAAATCTCAGGGGAAGTCAAGCTCAATACCCTGAAAGACCTAGTTGACCTGCTGGATGTAGCATTCGGAGATCAAGACAGAGCAGCAACAGCAAAGAGAGAACTCGAAAAACTCAGGCAACGGGACCGCGAATTCTCCCAATACTACGCGGAGTTTCAAAGATACGTAGTAGACACCAAATGGAACGAAGATGCACAGCTGGACGCATTACGAAAGGCATTATCCAACGAGCTCAAAGATTCCATACAACATATCGAGGAGCCAGAAAGCATGATCAAATTCGTCAAGATGGTGTCAAAAAGAGACTCGCAACTGAGACGGAGAGCGGCGGAAAAGAAATCTGGGAAATGGGAGGGTTACAAGAGATCCGACTCAACGACCAACACCACATCCGCCCCAGACGCTGCACCAGCAGGATCAGTACCAGGTTATCTCGGCCCCGCTCCAATGGATCTTTCGGCAGTGAAAGGAAAAAAGATCACACCTGAGGAAAGAAAGAGACGAAGGGAAGGAGGATTATGTATGTACTGTGGAGATAGCAGACATTTCGCGGCATCATGCCCAAGGAAGCTGAAGGCAGTATCAGGACAGACGGAAGTATCACCTTTTAAGAAGGCAGCAAATGAAGGAGATGCAGATTCGACAACAGGAAAAGGAAAGGAAGTGGAATCGGGAAAAGTTTAGTCCAGTGCAATAAGGATGGCAATTGCGCTGGAAATGAATCTTCTTTGTCAGTTAATGCTAGTTTTGGTATTTCGCAGTTTTCTATATCAAGCGCAGAAATAAAAGAGTCTTCTATGGAAAGCAAACATCTCGTTGTGAAATGCTCGCTGAAAATAAAAGACAAGATCATTGATACCCACGCTTTGATAGACTGCGGAGCTACTGGAATAGCATTTATTGACAAAGATTTCGTCTGCCATCATCAATTACAAGAACAAGAATTAAAAGAATCAAGAGAATTAGAAGTTATAGATGGAAGACCCATCGAATCAGGAACCATTACCACTATGGCAAAACTGAGCTTAGGCATACGTGGACATCAGGAGCAATTACCAGCATTCGTTACGAAACTTGGACATTATCCAATCGTACTTGGAACACCATGGCTACAACTTCACGATGTCACAGTCAAATTCCAAAAGAAAAGAATAAGATTCGAAAGCGATTACTGCCAGAAGCACTGTCAACATCATTCGAGCGTATGGGTATGGGGAAATTATATGGAAACAATGGAATCCGATGGACCAAAATTGGACATATGCGCTATAGCAGCAGCGCCATTCATGAGACGGAATAAGAAGGAGAAACTCAAGGTGTATGCGGTAACCTTATATGAAATCAACAAGGCCCTAGAAGTAAAGGACCTTCAAGAAAAACCGCTGGAACAGTTAATTCCTAAGGAATATCATGAGTTTCTCCCCCTCTTTGATAAAGTAATCGCTGAAAGACTACCACCACACAGACCATACGATCATAAAATCACACTCCAAGACGGATTCACCCCACCCTTTGGACCAATGTATAGCCTGTCAAGAGAAGAACTTCAGGTCCTAAAAGAGTGGATTGAAAAAAACTTGTCAAAGGGATTCATCAGATCGTTATCATCACCATGCGGGGCACCAGTGTTGTTCGCACCTGAACCGAATGGAGGCTTACAACTGTGCGTGGACTACCGAGGACTCAACGAAGGAAACGTAAAAAAATTGATATCCGTTACCGTTAATCTAGGAAACCTTGTTGAGATTGTCAAAAGCCAAGTGGTACACCAAATTGGATGTCCGAGACGCCTACAACATGATTCGAATAGCAGAAGGAGACGAATGGAAAACGGCGTTTAAGACTCGTTATGGCCTGTTCGAATCCCTCGTTATGCCCTTTGGACTCACCAATGCACCAGCTAGCTTTCAGGAGTTTATCAACGATACTCTTCGTCCATTTCTGGACATCTTCTGTACGGCATTCCTGGACGACATCCTTATTTACAGTGACAATTTAAAGGAACATAAGGAACACGTCAGAGCAATAATGACGACGCTTAAGGAGGCCGGTCTGTATCTGAAAGCGGAAAAATGCAAGTTTCATCAACAGGAGGTGAAGTATCTGGGATTGATAGTTGGGGTAAATGGGATTAGAATGGACCCGGAAAAAGTAACAGTGGTGAAGGAGTGGGATGCACCTGGCAAGCTCAAGGAAGTTCAAGCGTTTTTAGGATTCGCAAACTTCTACCGAAGGTTTATAAGAAACTATAGCAGGGTGGTCCAACCGTTAACCAAACTTACAAAGAAACTGGTACCGTTTCACTGGGGTCCTGATCAAAAGAGAGCATTTGCCGAATTGAAGGAAGCATTCACAACAGCACCAGTCCTAGCACATTTCGACTACGAAAAGGAAATTGTTCTGGAAACCGACGCATCGAGTTATGTATCCGTGGGAGTATTATCACAGTATGACGATCAGGGAATCCTCCATCCAGTGGCATTCTTTTCAAAGAACCATACACCAGCGGAAGAAAATTACGAAATCTATGATTAAGAGCTGGGAGCCATCGTTAAAAGTCTGGAACAATGGAGACTGGAATGCGAAGAGTCAGTATATCCTATCAAAATACTGACAGACCACAAGAATCTCGAATACTTCATGACATCAAAGCTGCTCAACAGAAGGCAAACACGATGGTCAAAATTCCTATCAAGATTCAAGTTCAAGATCATATACCGTCCAAGAAAACAGGGTCAAAAGCCCGATGCACTCACCAGAATGCCAGGAGACATTCCTTCGAAGGGGGGGGCAGAAAAAACACAACAAATCGTGCTGAAGACGGAAAATCTTGATCAAAGAATACAGAAGGGATTGGTGGTAGCGTTTGCGGAAGTAGTCAGTCGAGAAGCAGATGAAGTTAGCTCAGAAGAATTGTGGAATTGGATTCAAAGAGTGTGCAAGGACTGCCCGTATGACAGCAGTGAAGGACTGTGTGCCAACGCCACGGAAATCATCAGCGAAGAAACTCCGAAGAAACTTCAACTGATAAAGGATCATCACGATACACCGGCAGCAGGACATCCAGGACGAGCAAAAACCTTCGAACTCCTCAAAAGAAGTCATCAATGGCCAGGTATGAGGAAGGACGTGGATAGATACGTACGAAATTGCCACGTATGTCAACGCAGCAAAGCAACCCACCAGAAAATCAACGGATGGCTCAAACCACTGGAAATACCGCAACAACCGTGGAAGGATCTGAGTATGGATTTTGTGGTGGGACTACCGGAGAGCGAGGGATACAACGCCATATGGGTAGTGGTTGATAGGTTGTCAAAAATGAAACATTTAGTACCATGCCGGGATGATACAGAGGGCAAGAAGCTGGGCGAGATGTTTATACGAGAAGTGTTGAAGTTACATGGCTTACCAGATACCATAGTATCGGACAGAGGACCCCAATTCGCGTCAGAGTTCTGGAGACATGTGTGTGAAAGACTCGGAATCGAACGAAGGCTGTCAACCGCGTTTCATCCACAGACAGATGGACAAACAGAACGAATGAACGCCATTATGGAACGGTACCTCAGGGTCTTCGTTAATTATCAACAGACCAACTGGACACAGTGGCTACCAATGGCAGGATTCTCATCGAACAATCACGCCTCGGAAACAACAGGATGCTCACCATTCTTTGGCAATTACGGATTTCACCCAAGAATGACCTTTAGTCAACATCCGGTTCAAAATGGAAACGATATCAGGGAAGTAAACGCAAATACCCTCTCCCAGAAAATGAACGATATCTTCCAACAGATGAAGGCTAAAATGACTCGAGCGCAAGATATCCAGGCGGAACAAGCGGATAAGCATCGACGGGAAGGAGTGCAGATGAAGGTTGGGGATCGAGTCTGGATGGACGCCAGGAATATTACAACACAACGACCCAGCAAGAAACTTGACTGAAAACGTCGGGGACCCTACAAGGTTACGGAGGTTGTCAGTTCATGGGCCCATCGGTTACAGTTACCCATGGATCTCCACATTTATCCAGTACAACCAATATCCCGCTTGACCAAAGTATCGCAAGATCCCATGCCAGGACAAATCGAATCCGCACCACCTGCAGTTATCATGGACGGAGAAGAAAAATACGAAGTGGAACGCATCGACGACTCGAGGATGTTTCGACGACAATTGCAGTATCTAGTCAAGTGGAAGGGCTATGACGAACAAAGCTGGGAACCGGCAATCAATGTAGACGGACTTCAAGCAATGGATGTATTCCACAAAGAATAACCTGGCAAACCCAGATCAATAGCCTGGAAGGAACTCGGCCTGTGGAAGGGGGAGCTACTGTCACGATTGTGTTGAGTGAAGATCGAGGGAGGAATATGGATCGATGATTGGGATATAGGAATACGAAAGGAATCAGGTTTTGTTGGTTGGAATCAGGTTTTGTTGGTTGCGTTGTAAATATGGCGTGATGGTTATGGCGTAGGCTGCGGACTGAAAGGGTTGCGTACATAGTTGGGTGGAGTTAGGATGTATTTCGGAACGAGTGAGCAAAGGTGACGACGGTCGCGTCTACTGTATATAAGGATGTTGGATTTGTGGAGGATAGGTTTGTTCTTCACTCGTTTTCTAGTCTACAAAACAATCAATAAGCTTCGGCAAACAACCTTTGTTCACTTCTGTGACTCCAGAATTCGAGTCTCTTGCCTGTTACGCAGTACCCGCGATCACTGCTCACCCCGCCACACCTACGTCTTAGTTTGGTTTTTATAACCCCTAGAACTCCGAGCCTTGAACCCTTGACAGGAACGCATGGTTGAATTTGGCAAACTCTGATCAAAATGAGACTCACGATTGAGAAAACGTGCAGCGGAAAAGATATTAGGGAAGTGGGAGGGCTATAAGAAGTTTCAGACAACGACCAACACCACATCCACCCCTGACATGGCCCAGCAGGAACAGTGGCAGGTTATCATGGCCCTGCACCAATAGACCTCTCGGCAGTCAAGGGAAAGAAAATTACACTGGAGGAATGAAAGAAACACAGGGAAGGAGGATTATGAATGTACTGTGGAGATAGCAGACACTTCGTGGCATCATGCACAAGGAAATTGAAGGCAGCATCAGGGCAAACAGGGGAATCACCTTTTAAGAAGGTTGCAAAAGAAAGAGTTTCAGATTCGGAAACTAGGAAAGAGAAGGAAGTTGAGTTGGGAAAAGTTAAGTCCAGTGCAATAAGGATGGCAATTGTGCTGGAAACGAATCTCCTTTGTCAGTTAATGCTAGTTTCGGTATTTTGCAATTTTCTATATCAAGTGCAGAAATAAAGGAGTCTTCTAGGAAAAGCAAACATCTTGTTCTGAAATGCTCGCTGAAAATAGAGGACAAAATCATTGATACCCACGCTTTGATAGACTGCAGAGCTACTGGAATAGCATTTATTGACAAAGATTTTATCTGCCATCATCAGTTGGAGGAAAAGGAGTTGAAAAAATCAAGGGAATTGGAAGTTATAGATGGAAGGCCCTTCGAATCAGGAACAATCACCACCATAGCTAAACTAAACCTAGGCATACATGGACATCAGGAACAGTTACCAGTGTTCGTAACAAAACTAGGGTATTATCCAATCGTACTGGGGTTACCATAGCTACAACTCCATAATGTTACAGTCAGATTCCAGAAGAAAAGAATAGGATTGGAAAGCAATTATAGTCAAAGACATTGTTAACATCATTCGAGCATGTGGGTATGGGGCAATCATATGGAAACAATGGAACCAGAAAAATCGATGCTGGATATATGTGCAATAGTGGCAATACCATTCATGAAACAAAAGAAGGGGAAACTCAAGGTGTACGCGGTAACTCTATATGAAATCAACAAGGTCCAGGAAGTTAAAGACCTTGAGGAAAAACCGCTGGAACAGTTGATTCCCAAGGAATACCATGAGTTCCTCCCTCTCTTTGATAAAGTAATTGCTAAAAGACTACCAACACATAGACCATACAATCACAAGATCGCACTCCAGGAGGGCTGTACACCCCCGTTCAGACCAATCTGCAGCGTATCGAGAGAGGCATTACAGGTCTTGAATGAATGGATTGAAAAGAACTTGTCAAAGGGATTCATCAGATCATCATCATTACCATACGGAGCCCCATTACCATTTGCACCCAAACCTAATGACAGCCTCTGGTTATGCGTAGATTATAGAGGCCTAAACGAGGAAACAATCAAGAACCGATATTCTCTACCTCTAATCCAAGAAACCTTATTTATATTATCAAAAGCCAGGTGGTATACCAAATTGGATGTCTGAGACGCCTACAATATGATCAGAATCGCAGAAGGGGACGAATAGAAGACGGCATTCCAAACCTGCAATGGTTTATTCGAATCCCTGGTTATGCCCTTTTGACTCACCAATGCACCGGCATCCTTTCAAGAATTCATTAATGACATACTCCGACCCTGTCTGGATATCTTCTGTACGCCATTTCTGGACGATATTCTCATCTGCAGTGACAACTTGACAGAACACCAGGAACATGTCAGAGCGGTAATGACAACATTGAAGGAAGCTGGATTGTACCTAATAGCCAAAAAATGCGAATTCCTTCAACAAGAAGTCAAATACCTAGGACTAATAGTCAGTGTCAATGGAATCAGAATGGATCCAGAACAGGTAATGGCAGTCAAGGAGTGGGAAGCACCCGGCAAACTCAAAGAGGTTCAAGTATTCTTAGGATTCACCAACTTCTATCGATGATTCATTAGGAATTTCAGCAGGATGGTGCAACCATTGCCAAGGCTAACGAAAAAGCTGGTACCATTCCACTGGGGACCTGATCAGACACCTGCCTTTGAGGAGCTGAAAGCCGCATTTACAGCAGCACCAGTCCTCGTACATTTTGACTACCAAAGGGAAATGGTCCAGGAAACAGATACTTCTAGTTACGTGTCAGCAAGAGTTCTATCACAATACGACGACCAAGGAATTCTTCACCCAGTTGCATTCTTTTCCAAGAAACATACACCAGCCGAGGAGAATTACGAAATCTATGACCAGGAAGTAGGAGCTATCGTTAAATCCCTCGAACAATGAAGACCGGAATGCGAATGGTCAGCACATTCAATCATGATACTGACAGACCACAACAACCTCAAATACTTCATGATATCAAAGTTACTCAATAGAAGGCAAAGAAGGTGGTCAGAATTCCTGTCGAGATTCAAGTTCAAGATTTTTTACCGCCCAGGAAAACAGGACCAGAAGCCTGATGCACTGACTAGAATGCCAGGAGACATTTCTCCGAAGGGGGGGGCAGAAAAAGACCAACAAATCATGCTCAAAACGGAGAATCTCGACAAAGAAAACAATAAGAACTTGTGGTAACATTCGCAGAAGTGGTAAATTAAGACGAAACCAATCCAAAGAAGCTGTGGAACTGGATTCAAACATATACAAAGACTGCCCAATCAACAACAGTGAAGGACTGTGCATCAGCGCAATGGAGATTCAAGAGGAATCGGACACGCTACAATTGATATAGGAACATCACCATATACTGACAGCCGGACACCCAGGATGAGCAAAAACTTTGGATTTACCAAAAAGATATCACCGATAGCCAGGCATGAGAACAGATGTAGATGGATACGTACGGAATTGCCATGTATGTCAACGCAGTAAACCAAGAAATCAAATGATATACAGATAGCTAAAACCGCTGGAAATACCGCAACAACCATGGGAGGGTCTCAGTATGGACTTTGTGGTCAGGTTACCAGAAAGCAAAGGGTATGATACCAAATGGGTGGTAGTTGATAGACTATTAAAGATGAAGTACTTGGTACCATGTCGAGACGATACAGATGGCAGGAAATTGGGCAAAATATGTATACAAAATGTGTTCAAATTACACTGATTACCAGATACTATAGTATTGGACAGAAGACCTCAATTTGCCTTGGAACTCTGAAGACATATCCGCGAAAAACTCGGAATCAAATGAAGACTCTCCACTGCATTTCATCCACAAACGGACAGCCAAACTGAGCGTATCAATGCCATTATGGTACAGTATCCAAGGAGCTTTGTCAATTATCTGCCATACGACTGGGCTTCATGGCTACCAATGGCAGAGTTTGCATCAAACAATCATACTTCAGAAACAACAGACTGCTCACTATTCTTTGGCAATTACAGTTTCCATCCAAGGATGACCTTCAGCAAACACCCAGTTCAGAACGGAAATGAAATCAGGGAAGTAAACACCAATACTTTTTTCCAAAAAATATATGAAATCTTGGAACAGATAAAAGCCAAAATGTCCTGAGTGCAGTGAATTCAAGCAGAACAAGCGGACAAACAATGCAGGGAAGGAATGGAGATGACAGTGGGAGACAGAGTATAGATGGACGCTAGGAATATTGTGACACAGAGACCAAGCAAAAAGCTAGACTGGAAACATCTAGAACCATACAAAATCACTCATGTCATCAGCCTGTGGGCCTACTGATTGGACCTACCTGAGGACATTCATATACATCTGGTACAACCAATCTCCCGTCTAAGCAAAGCCTCGAAAGATCTATTGCCCAGACAAATCCAATCAGCACCACCTCCAGTCATCGTGAATGGAGAAGAAGAATACGAAGTCGAATGCATCGAAGACTCCAGGCCCTTCCGACGACAGCTGCAGTATCTGGTAAAATGGAAGGGATACGATGAAAAGAGCTGGGAGCCAGCAGTCAACGTGGATGGTCTTCAAGCCATTAATATGTGCCGCACAGAACAACCTGGAAAATCCGAATCAACAGCCTTGTAGGAACCCGGCTTATGACAGGGGGAGCTACTGTCACAGTTGTGTCGAGTGAAGATCAGAGGAGTAGAGATGATCGATGGAGTATATAGAAACAATACGGGATATAACGCAAGGAAACAGGATTTGTTGAAAGGAATCAGGTTTTGTTGCTTGCATTGTAAATATGAAGTGATGGTAATGAGGTGAGATGCGGATTGAAAGGGTTGTGTACATAGTTGGGTGAGGATTGGATGTATTTTGGCACGAGTGAGTGAAGGTGACAACGGTCGTGTTAGATGTATATATAGACCATGGTTTAGCAGCGGATAGGTTTGTTTTTTATTTGTTCTCTCATCTACAAAACAATCAATAGCTTCGGAATCGACTATTGTTCACTTCAAGTGATTCCGGAATTTGAGTCTCCAGTTGTTACGCAGTACCCGCAATCACTGCACCCTCTGTTTGGATTTCATTACCCCTAGAACTCCAAGCTTTGAAACCTTGACACCTATGCCCATTGCCAAATTTGTAGTTGTCACTTTTTGTTATGTTCGTACCTTACATGAATGTACATTCTCCTTGGATACTGACCCAGTTATGTCATCATGGGGTACAAGAACTAGAGCAAGGACAAACGTGTGAGATATGACAACAGAGCATGCTTTTAGTTGTCTTTGTAATGAATTTTGGTGTTCAGTCAACAAATGAAAGCGCTTGGATGATACCGAGCAAATTGTTTCCGAGCTGAATAGCAGGCAGGATAATGTCGTGGGATCAAGATGACCCACATATATAATCGCCTTGCTTGCGGACCTTACTTATAATCTCCACAACCTTCGACACATCCTACTCACTTCAGCTACCACTGTCAAGGGTTCAAGGCTCGGAGTTCTAGGGGTTATATAAACGAAACTAAGACGTAGGTGTTTGGGGTGAGCAGTGATCGCGGGTACTGTGTAACAGGCAAGAGACTCGAATTCTAGAATCACCGAAGTGAACAAAGGTTGTTTGCGGAAGCTTATTGATTGTTTTGTAGACTAGAGAACGAGTGAAGAACAAACCTATCCTCCGCGAATCCAGCATCCTTATATACAGCTAACGCGACCGTCGTCACCTTTGCTCACTCGTTCCGAAATACATCCTAACTCCACCCAACTATGTACGCAACCCTTTCAGCCCGCGGCCTACGCCATAACCCTCACGCCATATTTACAACGCAACCGACAAAACCTGATTCCGGCTGACAAACCTGATTCTTTCCAACAAAACCTGATTCCAACCAACAAAACCTGATTTCCTTCGTATTCCTGTATCTCAATCATCAATCCATATTCCTCCCCCGATCCTCACTCGACACAACCGTCACAACCACATTGCATCACTCTTGATGATATATTCAACACTCACAATGCTTGTTTGGAGTAACGAGCATTTGATTTCCACCACTCAATTATTGACCGTCGTTGAGAACCTAAAATATAATGTGATGTCCTCTGGTTGCTGAAATCAGTCATCGCAGATGCTAATACAGTCCAGATGCCGACTCAACAAGTGTGTCTCTGGGCCGGGAATGCCGGTGTTGGAGTCAGCCAATGGGCAGCAGAACCAATGGGGATTTGGCAGGAGAAGGGCGCTTCAACAACGCAACGGAAAGATAATAAAGTGAGCGAGTGTGTTTGGGAGATTGGCCAGTCCATGAGCATCAGCAACAAGCTAGGCACCAGCCTCAAGCAATGGTATCTTTTAATTGATCATTGTGTTGTTCAAATCAGTGATCTGGCGCCTAAAAAACCGCGTTGGAAACGGTACAAGGCAGACAAGACTATCCTACATGGTCAGAAACTCAAGGCAGTACTTGACAAGTTTGCAGAGGTTGGCCTGTACCGAAGGAAGAATAGGATTGATGATACCCCGACTAAGAAGAGGAAATTCGTCCACGTTGGTATGTATTTCATCGCCCTGATGCTTCTTTTGCTCTTCCTGATCATGTGTAGATACAGAAGACGACAAGAAAGAAACCCTGGGTCACAAGTCTTTGCCAATAAAGGCGCGTTGCGACGCCTCGACCGATTACCTTGTCCAACCATTGAGCTTTACCATCGCTTATATGGATTCCAATGTTACTGGGAAGAGGATGGGTGAAAACAATACTCAGCTATTCTCATCGCACAGGCCTGGGAATGATGAATCGATACTTTGGATAGTCACATCAATCATCGATACGACAATTTTGTTAATCGTGAATGCTGCAATCGCAGGTCTGCCAGATGCCAGCCGGTAAATCCGAGAGCATTGGGGCTGTGGGGAGGACCCTGATGGAGATAGTAGTCCAAATACCTGCAATGTTACCCCCATCTTCGATAACAATACTGTTGCCGGATGGGTAAAGGTGGAGATGAAATTAAACAATCCAAGGTTTTTTTGTGTCATTTATCGTGGCCAATGAGCCGATGGCACATCTGGTGCCCAGACACCTATGCGTGGTGGCCGCAGCTATCTTCCTGTGGATGACATCCTCCCACCTCCAGCCGACAATATGATCGACAATATCGGTGAGAAATCAGATGATGATGCTGAGATGCAGCACCCAAATCCAAGAAGCTTTCTGACGACAAAAACTGGTTTCCAGAAGTTTGAAAGAAAGCTGCAATGAAGGATTGCCAGGCAGCAGCAATACCTTGAAGTCTTCCGAAACTGTGTTCTTAGTCTCTTTGCCGATTACAAGCAAAACATTGTTGCTGATGAGGATGTGGCTTGGCTAAGCCAGCACGATTACATTGTGAATCCTCCCGCAGCGGACTCTTTGGGCAATAGGAAGCATACATGGAGATACCCAGCTACAAATTAGTTGCCGTGAGGATGGAATGCACTGGCTGGATGGTTGTTCAAGGATTTGCATTGTGGGTGGGCATTTTTCTGGCACTTT
Source organism: Trichophaea hybrida (assembly GCA_015178995.1). NCBI lineage: Eukaryota > Fungi > Ascomycota > Pezizomycetes > Pezizales > Pyronemataceae > Trichophaea > Trichophaea hybrida. The sequence continues at coordinate 38,596 of WHVE01000007.1, read as the reverse complement.
GGAGGGTAGACAGATGGGTGATAATTTGGAGTTTTTTGAAAAGGTTTTGGATTTCTTTTTGGTGTTTTGTGTATTTTATTATTACATCAGTCATAATCATGTATAATGAGCTGTGTTGAGAGTTCACGATGTTGAGATTAATCGTTGAGATGCTTGTTTTTAGGAAAGAAACAGTGGCAGTGATAGGACTCCGTGTAGGGCTATCATGTCATTGGTAGTTCGGTATCTTTGCCCAGCAGACGTTAGCCCAAATGATCAGTGCAACGTGAACGATTTTGAGCTCGTTGCAATAATGATTTTCGTTCAAAGAAGCCAATCAACAACCCTGTGGCAAGCTTATCACCTGCCATTTTTAGTTCTCAGTTTCCGTCCATCCAAGGAGTTGGAAGTGTGGGAGGTAGGACAAGCCAAAATTCTGAAATTGTCGACAGGATTAAAAGACACATCCCGACAATGCTTTGAATCATATCAACACCTTCTTTCCTTTACACAATGCTTTACTTAATTCAGTATAATTTCATTCAAATTTCCTTTAGTCACTCCTTGAATTTTTTCATACTTATCACTCACCACCTTTTTAAGTCATGACACGAAGGTGCCGCACTTCTCCTTCTCCTCCTTCCAGCACCAGGAGCAGGAGACGATCTATCAACGATGAGGATGTTGATGACCATCTCAGCACGATATCGGACAATTATAATCATTGTCGAGACCACAATATAGAATCCAATGACGAGTCTCTGCGGCGACCATCCTGGAAAGCAATGGGCAAGCGGCCATCGAAAGATTCCTTCATGTCAACACTTGAAAAACAAGTCGCTGTGACTCAATTGCCTCCTACATTGGTGCAAACCCTACATCCTGAGCGTCAGGAGATTTATCTTGTCTCAGAGGAGGAGGATGAACGAGACCTTGCGCCGCTGGCATCCAGGGAGGTTTTAGATTAAGCATCTAAATGATTGAATTCGCCCGCTGATGCCTATATTTACTAGAGAAACAATTCAAACAAAGCCGGTGAGCATTGGGCTGCATGGAAAGCTTGAAATCTGTGGTGATATGAGACCTTTGTTGACAACATGACAGGCTTCATCGTCGGTGCAGAATACAATGCCCAGACAACTCTTTCTGGCATTCGGGCAATGGTAATGGCATGTGTGAACCCTATAGCTATCAATTGCACAATGTTTGTGAATCTCTTTGCCATGAATGCGGTGAAGACCACCCAGATTCATAGTTGGTGGTATGAGGAAATCGTCAGAATTGATCCAGCCCAGAGAAACTTGAACCCTCTACAGGCCTACATTTCAGTGATAAATGAATCATTTTAACAATTGTTTTCATTGTTGACACTGTGCATCAGGCTCTCGCAAAAATTACTTGCTTTCATGCAGCAATAGTATACTGCTACAAGACTTCAATCGACTCAATTTACAGATTTCAAACGAAGTCACCTACAGTAATCCAGAAAATAGTAGCCTGGCTATTGGCCAAGGACAGATTTACATGCCCCACAAATGTTCGTGAGGTAAGTTCAAAGCTCTCTTCTGGTTTAATCATCGTCTTGACCAACAATTTAGGAGTGCAAGTTTTGATTTGTGGCAACTGAAATTGTAGATCTCATTCACTGGATATACTTCTATGGCATACAACAAATGGGAATAAAAGATGGATCATTGATTGATAAAAACAACCTGATGTTCATTACCCTCACCATGACGGCCATCCACCATTGTCTGTCGGTATGGAAAACAGGCGAGTTTAGGGTCCCACCAGAGTTTGGTCCAGGAAGTAGAACACAAGGTAAGTGTGATACAAGAAACATTGATCATGCAGTTGATAATGCATGCGCAGATGTATTTAGTTGTCTCCACATGGATTTTCGTTCTTTCTCACCTGAGGTTCAGACCAAAATGATAGACAATATCCGCAGCATGATTGGCAGAAGGATCAACTCAACTGGTATGGACCCAGCGATGGCACAACCTCACAATGATCAGTGTAGCTTTGACAAGAACTTCATTGATTACATCCCAGAAGAGCTGATCGAGCAGCCCGACGATTCTTTTAATCATCTCAGCAGCTGTGTTGCTGCTACTGAAGCTTGCATCCAATTCTCAACTGTTTTGCCTATGGGCGTGTCTGCCATCGCCAGCAGCAGTCAGCCCGTCCCCTGCAGCAACAACAACAGCAACAATATCACCAATGTCACCAGCGTTGGAAATACGGGATTAGGCAATGGAAGTACAATTGTAGAGGGTGCGACATCGCTTGGAGGTTAGAAATGATATCAGTGATCGGATTCGGAATTTCCTTTGTGTGCTATTTTGTTCTAGATTTTGTCCATATATCATAATAGTAGTAAATGTAATGGAACTGGTGGTTTACTGAATTCTGATCTCAAACGCATGAAATCATAATTGTGATGATGCAAAAACCTCCAGTGACGGTTGAACAACCACAAGCTACTAAACGATCTTGTATCAATAAATTAATATTGTTAATCACTTTTGCGTGGTAACTATCATTGGTCAATTGAGTTATAAGGGATCATTAAAACAAGAACTACACGCTTTATTACACGTACCAAGTGAGTATTATCATCATCGCGTCGACCAATTGAATTGGGCAATGGAGGAGAATGCCGAGAAATGATTTGTGATGTTCCCAAAGACTGTGTGAACTATTCGTCAAGTGCTCGTTATCACATTCACAATAGTGGGTAAATGGATCGCAACACTTAAAAATAGCATCGCAACAACTCAATGAGTATTCAGGAATGTCAAAGCAATGACATATTTCAGGGAAACCTCAATTTCATTTTTTTGAATTTGTGGGTACAATATGCTAAGTAAATGTAATGAAGGAAATTTGGTTTTTGCTAATGCTGGTCTGGATCTTGGCTGGCTGAATATGATGGAGCCAGGCTGGCTCTTGACTGGCTGATGATGATCAAGCTGGTCGGGATCTTGGCTGGCAAATAGTGGAGGAGGCTTTGCTGCCTTTGAATGTATTACTGAATATTTGGATAATGGCAACAATCAGGCTACAAGCATGGGTTTTCCACAGTGACTCAACAAATATTGATTGGATTGCAAATGTATAACTGGTAGGTAAAAGAGTACCAAAAACTGTATAATTAATATATAGATTATATTGCAATACAATAAGAACTCAAAAACTTAGAAAGAAAACAGTAAGCTTGCAAGAGGTGGATTTTCAGGTGTGAACTGGCCCATTCAGTCTGCCAGAATTTGGGATTGGTCTGATTTTGGTTCAAATATTTCTTGCACTGGATTGAGATCGTACTGGATGATCCCAGTCCGGACTGATCTCATCAGCTTCACTTGCTTCTCTGCAAGCTGTCTCCTCGCACTTCATTCTCCTTCCTCAACTCATCATTCTCTCTATCCCGTACCGCACCACTCGCACTCTTCAACCCCTTAGCATATCCCTTAACCTTTTCCCCAAGCATCCTTTTGCTGCGTCCAAAAAGCTTCAGGAAAGTATCATGGTCTGCACCGTCCTGCCCGAGCAGCACCTCACCGGTCGTTGTAGAGATGATGCGAATCCGTCAGTGCCGCCCAGGGTCTTCGGTGGTTATTAGCTCTACATCGTGAGACGGGAAGATGATTCTGGCGTTGGCGATGATTTGGGCGTGGTGGAAGGAGCGTTCGGAGGAGGTCGGCATGGTTGAAGTGGAAGTGCGGGAAAGGAAGATGGTCATGTAATTAGACAGGTGCTGGCCGGCCAATCACCATGAACCGCGGCTATCAACGCGCTTAACCCTTGGACCATGTTAGTCTACTAGTGACCTACCTTTTCCTCAACGCGAGCAGCAGTACGCCTCCGTACCACACCCAAGTCCCTCAACGATCCTTAACGCATATTTTAACAAGTGGCCTGGGCTTGTGATATTTATATGAGATGCTTGGACGCTAACTCACCAGCCCTGCACAATTCATTAACTCTTGCTTCAGCCATAACAGAGGTAGGAATCAATTGCAACGTATTCTAGCATCGCCACGACTACATCGTAAAAGCAACAGATCGCGAAGTACACAATCCTACTCTTCTATATCCCCTGAAATTGTCACGGGCATACTCCTCTGTTCCAACGCAGCTAGCCGCTTCTCCAACTCTTCCCTCCGGCTCGTCTCTGCCGCCAACTGCGCCTCCACCGACTCCAACCTCTTTTTCACGACCTCGATCTCGGTCTCCCGCACACCCCCAACCCCCTCAACGCCCGCTCCCCCCATTCCTTCAACATATCCCTTCACCTTCTGCGCAAGCAGCTTTTCGACGCAGCTGAATAAATCCCAGAACGTTATACTCTCTGCGCCATCTTGCTTGAGCAATACTTCGCCGGTGGACGAGGAGATTATAAGGGTCCGTCGCTGGCCAGTGTCGATAGTTATCAGCTTTGGGTCGTGGGAGGGAGAGAGGACTTCGGCGTTCGCAAGGATCTGTGCCCGATAGAACGGGCGCTCGGTGACACTACAACAACCATCTAAGACAGATCTGGAGGTGGCACAGATTGATGTTCCTAGCGTGGTGGAACGTGGAAGTATGCAATTCCTTTCTCACTACTCTTTCAGCTGCATGTGGTGTTGCAGACAATCTAACAAAGTCGGAGTGTAGCAGTCTCCAACCGAGCCATTATTTATCCATATCAATTGAAACCATCTCGTTCCCTCCCTTACAACCTCCAAGACCTCCACTCTCACAGATTTACACGTAAGTTATGACCCTCCGCCAGCGCTACAACCTTCCAGTCGCTTGTTTTATACTGATAACCCTGCCAGCTCTGGGAGGTGCCAAGGTTGTAGTTTGACTTATGTGCTCTATGGATTGTTATTATACCAACCGCTGGTGGTGGAAGGCGGTGGACGTATACAACTTCTTGCTCTCACTGTTCTACTGCTGCATGAGATGTTGCGTCACTCGGTGGTGACCCGAATCTAGGTACTGATAGACTGGCAGTGCTGCTATGAGGTTTTACACTTGGCTGCGCTCTCCGCCTTACATACTCTTACTCCTCCGTGTCACTCGCCTTAGACCAACTCGACGATTCCATGCCAGAACTACGATCCCATGCAAGGCGCTATGATTCCATGCCAATCCTATTTTCTCTAACCACCGCTATGATCTCCTGCTGTCAACATAACATCTCGCAGCAGCTACGATCAACTGTCACCATCGCACTTCATCCCATTGCTAGGCAGTCTACGGTGAAGATTCAATATATCATGGCTGCAGCCGAAGTTGCGGTTTGACTAACGCCCTGAGGATCAATTCCTACACTGGCGCTGGTTGATCGTTCTGCGAGTCCACTGCCGGAAAGCACAATCAATGTTTTGTAGATGTAGGTCGGCAGAGGCCGTGGCCACAGCTGGCGAATGCTGAGTTGTAATAGTGGAGTTTGGATGTGTTGGGATTCCTACCTTACCCTTTAACTATTATCACTTTTCAGTTGATTAATGGGATGTTTTGTTTACGGGATTGGGCGAATTTTACCTCCTTTCAACGCATCACCACGGGTACATGTTCTGACCCATTCATGGAATCGGCCCATCCATGGATGGGCCGTACCGTCCACGGACAGGGCGGTTCCATGAATGGGACAAGCAGAAAAAAAGTTCAAATTAATTTTGCACCACCCACTAAGAGGACTATTGAGAGCCAGTAATTTAATTGCTGGTAAAGAATTTAATCAAAAGTCCCAAAGAGGCTTGAGCAAGTTGCTTCAATATATCTCTTTTACAAGTTTGTTTGTTTGTAATCATATTGTATTCGGCCGCTTGCGGCCATGACATAACCTTATCCTAAGTACTTCCACAGCCTAGGCTGCTTCCAAGTCGTACTTCCTGATCTCCTTCCCCCCATCCATCTCTCTTTTACAAGTTGGCTTGGCTTAGCTTCTATATAAATGAATAAAAAACTGGCTTTGCTTCACTTGAAGTATGCTGCTAACTACTTTCTCAATACCTACACAGTATACTCTACCAAATGAAGCAAAGACAACTGACTTGTAAAAGAGATATCCAGCAGTACTTATTTGTTTATAGGCAAAGCTAATTTTCATATTTTTACTTGTCCCATTCATGGGTCCATGAATGGCGGTACCGTTCATGGATGGGCGGCTACCACAAATGGATCAGAACATATCCGGCGAGCATTCAACTGAAACCGACATTCCCCGCAAGAATTACTAGATTACATTATCATTTCAAACAAGTTTTATATACTCCCTCTTAGGGCCCTCCGCATTCCAGGCATCTTCATGTATCATCCCCACAGTCACACGGCACATTGTCCCAACCACCTCACCCCTTTCGATCATCAATACATTTAGGGCCTTTTTGATATCCCTGTCAAAAACATTTCCATCTGCATACTTTTCTGCCTGCACGTCCGCTCTGGAGAGTGCAATAAACTCGCAACGAATCCGAAGTCCTTGCACCGCAGTCTCCATTGCCATACTTTTTGGTAGAAGCGCCGTTCCGGCGGCTTTTCCCTTCGAATCATATACGTAAACTCGACTGTAAAAGGGTCTCTCCGTCTCCCCCCATAATGGCCGCAAATTTTCTTCACCGGTGAAGTGAAAGATGCAAGATGATACCCAGAATTCCAAACCCTTCGCATTCGTAAGTGCACGCTTAGTTGTCGACTCAGGGCGGAAGCTGGGAAAGCGGCTCAACACATCGGCGTCATTGTAAGCTTGTAGAAGACCAAGCTGCTCTGAGTGTGGAGTTGGTTGGAGGGTCCAAAATGTAGGCTTGGTTGGCGGTAGGCGGATTCTTTGCTCCTCGTCTGCTTTTACTGTCGGATCGCACACCACAAACCATTCCTCCACCAGAGAATCACCAACTCGAGGTCTCATTGTGACGCCAGATCCTGTCCATCCGGCCCAGGACCAGCTTGGAAACTGTCGACATCGCTCAATTGGACCTTTTGGAAGCCAAACGATTGCATCATCGAAATTGCACACAGGTAAACCTGCGACAAACCCCCATGTTCCGGGCTGGTGGCGCAACACATTGGAAATCCCGGTAAAGGCATTCAAGGCGTCAGATTCATCTGAAAAGTTTCTTGCTGTATAGTCATCTATGAGGTTCGTGTAGAGGGAAAAACTGCTATGCGGAATATAAAGATGTGGGTGAGGATTGAAATCTAAGCGCTGGGGTCCAAACGAGGAGTAGGATTGCATGGATTGCATCCGGCTATGTTTCTCGGCGTAGACGTCCTCACACCATGTGTCGCGATTGCACTGCCAATAAATCTGGTGGCCAGTGAAGTAGACCGCTTTCCGAGACAGAAGTCGTTCTTGATACGTCCAGCCCCTGGAATTCCAGAAAGAAAAACTAAGAGTGTCTAGCAAAGTTGGCAGTACTACTGCTAAAGTTAAGCCTTGGATCACTTCCACCATTTGCATCCGCTGCCGAGGTGTCAAACCAGGTAATCCCGCTTCCGCAGTATTTCCGTCAGCGGCCACTATTGTAAAGGACGCCGATCCGTAAACTCTATCCATCTGGCCAATCTGGTCTTGCTTGATATCATCGTCGTCTTGGACGATGCACAAGCTATCCACCCAAAGGTAGCGTTCACCGAGCATCTTTGTCAATTCTATCGCGTCGTGGATAGTCTTTGGTAGAGGATGTGGCAGATTCCCTGGTACTGACCATTCCTCAACATTGGATTTTAGGAGTTTAAATTCTTGGTTTTGACCCCAGACATAGCTGAGTGCAAGATATCCGGAGCCCTCCTCCAGCTTGAGAATCCGACTCTCGAGGGTATCGATAACACGGAGATTTTGCGGAGGAGGTAGCACATCAGCCCAATTCTTGGTTGCATCTTCGCACTCCGTATGTTTCTCCTTACACGCCTTCAACCAAGACCGTATGCGGTTTATATCAACTGCTTCATCAACTATGCGTCCGTGAAACAGAGGAATGGAATCGATTTTCGAAGCATCGGAAGATATCAGTTGTATTAAGGCAATTATTCCCTCCTCTCTGGTTTTTGTTGTGGCTGGTATTTTCTCTGTATCTGGCTGCAGAGTAATTCCAATTCTTGTGGCTTTGTAGTCATAACTGCGTTTTTTCCCGCGATTATCTTTCCTCCATCGTGACTCCTCATGGAGCCAGCCACCTAAAACCTGTTGCAGATGACACCGAAGCCTTGTGTTGGTATCAAAGTAATCCGATAATTCCAGAGGTTCTGATGGAGAAGGGGGAGGCATTCCGCGGACAATTTTGAGCGAGGTGTGGATCGCATGGCAAACCAACCGACAGAGTTGACATGTTTTTGAGGTTGCCCGGTACAGAACGTCGTCGAGGTAGTCATGTGGAATGTTGATTTTGTTACCGTTTGCGATAGTTGGACGTGAAACTTCGTCGGCAAGAAATAGCGAGCGGACGGGAATGCTCGCGCAAGCTGTGCACAGCGAGTTTGTGGTGTTGCTAGGGGTGTGTTTTCGGAGTTTATGCAAAAGGTTAAGGCGGTCCGGCAGCATTTTGCGATACGTTGACTTAGTGCAGAAATTGAATGGGTTAGGTTTGCAGTTTGTTTCACAACGACTAATCAAGCGATGAGATCTGACCAGCCACAGGTCACAAGGACTGGCGGGAATACCGAAATCACGTAGTTGTTTGACCGTGCGTTTTTGCTATCGAGAGTCAGAGGTTGAGTAGTGACTGAATAGTGGGAGGATGGGTAAGTACAGAGCAAGGTGCAAAAGAAGAAAAAAGAAAACAGAGGTAAGGGTAAGAGGCACGCCCAAAATCTAGTTACTCGGGATAGAGCTAAGTCTAAGCGCCCGGAACAAAGCGGTTTGAATTTCACCTGGAACTACCATTAGTGGTTAACCCTGCGTGTACTCAGACAACGTGCGTTCGAATATTTTGTCTGCCCCCCGGTATTGATAAGCGTTATTATCGATTGTGACGTAGATTCCAGATTCCTATACAAATGGCGGTGTGTACTATAGTATGGATGAAACAGCTATAGGATCCCCGAAAACGCTGAGCCTTGATCCTACTTGAGGATTCCGATCTTAGCTCTACAGCAACAAAGATAACTCTTGGCTTTATGCGGGGTCGGTTATTTCAGACCATATGTGGTGCTTCTTAGATTTACATGTGTATCTTATAGGAATGTGGGGTGTTAGTGTACATGTGCGCAGTAGGTATACGTTTATCTGAATGAACTGCACGCAACATGCACATTATTTCTTTCCAGACCTGTAGGAAGCACAATTAATTGGCAAAGTCCTTCTGCGGTAGTTGCCAATTTTGTGCTGTTGACCGGCCATCTTTGACAGATACCTGTTAATCTCAGTTGTCAGAGTTATTCCGTAGATCGTCTAACAGTGGCGTCAACTGTAAGGCAGCAACCGTGATGGTGAGTCATTGTAACTGACCAATAAGAGGCTGTGATGGAACAATAAGACCGATAGGATCAATAAGATAGCCTCGTTTCGGTGAGACAGATCAGGTGCATACGTGCCTAATTGTTAGCTATCACTATTGGCCGCCCTATCAAGCACCACCATAAATGTATATTTCCTCCTAGTTTTTAATGTCGACGACAAAAAAAGCGTAGTTGCGTCCTAGTTACCTTTGGTTATAAAACGGGGTGCTCTCGAGAGCTATCTGGCTGTCTTATACTGTAAACCTATCCCAAACATGTCATACAAGTACGGCTACGATTATCCTGGGGCTACGGGTCTCCTTTATCGATTCTGCCCAGATTGTCTACCTGCCTGTCTTTCTGCCGCGGGCACTAACGACCTTCACCGAGACAAGCGTGAACCAAGCTTGCGCGGCAACGGTTTCGAGCCCTGTCGGTGTCTCGAACCGTACACAGAGCCTGAGGACTACAGGGTTTTGAGTCCACTGAGTCGGAACAAAACGGTTCGTACTCGCAAAATACATCGGTTTTCATTCCCTGGACATTACTTACTCACTACAGGGTCAGGGTTTAAACACTCGACAGGCCCAGAACAGGTCGTGAATCGCCGCCTGCAGCAGGTGCCAATTCTCAAAACCTCTTACTAAGGCATATCCACGGTAACGCTAATTCTGCTAGACTCACCTCCTCGATACAGCTGCAAAATATCCCGATGTCAATGTATGGAGTAGGTCGCCTGAAGATAGCGACCACAGTCGTAATAGTACTGACTAGTTCCAGACGCATGGAAACCCAATCAAATAGAACCCCGCAACAGTACCTACTGGCGGGCGGCAGAATTGCAGGTAAGATAATTGCCTTATTTTAAGCGTGCTGTTAGCTGACCGTAGGCTTCCAGGCATATTTGCAAGCGTTTCGATCGACCTATTCCCTCATAGAGTACCTTGATATCCCCACCCGTACCTCTGAGGATTTGACCTTGCTCTGGTTCTTTCAGAACCTTATGTTCTTGACATCCGAAGCTGCAGCCAGTCAGCTCAATAATTCATCACGGACACAGATACTGGCAGTCCTTCGTGGTTATTTCGATCGTACTGGGTTCGAGGCCGGAACATCCCACTTTCAAGTGATCAGAAAATATTGGGATATTTTCTTGCATGAGGTGGCAGATTTATCAATTGGTGTATTCTGCTTTCGGGATTCCACACTACTCATGGAAGACCCGTTCAGGGATTTGGTGGAGCGATATATCACATGCACTCTCTGGTGCGCCTTTTGGAATCATAGGGAAGGCGTTAAGCCCTTCGGCGATTGGCAACATACAATGAAAATTCTCCGACGGACCACTCTGGAAATTCTCGAGAAACACTCCCATGATAAATGGAACAACATGAGAAATATCCGCGACCGCTTCATGGTAAGGTACAGGTACGCTGCAGACAAACTGCGGCGTAACGGTGAGGACACAATCACGCAACAAACTAGGTCGTCCCTCTCTTCAGAGAGGTCGACATGGAAGAATGCTCTGAAAGCGGTTGCGAAAGACGCCCGAAAGAATACACCGACTACTGGGGAGGCTGCTGCTGCTCTGATTCTCGCATGGTCGATCGATTCCAAGAACGAGCCTGGGATGTTTTCGGCAAAGTTTTCGCCAAAATTTCGCAAAGCTGTGCTTCAATGGGTACATATCAGCGGAAGTGAGCTTGGGGAATTTGTTAAAATTTGTTGGCCGTCCTTGGATTTATACGAAAGGACTCGTTACCTGCGGGGTGAGGTTCCGATAGATCTTTTGGATTGCTTGAAAACCCTCCCGAACGAGGCCGGAGAATTGCCATACACTGAGAAAATCTTAATGGACAGCATCGAAGCGGACGAAGCGAAGCTGTTGGCCGGTGCCTCAATTGAGGCACTCGCAGTTCATGCTTCGCTTAACAATTCCTTTTTTAGCTATTCGTTGCAAGACCACGGAGGAATTCTAGGTCATCAGTTTGCGGTCGATCCGGGCATCCAGCGCTATGAGACAAGGTGGTGCGGTGTGGTGGTGATCATGTTGATTATTACATATTTTCTTTTAGGTAGGTCCTCCGATATATGCAATTGCTTAGGAAAAAACTGATTTGAATGCAGCGATCAATATCCCTGGACTCCCGCCGTTACTTCTCCTCTCTCTAGCCGAATTTGAGCGATCCTGCATATTTGCAGATAAACTTCAGTCACTCGCCGCATCAACTCATACTATGATTTTCGACAGCCAGGTGATCCAAATGGTTCGAAACGGAACCATTCAGACAACACCGGGGCTTGAGATCATTCTGCTCAACCATTGGCCTGTGAGCTAACCTCCTCTCGACTGTACTGAAGATTCCGTTAATCTGACAATTGCAGTTTGACCAAACGATGATAACGCAATTTTGCGACGCATGTGTGTCCTATCTTGACGAGCTTGGACTGGAGCCGTTTGGCACAGCCTACAACCCGAACTTTCATCCGACCCTGTTCCGCGGTTCATCCATGTACCGCGAAGAAGCCCGAGATGGGTTATCCGAGATCTCAGAAGCAGAGACGGGGGACTCCAGCCCGTTCACCAATATGTACTCCCCAAGTGCATCTGCAACCTGCTCCGACACTACGACCATCATCCCCTCCTTATGTTCACCATCTATACCCACACGAGCATCTCCGCCTCTATATCGCTGTCATCGCTGTCGGTTCTGTCCTAAAGATTTTCCTTCCGCATCCAACCGCCGTCGGCATGAAAAATCGGTTCATGGAAAACCCGTCTTTTGTCAATACTGCCGGACGTGGATCCGAGACCGGGCTGACTACAAAACTAAGCATGCAAAGTCATGCAAAGTTTGGTCCAGAGTCTGCTTTTAACGAGAATCCAAAGAGGCTTGACTGACTGTGGAGCTACTGGATTTGTGCTTGTATTGGCAGCATTTCTGTGCAAGGTCTTTATGTTAACGTTCCCAACCTTTCCTTGAATAAAATGAATGTTTGCTAGGCCCTAAAATAAAGGTGACACCGACAACATTGCATTCTCGGCTTATTGTTATGTGACCAGTGTAACACTAGTGATACCTCCTACAGCAGGGAAAACTCTGTTGGCGCAGTACAAGAGTCAATTGAAACCAAAGTCAATGACCTAACTGGCCTTCGGCTCCAGCTATTGTATCCGTGGGCTGCCACTTTGATCACGATTGCTGCTGGAAAGTGGTTCTGAGAAAAGAAAAATAGGTAGCTCAAATTTGTGGTAACTATGTACGTAGATGCACTCAGATGTTACCCGGCTAATAAAACTCTCAACCCTAATTCGCTCTACTTAGATATCGAGGCACAAATTACGTGAAATCGGTCTGGTGCGAGTTTATATTTAATTTCGCTACATTCAAAAAACACAATTCACCTCATTCCTCGTTCTCTCACTTGCAGCCAAAGTGACAATGAAAGAATTCATGAAATCGGCCCATCCATGGACAGGGCGGTTCCATGAATGAGACAAGCAAAAAAAAAATTTTCAAATTAAATTGCACCACTAAGAGGACTGTTAAGAGCCAGTAATTCAATTGCTGGTAAAGTTGGCACAGTGAAATAATTACAAACACAGTCAGTGGAGCAATTAAAGCAAGTTATAATGGTTGTATAGGGTGAAGATTGGTGACCAAATAAGAATCGATGAAGGATGGTTATATTCATTTCACAAGACACAGGTTTAGGTATCATGGGAATAACAAACAGATTTTTGAGTAAGAAAACAGATTTGAAGGGAAAGTAAACGGTCAAGGGTTCAGGGCTCAGTATTGAAGGTTCAGGGCTCGAGTTTTAATGGGTTTTAAAAACTGCAAGCTGGATGGCTAAGAAGTTCAAGGGTAGCCTGTAGCTACGAAGGCAAGGACTGTATATATGAAACTCAATCCAGAATCACCAAGTGTGATACAAGTGAAAGCCAAAGCTGATGGATTGTTTTATAGATAAGAGAACTAGTGAAGAAAGAAACTTTTTCTGCGCCGAACGCCTAGCTTATATACAGTGATTCACTTATTCTATAATGCATCTAAACTCCTGCTTTCTTCATACACCGCTTTTGCACGATTCCGTTATTTCCCTGACTTCGAACTTGATTTCATTCTTATTATACTCTAGCCTCAATTAATCTTCATTTCGTTCTCGTCGTGCTTTAGCCTCCATTTGAGACATAATAGTGCACTTGTCATGCTTTAGCCTCCATTTGAAACCTGATTTTATTATCATTGTACTTTAGCCTCTGTTTGAAACTTAATTGTGTACTTGTCATGCATTAGCCTCTGTTTGAAACCTGATTTCATTCTCGTCGCGCTTAACCGTGTATATTACTCACTAATCATTACTTCACCACCGATCGTCACTCAGCACAACCATATCAGTAGCTCTCCGTCTCCGATACCGAGTACCTAGAAGGTTTACGATCCTGACTTGCCAGGTTGTTTAGTGTGAAAGTTGTCGATAGCCTTAAGTCCATTGACATTGGTCGCAGGCTGCCAGCTGCACTTGTCATTGCTCCTCTATTTGACCAAATACTGCAGCTGCCTCTGGAATAGCCTGGAATTGTCTATTCACTCAATTTCATACTTCTTTTCTCTGTCCACTATAACCGGTGGTGATGGTTCTAGCTCTCATCGGGAAAAAATCTCTGCACCTGGATCCATTTGTCATGCCCAGGTGTGAGTTGTGCACCTGGAGTGCCTGGAACGCCGGGAGGCAGGGTGATATGTAAGTCCGTGACAATAAGATGTGACGTACTGCAAAAGCACTTCAAGGTGCTATAGATTCACACGGTTGCATATCACTCTGCTGGATGCCTTCTGATGTTGAATATTCTGTGTTTTTCGTCTGGTCATTGCAATTGCTTGGTGCTTGGTACATGGTAGCAACACCGCTCTGTGCATTGTAATAATAATGCTGCGTACTGTATATATTACCATACCATCAGCGTTTCGCAAAGTAATCTTGATTAAGTCTATTAAATCTATTTACACTTCTGAACATCATTTTTACCCTTTTCACCACTGTATTCAACTCATCCTCCAGCATATAATAAATATTGTTCCAGGTTGCTAGGTCTATATGACTATTGACTATCCATTCTTTATTCTCTGACTTTAACAAAATGGGCTCCTCTGGAATTAAGTGAGCCATACCCACAATATTTCCTGCACTAATAACTGCATATGCACCTCCAGAAAATTGTTTCACTATCCTGACAAGCTGCGATGCACTTTCCGGCATTCCACTATTGGCAGGCTTTGTCACTTCAACATATACTAGCCAAGAGGTATTCTTGCCACGTGGATGGATGGCTCACAGCTTGAATGAACAAAGCTTCCAATATGGTACATATCCCCGCAGTGCCTTGTGTGACAGCTCTTGCCCCTCGTTATGTTGTGAAGTCTGAACCCATACCTGGTCATGGCGGGCAGTCCCGGAATACCATCGTTTATCTCCAGTACATCTGAGCTTCTGAATACTGCGCTCACCATGCATATTGTGTGATACTATCTCCAATGCATGGTGAATCGCATCAATGCTGCTTAAGACATCATTTGAATCAGTGATGATGTTCTTGGAGTATAAGAAACGACAGGTGGCATCATATAGTTCATTTCGGAGGATGTCATCACTGATTGTTTTCAAGAGGCCTTGAGAGTTTGTGACTTTCGCTTTTCCTTTGGGTAGCTGGGGAGATATGAACCTCAATACATGATATCTAATGGTTGCTTCCGTCGTAACTTCCGTCATCACCTGTGGAGCAGCTCGTTAACGATTCCATGCGTCACGATTGGCCTTTCTGACAGCGAATGCATCTCTCAGAAGGTTGTAGTTGATCATCTGAGTATAGTAATTACCGGTCTTATTTGAGGCATTAAACCACTGCTCAATCTGGTTCTGGTGCGAGCTTTCTCTGATCTCTGTTGACCACTGTTTATGCGATCAGTACTGTTGTATCTGCCTTTGGAAGTGCTGCATGAAATGGATCTTGGGACAGTTGAAACCGCAACCATTGACAATGTATTGGGCTATTTCTTCATGGATAATATCTTTCCATGTGTCGTGAATGCGCTGTTGAAAGGCTGCAGTTTTCTTCTTGTTTTCCACCGAATTCAACTCGGCAACCCCCTCGGCACACAGTTCTGTATGTCTCTCTTTGGTGTCTGCTGCAAGTCATTTGCCAGCCCAGAATTGTTGATACACATCCTTCAAATTGTGGAAGCGACGTAGAGCATTGTCCATAATGTCCAGCGTTTCATCATCGTAAGAGTCATACTGGCAATAGAAACAGAACCCAATAAGAGAGCGAGAGCACTCAACTGCACGGTCAAAAACACTACACTGAGAGAGGCTTGGGTCCTGCAGACCATTGCATACAACACCCACAAGTAATTGGGTTATTGTGTTGATATCTCCTCCATTTCGACGCGAAACCACTTCATATGCACGTCTTGGCTTCATCGTATCATGGTATGCAGGCACCAAGAGCCAAATATTGTTGAACTTGTCAAGCCACTTATGCTGCTTGAGAAATTTGTGAAGACATATCAGGAGGTGCTGCAACATTCCAATTTGCATCATTTGGAGCACATCAGACTCAACAAGATTGCTTGTGATGCAATCGAGATACCATAAGATGATGAAGACTGAATTCACATCATGGCGTTTGAGTTCGGCGATACTGAGAGGTGTATTTGAAACTGAAAGTATACAGTGCTTATTTTGATTTGGGAGGTTGTGTCGCTCATGTCAGTGGGGTAGATTATCCATCTCCAACTTGGGGCATTCACACGAGTAGCATACACCATTCTTAATATTGTGAAGGTCACGGTGCTTGTGGTAATCGGCCATCCATGCAGCCAGTGTCGAATAACAACGCCTGAAGTTGCCATTGGCACAGCAGGCATAGAAGGTGCGAGTCTCAAAATCAAGAAGCAGTTGCAACACATGCTGTAGCACATTCTGAGAGACTATTCAATTATGCTCTCTCTGAGCATTTCTTCTTTTGAGTGGGACATCACGCATCTTGATGGCAATGGGCAAAAGAGCGACCAACAACACGCTGTGCATTGTGTACTTCATCCGTGTGGTGTGGTGGGAAAATCGTTGCCACCACTAAACCCATGAGATTATTTGATTCGTGCTGGGCTAGGGTTGTTGAGGCTCTGCCTCACGCCATCACCAGGAGTTCAGACTTTATATGAACCTGCGTGACACGCATCCAATCACCATCTCATCTCTTTTCTTCTTCTCTCTTTTGTTTTTTAGTTTTTTAGACTTTTGATCCAATCAAGCATCATCTTGCTGGAGCTACTCCCTCCGAACACTCCTCAAAACAGAGCCGCTCTTTTGCAGCCTCATTTTGGTCGCTGCCATGTGAGAATCCTATTAACTGGTTATATCCCACAATTGGAGTCCAAAGGTGGATTTCGTTTCGGAATGCAGAGTATGGGAAAGTAAGTCAGCAGTGAGAAACTACTGGATAACAGAGGGCATCACAGGATCGACGAGTTGGTTAGAGTAAACGTCACGGTTCCAAAACGACGCATCTCATAACATTCCACACGGCCCCAAGATTGCAGCATCAAATTCACATCAACAGACTGCATTACCATCATCGCGCAGCATGGAAATCACAGCACTACTTAGGGAGGCCATTGTAATCGTGAGCAAACACCGCAACCAGATGCCCCTTCCACATACCTTGGGTGCGCCTATTGTTCGAGGGCCAAATGTGATGAATGTTCTCCACCAGTACGAGAGCTTGGGCGCCTGTACCACCACCAACGTCACTGCGAGCAGCATCATCGGCATGTTTCCATACTACTGCGCTGAAGAATCGACCCATGATAAGGTGATGATGATGCGCGGCTACACAGATCGTGATTGGGCTGCACTCCAGAAGGAGATGCTGGATACCTTTTGGTATACAGACAGCTGGCCCAGTTGCCTTGTATATACAAATCAATATCTGGAACAGCTCTGTGAGTCATTTGGGGGCCGTGCCAATGATACAGACAGCCTCGAGTCTTTTCTGTGCCAATTCGATCACATCATTCAAGTGCTGATGAAACGTGGGATGTTGTGCAAGTACGAGAGAATGGAAACGCTGCTGCATGCACTTCCGAAACTGCTCTGGAGGAAGGCGGTCACCGATCTCGGCATGCATCCGCTTGAGCCGAGTACGTTCGACTATGGCAAGCTCCACAGTTGGATCTCGGCAATGATCGCAGCTACTGAGGCCCAAGCAATATTTGAGTTTCTCGCTCCGGCTGCCACTCTCCAGACGACTTCGCCTGCTCCTTCTGTATTGAACACTTCTCCAGCTCCCATGGCTTCTGTTACTCCTCTGGCTCTCACTTCTTCAGCTCCGACAATGTCACGGTTGTGCTGAGTGACGATCGCTGGTGGAGTGATGATAGGTGAACAATACAAAGGTTAATGCAGGACGAGAATGTGATCAGGTTTCGAATGGAGGCTAAAGCACGACGAGAATAAGATCAGGTTTGAACGGAGGCTAAAGCACAACGAGAACGAAATCAGGTTTCGTTCTAGAATGAGATCAGGTTTCACGGGAGACGTAGGAAACGTGCAAAAGAAGTGTACAAAGAAAGCAGGAGTTTGGATGTACTATGGAACGAGTGAATTACTGTATATAAACCAGGCATTTGGCGGAGGATGGGTTGCTTTCTTCACTCGTTCTCTCGTCTATAAAACAATCAATTAGCTTCGGCTTTCACTTCTTTCACACTTGGTGATTCTGGATCGAGTCTCTTGTATACAGTCTTCGCTTTCGTAGCTACAGGCCACCCTTGGACTTCGTAGCCATCCGGCTTTCAGTTTTCGTAACCCTTGGAACCTCGAGCACTGAACCCTCGATACCGAACCGTGAACCCTTGACAGAAGCACGAGTCTTAAATTGATTCTACCGGTTATATTTTTAGTTTTATGTGCCGCTACCCTCATCAAAGCGGTTGTTATTTCTGTCACAGATCCTGCAACACTGGCTGCACTGTATTTCCATCTGTTGGAGTTTCGAGAACCGATTGATTACGCACAGTTTTTGGCGATACATTGGTATAGTTGCCTGTGGTCCTTCAGAAGACCCACAAACTATTTCGACGAATGAGTAACAAATCCACCTGCGACTGTATTTATTACTATTACTGTTCGGAAGAACCAGGAGATTCAGATCACGATTACCCAAACCCAACCATCCACTGCAACTGCGGAGCAATTCAGGAGTGGGCCGAAATACCTACCTGCAACTGCGGCATAGAGGACTTCGATATCTTTTTCGATTGCATTGAGGAACGCGACTGTATCCTTTGTTCACTGTGGTCCCTCGGTCTCGAAAATCTTTTGTTTTGGTATCTAGTCAGATGTTAATGTTCTGGAATCCCAATAAGTGTATTTGGTGTGAAATCCCTTGTGGCAACGACTGCTGGATATACTGGAAAAGCGATACCTGGAGGCACGTCTGTGACGAGTGCCTTGAAGTAGCACAAACCATCAGATGGAGAATCGACAAATATCTACATCAATCACCCTTCGAAAATTGCCAAGATATCAGGAGAATCTTCAAGAGTAACCCGCGATGTGACGCTGACGGGGGCACTACAACTGGAACTGGAAAACATAACATGGGCAAATACGGAGGTCATGTACAAAGAACAGCTCAGGAGTCACATCCAGGACATTAACAAAGGACTAGTAGCCCTTGCTCAGCTACCAACAACCAGCAGGTTGAACGAATTGCTACAGGAACAATAATCTGGGAAAAATGCGCAAGTACGAATATCGGAGTTGTTGGCGGAAGGAAACAAAGTTATCGAGGAACGGAAAAACCTGAAACAGGAGCTGCTTCTTACACAACAGAAGTTACAGACCATGGAGGAAAGAGTGCCAGTCTGCACACATGGAGACCTGCAAGCCAAGATCACAGATCTAGAACAACGATTGGAAAACAGAGCGCCAGAAGGAACGGAAAACCTCAGATGGGAATTAGAAGAAACAGAGGAGCAGCCAGGGATCTGTGGAGAAGAAAGAAATGAATATCGGGATCAAGTAAAAAAGTGCTTGCACTCGCGGGGAATGGCGGTAACAGGGACATAAAAGCAGCGAAATTCTTCGATTTTGGGAACAGACAGCAGGGCACTTTGAGGATGGATGGCACAACTAGCCATGAAAATTGCAGATGAACCAGGATGATTCTTCGACATCCAATCCAAAATGAGGTACGCAGCAAATCGATTTGAAGGCGTGGCCCCGAATCAAATTCAACTGTACATCGACAGGAAAACTGGGGACCTGAACTTAGAATCATTAGAAAAATTGCTGGACCTGTTGCAATTGGCTTTCGGAGACGAGGACATACGGGCACAGCTAATCGGGAACTGCTCAACTTAAGCAAAAGGATCGAGAATTTGCCCAATACTACGCAGAATTCCAACGGTGGGTACCTGATGTCGATTGGAATGAGACAGCCCAGTTAGAAGTCCTCCGACAAGGCTTGTCTGAGGAGTTGAAGGACTCACTTCAGCATTGCGACATCCTGTCGGATCTCACAGAATTCGTCAAAATGTGCTCGAAAAGAGACTCCCAAATCCGCGCCCGAGCTGCTGAAAGAAAGTCAGGAAGATGGACAGCAGGGTCGAAGAAACATGAAACCACGAACAACACCACACCGGCCCCAGAAGCAGCACCAGCAGGCACTGTGGCAGGTTATCACGGCCCTGCTCCAATGGACCTTTCAGCAGTCAAGGGAGGAAGATCACTCCTGAAGAATGCAAGCGATGAAGGGAAGGAGGGCTTTGTATGAACTGCGGAGATAGCAGGCATTTCGCAGCATCGTGTTCAAGGAAGTTGAAAGCAGCGTCAGGACAGGTAGAAGTAACACCATTTAGGGATTCAGGAAAAGGAAAAGAAGTGGAGCAAGAAGTAGAATCGGGAAAAGTTTAGGCCAGTGCAATAAGGATGGCAGTTGCGCTTGGCACGAATCTCTTTGTCTACAATTGTTAAGTCTCGTTTTGGAATTTCACAGTTTTCAATTAGCAGTGCAGAAATTAAGGAGTCTTTAATGGAAAGCAAGCATCTTGTTGTAAAATGTTTGCTGAAAATCGGAGACAGGTTAATCGATACACATGCTTTAATTGACTGGGGAGCCACACGAATAGCATTTGTGGATAAAGACTTTGTGCGCCATCATCAGTTAGAAGAGAAGGAATTACGAGAATCATGAGAATTAGAGGTTATTGATGGATGACCCATCGAATCAGGAACCATTACGACCATGGCCAAGTTAAATATAGGAATACGATCACACCAGGAGCAATTACCAGCGTTCGTAACAAAGTTAGGGCATTACCCGATCGTGCTGGGATTGCCATGGTTATAACTTCACGATGTCACGGTCAAATTCCAGAGCCGAAGGATTGGCTTCGAAAGCAGTTACTGCCAACAGCACTGCCAGCATCATTCGAGCGTATGGGTATGGGGCAACCACATGGAAACAATGGCCACAGCTGCGGAAAGACCGAAGTTAGACATCTGTGCGGTAGCAGCATCACCTTTTTTGCGGAGAATAAGAAGGGAGAAACTCAAGGTTTACGCCGTTACACTGTACGAAATCAACAAAGCCTTGGGAATAAAGGACCTACAGGAGAAACCCCTCAAAGAAGTCATTCCCAAGCGATACTACAAATTTCTACCGCTGTTCAGCAAGGTAATCGTGGAAACACTACCACCGCACAGACCCTATGGCCATAAAATTAAGCTGCAAGAGGGGTTCACACCGCCATTTGGACCAATTTACAGCTTATCTCAAGAAGGGTTACAAGTTTCAAAAGAATGGATAGAGAAGAACTTGTCCAAGGGATTTATCCGATCGTCTTCATCACCTTGCGGAGCTCCAGTGCTCTTCGCTCCAAAGCCAGGGTGAGGCTTAAGACTCTGTGTGATTACCTAGGCCTAAATGATGGAACAATGAAAAACCGGTACCCCCTGCCATTAATCAAAGAAACCTTGCTAAGACTCTCGAAAGCTCGCTATGACACCAAGCTAGACGTCTGCGATGCGTATAACATGATTAGAATCGCAGAAGGGGATGAATGGAAAACGGCCTTCAGGACCCGCTATGGACTTTTTGAATCCCTGGTTATGCCCTTCAGACTTACCAACGCACCAGCATCATTCCAAGAATTCATCAACAATACACTACGACCCTTCCTGGACATCTTCTGCACAGCTTTCTTGGACGACATTCTTATCTACAGCGATAACCCGAAGGAGCACAAGGAACACGTCAGAGCAGTCATGACCGCATTCAAGGAAGCTGGTCTTTATCTAAAAGCAGAGACGTACGAGTTTCATAAAGAAGTAGTCAAATATCTAGGATTGATCGTCGGAGTAAACGGAATCGGAATGGATCCGGAGAAAGTCCAAGCGGTCGAAAACTGGGAAGCACCGGGGAAACTCAAGGAAGTCCAAGCCTCCCTAGGCTTTGCTAATTTTTACTGACGGTTCATACGGAATTATAGCAAGGTAGTGCAACCACTAACAAAACTCAAGAAAAAGTTAGTACCTTTCTGCTGGGGACCAGATCAAAAAAGGGCGTTCACAGAACTTAAAAGCGCTTTTATGACGGCACCAGTGCTAGGCCATTTTGATTATGAAAAAGCGATAGTCCTCGAAACTGACGCCTCAAGTTACATATCCGCAGGAGTTCTCTCTCAATATGACGACCAAGGAGTGCTACACTCAGTGGCCTTCTTCTCAAAAAAACACTCGCCCGCCGAAGAAAACTACGAAATCTATGACCAAGAATTAGGCACAATAGTCAAAAGCCTGGAGCAATGGAGACCCGAATGTGAAGGCTCAGCACATCCGATTAATATTCTTACAGATCACAAGAACCTGGAGTACTGCATGACATTGAAACTGTTAAATTGAAGGCAGACCAGGTGGTCCGAATTTCTGTCGAGGTTTAAATTCATGATCGTTTATCGCCCAGGCAAACAAGGACAAAAGGCCGATGCACTCACAAGAATGCCAGGAGACATTCCTCCGAAGGGGGGGGCAGAAAAAACCCAGCAAATCGTGCTAAAAACAGAAAACCTTGACAAGGAGCTATTCAAAACCTTGGTAGTGGCGTTTGCAGAGACGGTCAATCTGGACAACGATTCAACAAGCGCCGAAGCATTATGGAACTGGGTAAAAAGGGTGTATCAACAATGCCCGTACGACAGCAGCGAAGGACTATCTACCCACTAGGAACAACCGTTGGAAATTTCCGAAACACAAATCCAACCAACGGAGGAGGACAAACTCAAATGAATCCAGGAATGTCATGACTCTCCGGTTGCGGGACACCCAGGACGAGCAAAAACCTACAACCTGCTAAGCCGAAGCCATTCCTGGAACCAGATGAGGAAGGACGTGGACCGCTATGTACGAAACTGCCACACCTGCCAGCGAAGCAAGGCAACCCACGGAAAGACTCATGGCTTGTTACGACCGTTAGCAATACCGGAGCAACCATGGAAGGACTTGAGCATGGATTTTGTAGTCGGACTACCAGAAAGCGAAGGGTTCAACGCAGTATGGGTGGTGGTCGATCGCCTAACAAAGATGCGACACTTGGTACCCTGCACTGATAAAGTAGATGGAAAGAAGCTAGGGGAAATGGACGTCAAGGAAGTGTTCAGACTGCACGGACTGCCTGAAACAATAGTGTCGGATTGAGGGCCGCAATTCGCTTCAGAGTTCTGGAAACACGTCTGCGAGAGATTGGGAATCGAACGAATGTTGTCAACCGCGTTTCACCATCAAACCGACCGCCAAACCAAAAGAGTCAACACGGTAATGGAACAGTATCTCCGGAACTTTGTTAATTATCAGCAGGACGATTGGGTCCGGTGGCTACCATTGGCGGAGTTTGCGGCTAACAATCACACCTCGGAGACGACTAATTGCTCCGCGTTTTTTGGCAATTACGGCTTTCATCCGCGAATGACATTCGGCCAACACCCAATTAAGGACCCCAACGATATTCGTGAGGTAAACGCCCCGCAGATGGCCCAACGGATGGAGCAACCTTTCAGCGAACTCAGAGCAGAGATGAAAAGAGCCCAAGCCGTACAGTCCGAACAGGCCAACAAATCCCGAAGAGTCGGAACAGAGTTGCGGGTAGGAGACAATGTATGGATGGACGCCAGAAACCTATTGACAGCCCAATCCAGTAAGAAACTGGACTGGAAAGGTATTGGACCATATGAAATCACAGAGGTCATCAGTCCATGGGCCTATGGAGTTAAGCTACCAAGTCAACTATGCATTCACGACGTTCAACCGATATCCAGATTACAAAAGGCTGCCCAGGATCCTCTCCCGAATCAAAAGCAAGAACCACCACCACCGGTGATAGTCGATGGAGAAGAGGAGTACGAAGTCGAACGGGTGGACGATTCCAGGCTGTTCCGAAGGCAACTACAATATCTCGTAAAGTGGAGAGGGTACGACGAGCGCTGCTGGGAGCCTGCGGCCAATGTGGATGGACTTATGGCTATTGACGACTTTCACACCGAACAACCTGGCAAGCCCGGGTTGTGAACCTCGTAGGTACTCGGTGTTGGAGAGGGGGAGCTACTGTCACGGTTGGGCTCAGGGACGATCGATGGTGGAGTGATGATTGGTGAATAATACAAAGGTTAATGCAGGACGAGAATGAAATCAGGTTTCGAATGGAGGCTAAAGCACGACGAGAATATGATCAGGTTTGAACGGAGGCTAAAGCACAACGAGAACGAAATCAGGTTTCGTTCGTGAATGAGATCAGGTTTTACAGGAGACGTAGGAATCGTGCAAAAGAAGTGTACAAAGAAAGCAGGAGTTCGGATGTACTATGGAACAAGTGAAACACTGTATATAAACCAGGCGTTTGGCGCAGAATAAGTTTCTTTCTTCACTCATTCTCTCATCTATAGAACAATCAATTAGCTTCGGCTTTGACTTCTTTCACACTCGGTGATTCTGGATCGAGTCTCTTGTATACAGTCTTCGCTTTCGTAGCTACAGGCCACCCTCGGACTTCATAGCCATCCGGCTTTCAGTTTTTATAACCCTTGGAACCTCGAGCCCTGAACCCTCGATACCGAACCCTGAACCCTTGACAGACAATTTCTCCAGCTTCTCCAATATCTCTGGCTTCGATACTTTCTCTGGCTTCCATAATTTTGACATCTCTCATGGCTCCCACAG
Organism: Trichophaea hybrida; assembly: GCA_015178995.1. Lineage (NCBI taxonomy): Eukaryota > Fungi > Ascomycota > Pezizomycetes > Pezizales > Pyronemataceae > Trichophaea > Trichophaea hybrida. Next base: position 13,906 of record WHVE01000007.1, on the reverse strand, counting down.
CTTTGACGAACTCCATGGCCTCCACTGCTCATATGACTCCGGTAACTCCAATGGCTCCCATGGTATCCATGGCTCCCACGACTTCTCCAGCTCTCCCTGATTCTATGGCACTCATAGCTCCCATGGCTCCCTTGACTGCCATGTCTTTCGCTCCAATGGCACCAGCGATTTCCCCATCTCCCACTCCCATATCGTCCTCGGCTTGTTGAATTTCCATGGCACCTACGACTCCCACAGTTACCGCGTCTGCTGAGACTCTGACCACTTCTACTGCTCCCACGATGTCCTTGGCAACAGCAACATCGCCCCCAGCGCCTTCTCCTCTGGTCTCCATGGATTCTTTTCCGGCTGATGCTCCTCCGACTAGATATAGTCTGCAAGTCCGTCGATGCCGATTCGTCAATTGGCATAAAGTAAAGACAACAATACCATGCCGAATAGAACCTATACAATTGTACCGTGAGAACGACTCTGTACCACCATACCATCAGAAGCCCGCACCAGCCTCCGAACAACAAAAGCTATGCTACAACTGCGCCGATGCCCACAACTCCTGGAAGTGTGCTGACCACCATGTGGATCTGGAGAAGGATCTCATCAGCATTAATGATAAGGGTCGACTAATGTTTGGACGTATATGTAGTGAGATACGGATGGAACCAGCTATGCGTGACTACTGTACGATGAGAGATTGCGTGCGGGCTGAAGTTTGGTTACTGCTTCTACCATCTCCACCGTCCCTACTGTCCCTACTGTCACCGCCACCTGCCCGCTTGGTTTTATCACTATCACTGCCACTACCACCACTGCCACCACCACCACCACCACCACCACCACCACTGCCACCACCACCACCACCGCCACCACCACCACCACCGCCTGCACAGTCATCACGTATGCCCAAACCGCTTCTATCACCGGAAAAATTGACACAGCTGGTGCGAGAGGTTGCGCAGCACTTTGCGCAGCCTTTCCCGAGACAAACTGCCTGCCGCCAGCCGCACAAATGGTCCGAATGCTTGAGCAGCGGCGATTGATCTGTGTCTGACCAGGTGTACTGCGCACAAAAGGCCGGGGAGGGGAAAATCCATTTTCCATTGACTGGCCGGAGGTGCACTTGGAAAGCGGCGGATTTGAAGGTGTGAGCAGTCTGTCGGCGGATGAGCGGCACACTTGGGAAGAGAAGTGGAGTTGGTGGCTAGAGAGCAGCACTTGGAGGATTTGGAATCGTATGAATACATACGAGAGCACACAAGACTGCATGGTTGGAATTGAGGGGAGTGAGTACCGTGTCAGGAAACTGGGATGAAATGGCTGGAACGGAGAGTGCAGTGGAGGTCGAGAAATGATCACCATCTCATTAATCTGGGACGATGGAGCGGAGGATATTTGTTTGGGGCGGAGGATTTAACACCGTGTCAACGAACCGGGACAATATGGCAGAGGTCGAGGAGTGAGCACAGTCTTATTAAACCGGAACAATAGGCACTGACCTCAAACAGAATGATATATGCCAGGAGTGGACAGAAGCATATTGGAGGAACGGAGAAAATAGGTTTCTGGCCGGATGTTGTCGTTTGTTTCCTATGGTTCCTTTCGATTTCTTTTCGTTTTTCGATTTTGTGCATCTCGCTTTCTCCATGGTTGTCATTTTTTGTTTCTTTTCGTTTCTTTAGGTATTCTATTTTGCGCTTTCTGGATATGGTTTCACATTGGAGAGATGACAAGGAGAATTGTACAGAAGGAGATACGCGTGCTTCGCACATGGTGGCCTGGGAGGAATTGTGGTGGGAAAATCCTTCCCACCACCAAATCCATAAGAATATTTGATGCGTGCTGGGCTAGGGTTGTTCACGCTCTGCCTCGCGCCATCGCCAGGGGTTCAGACTTGACATTGGCCTGCGCGACACACATCCAATCACCATCTCATCTCTTTTCTTCTTCTCTCTTTTGTTTCTTAGTTTTTTACACTTCAGAGCTAATCAAGTATCATCTCGCTGGGGCTACTCCCTTCCAATGCTCCTCGAAACAAAGCCGCTCTTTTGGGGCCTCTTTTTGTCACTGCCATGAGAGAATCCTATTCACGGGTTTTCTCCCACAGCGACTGCTGATAGGTTGCTGATCATCATATATATTGGCCATGCCTTCTTGTCACCAGAAAAGTTCGTGCAGTGGGTGGCATCAGACATGAATAGTATCGGCACCAGCGTGCCACTGGTGGGTATTGTTGTCTACATAATTGTGAGCATTGTAAATGGCATAAGCAGGAAGCTTACCTTCTTATTCCACCACCAGTCTCCAGTATACATCTCATTGTAAACACAGTGCCCAGAATCATCGAAGTGACATTTCTGAGTATAAGTAAAATGTTCCTCATATGCTGGCTGCCGGAGTAGCCATTTTGCACACTCTATAATATCACAGTACCAAAACTCAATTGCATCTGGATGCTGCACACTCTATGCCATCTGCAATGTAGCTTTCTTCCAGAAGCCATGGCTGAGTCCATCCTCCATTGCGTCGAATGTCCGTCGGAGGTGGTAATTTGATTTCAGAGAATCGCGCACACTCTCTTTAAGGCTACAGTTGTCTTTCAATAAGTCGTCGATAACGCTTATGGGAAGACCTTTTGATGTGACCAGTTCTGTAAAATTGTACTGCTCCTCACTGACAAATGGATTGAGGGGTCATCAAAGTATTCTTCAACATTGTACTCATCGTCGGTCGGAACCTATGCGACATGGGCACCGTTATCGGGATATTGGATGTTTGCAATTGTGTCCAAGGCTATGTCGGATGGTTCTCGAGAAGGAGACGTGTGCAACAGAGGAAACGCATCAGGATCGTCAATGTGATTATGGTTAGCATAAAAACCACTCTGAGAAATATGAATGCATTGCTCGAAGTTTTTTCTAACGTGTTTACGTTGCTTGGAGTGTGTCTTCACTTCAATGCGTTGGGCGCAATATCGAGTATAATCGCTTTGAATGTGTTTGTAGAGCCACAGGTTAGACATGTATGGTTTCAAGCATACAGGACACAAATGATTCTAAGTTTGAATGGGAACTATGGTGCACACGATATAGAACATGCTGAGAGCTGAATACACAATGTCTTGAGTGTTGCCATGCATGAGTTGTTGCCATGCAAAGGTAGTGGAATTAAGCGTAATGCCATGGAGGCACTTCAAGGTGGAGATATCGTTTACAAAACATGTATTTCTAAGAGCTTCATTTCCATTTGGACCATTTGCAGTTCAATGCGGGCTTGAAAGTGCACTTGGGCTCTAAATGCACTTGGCTACAAGGGCATTTGGGCTGCTACTTCACTTGAGTGGTGAGACTCAGGTGAAAACATATGATATCACTCATTTTTTGTGCCAAGACATGTAATTCTTACAGAATCACCTCGATCCAGTACACTTGCAGTTCAAAGCAGGTTTGAACGTATGGTTGGACTGTATGCGCACTTGGCTGCAAGAGCATTTGGGCTGCTGGTGCACTTGACTGGGCAAACCTTGGGAGAAAACATGCGATATCACTTATTTTTTGTGCCAAGACTTGTCTTCAGAGTTCATGACACCACGGCACCAAGTGAAACCAGTGTGCCCAGAGGTCTCTGCACTGTCAGAGATGCCTGTGACACTTCTCTTACTTTAAATGGCAGGTCCCAACTGTTAATGAAACCGCACTGCGTCATTATGTTGGAACTTGACGTCACAGCCATATGGTAGCGACTCAAACTGACAGATATCAACGCTTTGATCCAACAATCACTTGACAAGAATCTAGGAGTGTTTCAAATGGCTCTCAGAGTGGAATGAAACATGATAAGCATGATTCAGGCTGGAAGAGAAGTGCCAATTGTGACTCACCACCAGGAAAGCTCCTTCTCAAGTACAATGTTTGATATCACCAACGCTTTAGCCTGCGAGCCATTCCCACAATTCTAGCATCTTGGATGGTTCACTTTGCACTATATATATACTGCCGTATACTCCCTCCGTTTCGATTCTTCTCCATCTTTTCTATTTACTCCAGGTTTACTTATTTACTCTGATTATTGTTTTTATACACATTAACTCTAACCGTGCTTTACCCCTCTTATACTCTATAAAGATCAGAATATTGCGATGCCACTCAAAAAAGATCCCATCTACCCCCTCCAAAACTGATGCCATTCATGATACTGTACTCCTGGATGGTTTCGCAAAGCAGTTCATGGCCAAACACATTCGGGGCCATATTCGGATGTATGCTATTCACGGTGGCAAGGCTGATGGTGCAATTGACTTGATGTATAATATTGTTTTCATGGACCCAGTAACTACAAGGCACTTTAGACAGTTTTAGGGAATGTAAAAGCAGCAGGCACCAACACAACCACGACACATAAAATTGTGGAGTGGGTTGCGGGCATTTCACCAAGACTGTTTCGACATAACTCGGGTCCAAATGAATTGGTATCACACAAACAACCCACCCCTACCTGCCTACTCCGACTCTGACTCCGACTCTGACTCCTGCGGCAATGACTCCAAATGTGGCAAAGCCCATGGGATGAAATGCAGCTGGTATCCTGGGAAACCAAAGCTGAACCCACCATCCCGCAAACATTGAATGCCACCTACCATTGTTGCCAATATCCCTTAGAAGAAACAAAAACTGGATAACATTTCGACCGATGCCATCCCTACTGCCCCAAACCTCACATATACCTTTACGGTCTGCATCATTGACCCTGAAAGCTACGCAGCAGAATACCTCCATTGGGACGACATCTTTGTGCACCACAGTGCAAACTGATGCCATCTCTCACAAGGCAAAAATCGCACTGCAAAGACTTTACCACGTGCTGTAAGTCGCCTTTATGCCCCCAGGGATGTCAATTATAATCTTGGGTGTCTTGTCATGCTGGGCGAAACCTCTCTGTGGCCATGTGACGCAACTCAACTGAATTGCAACAACTTTGTGGCCTCCTTCTTCTCTGTTACAGCTTACAACCCTCTCATGGTTTTGGCTGTTCTGTAGGCAATGGCAGTTGCACCTCCAAGTATTGCAAGAGCTACTCCACAAACACCACCACCACAACCTCGACCATTTCTTCCAAGAACAACTAGTGCCTCCAAACCAACTAATAGCCCGACCCCTTATGCCAGGATCGTCGCAATGAACCACCTAGCAAAAACACAACTGGAGGTGACTGCCACTCACCACGTCAGGTTTGCCCCTCTCCAAGACGTGTCCACTGCGCTGCTTCAAAAGGTGTCGTTATCAGTGCTGAAGGAATCAATGAATGATCCGGTAGTTGCACAATTAAGGAATGAGAGATCACAAGTGGTGCAGCAGGGGATAAGGTCGGCAACGGCGGGGGTGTTAATAGAATGTGAGGCAATGTATGACGATGTGCCGAGGTCAGAGAGTGTTAAGCTGGTGGGGTCGATAGCAATTGGGAAGCACCAAGATTCCAATCCCAGTATGAGTTTTACAAATCTCGAAGCGTTGAGTTTGAATCCACCTGGAGGAATTTTTGACTTATGATTTTTGGTACATCTAATAGTGCTGCGAATGACTAGCATACTGACACACATATAAGGTTTGTATTTGGGCAGGGTGGAGTTGTTTTTTGCATTTTACAAAGTTGTTTTTAGTCTCATTTGGATTTTCTTAGAATTATTGTTTTTGGTTTCATGGCTGGGGGATGCTAGTAATTGATTCACTCTTTCAGTACGTCCCTTATCTTTCCAGCAATTGACTAGCATGCTAACCACTTGTTCGGGATTTGATATTTGACATTGGTTCTCTAATATCGAGCATTGTATTTGGGCTAGCAACGATTGTATCTATATCTTCAGGAGTCACTTATATCTTATTTTAGATTGTACGCGACATTTTCGTGACAAGCTAATACAATATGGTGTCAATCTGCCCCTTTATGAGACCACTTTTCCACAGCGACATGTCGGTTCTTTTCCACACCGCATTAACCTTCGTCTGCACTGTGGAGTTAAATTCGCAACTACATCTACTGTTTCTGCTTGTCTGCTAGTTCTGCTTTCTGAAAATGACTCGAACAACAAAGCCACTGCACAAGGCCATATTTTCAATTCCAAAATCAGCACCAGCCACTCCTGGAGTTGTCTCCCCAATACCACATTTTGCAAATGGTAAAAAGAAAAAACTCACTTTGCAGGCTGACAGGCAGATGTGAAAGTGGACGAAAACTACAGCTTCACATATCGAAAGTTAGACTACTCAGATCACCTCAGAATCGACACCCATTGCAGCCCTGCAGCTGTCTCTGCCCGCACCGAATGCAGCCTCCATTTCGATATCGCCATCATCAAATGTGATTTCCGTCAGTATTCGTTCAACGACGAACCTTAGTCATGTCTGGAGTCCACACCCATCATCATCGGCTGCACAACTCATCTCATTGTCTCCGCCAAATATACTGTTGACTTTGTCAGTCAGGAGCAAAAAATATGGGAATCGAAGTGTCCTTGCACCTGGTGATCTTCAGGATACTGCAGTACTGGAGTCAATTGATCACATGATGGAGAAACAACTACTGAGCAGGAGACCATTTCCAACTGAAGCTGAGTTAATGCTGGTAGCTTATACAATTTTGAGAGTGGTAGATACCGACTAACATCGTTTCTACACAAAGTCAGTAGAGTATTACTGGCCCAAGGCATGCAGACAGAAAGCAGTCAATATTAGCTTCCTGGAACATCAGAAGCAGTGTCTTAAAATAGTTCAGTATCTACCAGAATTGCATTCTCATTGAATAATGGGCCGTATATCTGATCAAAAACAGTTGCAATGCAATGCAATCGAATCTGATCAAGAAGGCCTGTGATCGTGTAGAAAGACTATTCAACTTGCATCGTTTTGAAGACAATGATGAGCGCCTCATACACATTGACTAACTACTTTCAGATTTTACGTTCGCTGTGCGCCAATGCGATCATACGAACGAACCTGGGGTGAGTTCTGTCAGCCATTCTCAGTATCGCTAACACCACCAGGAACAAGCTAGTGTGGAGAAGGAAGGGTTGAGATAAGGTGCGGCTCTGCGGAGGGCACGGGCCAGAAGGGGATACGTGCGTACCCACAACGTGTGTGCGTCCGCAAGGGTAGACACCGCTCGCTTAGACAAGAATACACTATCGTCATTTCATACTACTACATTGGTAGCAACACTTTCCAATTGGCTTCTCCTGCACCTTATACGTGCCAGAGCCCAATTTCGATCCGAGGCGAAGTAGTTAAAACGATCACAGACGACTTTCGACGGCGAAAAAGACGAATTTCGCACAACGAAACACCATAACAACGACAAACACGATGCCTGCTGCCGCGCGCCTTAACCCTGCTGGAGGTCAAAAGGACGATGGTTCAGAAGTGGCGCGTATGTTGAAAGCTCCAGGGCTAGCGGCGTCTTCCCAGATGCACGGCCCGAGGGGTTCAGTATTCTCGAACAGCGGACCGATGACGACTGAGCCCGCCGAGCAGAGATCATCAATCACCCGCCGGTAATCGCGCAGAGGGACATCCCCGATGAAGTCGCCAATTGGTTCCATGCGGTTGAGGATGAGTACCGAGAACAAATCGAAGATCTTATCCGAATGTGCGAGGATGCCGATCGGGAACGGGACCCAATCGCCGATGAACTTGTCGATTTAGAGAAACAACTATCCGACAAGGTACAGGCCCTCGTGGCGAATCAGACGGAGTGCGACAGATTGGCGCAACAAGCCTCCGACGCAAAAGACGAAGAGGCACCACCCCTGGTTGACGATGCAATCGCAAAGGAGATGGCGAAGCTGAAACGAGAGGTCACCGCCAAAAACGCGCTCAATAAGACGATGCAAGCCAAACTGGGCGTGGCCTTACAAGAACTAGAAGCAACCAAGAAAGCGTTGGCAACCGCCGAAGACGAGAGAGACATGACCAGTGAGAAGATGGAGTCGGCCATGGTGGAACTGAATGCTACAAACGAGGCCTTAATTCGAGTGAAGGCTACCTCTGCACCCATCAGCACTTTCCAAACTAACAACCACGTGTTTAACGTCAAAACAACAGGATTGCCGACTTACGATGGTACGAGGACCCTAGACGCCGTCACCTCCTTCCTATCCACCCTGCACCGCCATTTCGGACCTCGTGCCCTGGAGTTAGGCTTGACAGACGAGTGTGGAATCCCGTTGACCAACGGTTGGGCCGCCGCGCACTACTTCAGTTTCGCGACAAAGCTGCAGTTTGGGCCAACCACTGTTTTCCGGCGTACGCAAGCGCAGGCGTAACATGGGAAGACTTCTCAGCGCAGTCAAAGAGGCCGTTATCCCTCCCGACGCTGTGACCAGGCTGAAACGCGATTGGGAGTCACTTCGAATTGAAGGTGGAGAGCGCGTGTCCGCTTTTAATGAACGTTTCCGAGTGCTTCGCCATCAGTTGGAACCCCACGCGCACTCTCCGACGAACGCCTTCTCGACTCATACCAGTTCAAACTCGAGAGCAACCCAGAAGTGTCCAAGGCTTTGATTGAGAAATTGGGAAATCAGCCTACAGCGTCGCTAAATGACGTTATGGAACACGTCTCCCGAGTGGACGCCATGCTTAACTCCAAGAAACAACCGATGTCGACGACGCTTAAGAAAATGGAGGGCAAACAGAAAGAAGGTAGCGGCGGTGGCAGTAATGACCGGAGCTGTTATACGTGTGGCGAAGTGGGCCACCCCGCCCGAACATGCCCAAATAAAGAAAAGGTCCTGGCCGCATGGAGAGAAAAGAAATCAGTCAATGATAAGAACTGCGCTGATAAGAAAGAGAAGGGGAAAGAAGAGAGGCGCAGAGGCTCCCATGGTGGTCGCAAGCAAGGCGGCAACGGTGGCGGAGGTGGTGGAAAACAACAGAGCCTCCGCTTGACCCAACAGGTACCTGGAGAAGGAAATGATGATAAAGAGCCCAAAATCCAGGAATTGTCCGATGACAGTGATGATGATGATTTGGAGGACTCGAGCTCGGGAAATGGAAATGGGAGCGATTAGCTGCGAATCGACTCCCTAATACCAAAAAAATTACTAGTACTGTGTTTACAATGAAAAAGTTTACTCGTTATCACCATCTCCGAGTCAGTGATAACGATACCATAGATCTTCTCTGTTTCGATGGAAAGCTTCGGTTCAAAAAGAATAACGACACATACAGTAGTGTAGCAGCCAAAACAGCCAAAGACGATGGGGCATCGGAGAATTATGTAAAAAGAGAGACTGAGGAAATGTTAAAAAAGAAAGGTGCAGTGTTAGAAGAGAGAGATGGCGGCTGGATGATCGTGGAGACGGCAAATGACAAGGTAGAAGACGGCATTGAGAGAAGGCAACAGGTGCGCCTGAAACTCAAACTAGGAGATGACGGCTATACATATACGGGGTGGTTCACAATATACGACGTGAAAGGCTTTGACATCATACTCGGGAAGCGCTGGGTCCGCGATATAAATGGAACTTATCATATCAATCACCGAACAAACGAAATGTGGATAACTCAAGGCGACATCCCATGGGAAGATAGAGAAAAGGCAGCACGAATCCACTACCTTCGTGGTCTTCGACCAGAAACCGAACCAGACGACGACACCATCAAAGAATCAGCCCGCGCTATGGGTATTAAAATTATCAGCAAGAAATATCTACATCGCATGAGCCATCGACTTTTGGCCAAGGCATTCATGGTTCGGGTACGGTATGATAACCCTGAACCAGCGCAGCCACCAGACGAATTTCAAAGCATGCTTCGCGATTTTGAGACTTGTGGTTTGTTCGCAGAGCCGACATACGACACCATGCGGAGTAAACTACAATTTAAAATCGACATATCGCCAGAAGATGATAAGAAAGCCCCATATCGACCTCAATATCGATTGTCTCCCAAAGAAGACGCCGAGCTACAACGACAATTGGATAAGGCCTTACGCAACGGCTGGATAAGGCCGAGTAATAGCCATTATGGCTCCCCCGTCTTATTCGTGCCCAAGAAAGATGGTGGATTGCGCATGTGCATTGACTACCGGGCAGTTAACCGCATAACCAGGAAGGATCGATACCCATTACCTCACATTGAAGAGCTTGTCCAACCACTGGGAGGTTCGACCTGCTTCTCGAAGATGGATCTAGCCTCGGGTTATCATCACATTCGAATATGTGCCGCCGATCACCAAAAAACGGCATTCTCAACCAAATATGGGCTGTATGAATGGACGGTGCTCCCATTTGGACTTGCCAACGCACCTAGTCAATTTATGCGAGTCATGAATCGCCTACTTGCATCCAACCCTGAACTATGTAAGTTCGTGGCCATTTATCTTGACGACGTATTAATCCATAGTTCCACGAGAGAGGAGCACATGAACCACGTGCGGATTGTGCTGCACCTTTTGCAGAAAGCTGGCCTGAAATTGAAAAAGTCAAAATGCGAATGGTTTCGCGATGAGATTGAATTTTGCGGCTTTCAGATCAACCAAGAAGGAGTGCATACGTCGGATTCACAGATGAGAGCAGTAACCGAATGGCCTCGGCCCCGAAACACTAAAGAAGTTCGGGGTTTTTTCGGTCTGACGGGCTATTACCGCAAATTCATACGGCACTATTCACATATCGCCTTGCCGTTATATCGTATGTGCAAAATGGGTAAGAAAGTTAAAATGGGCGGCTGCCGCGGTGAACCACGGCTTAAGGACATCGGGACTGTGCAATTTGTTTGGAATGGAGAGGCAGAGGAGGCCTTTGAAACGTTAAAAGATGCCATTTGCAAGGCTTCCATGCTAGCACTGCCTGAGGAAGGGGGCCAGTACGTGCTGCATTCTGACGCCAGCAAATATGCAGTCGGAGCAGTACTATCACAGAAGCGACAAGATGGCGAGACATGAGTCATTGCCTTTTGGAGCAGGAAGCTTAAGGGTGCAGAGACGCGATACCAGACATACGACAGAGAACTCCTAGCGATTCGCGACGCAGTTGTGAACTGGCACTACTACCTCCCTTCGGATAGAAATTTTACGGTCCATACGGACCACGCGTTTTTAAGACACATACTGACACAACCTTGACTCACAGCACGACAAATGGAGTACTTAGCAACCTTACAAAATTATACATACGACATCCGCTACATCCCAGGCGCAAAGAACCTGGCGGCTGACGCACTGACGAGACGTCCGGACTTTAGACGAGAACGCTGCCAAGTGTCCCAGTGTCGACTCACGCAGTTGGTAATTCAGGACTCGACAGAGTGGTTACGGGAAGTCGCTGCTGAAACGAAGGACGACAACTGGAGTAAAGATGTGGTACAAATACTAGTGTCCAAAGACAGCCAGGTACACCCGCCGAAAGCATCCGCTCCGGCCACAGTACGAAAAGCTTGGGCTCGCAGTCACCGATTCTCCCTAGACGACGGCCTACTCTACCTAGACCTCCAGAAACAGGACCCCGAACGACACAAGGACGAGCCACGTCGGCTCTACATTCCGACACCACTAAGGAACAGAATTCTCCGAGAAGCACATGACGCTGCGGTGGGAGGCCATTTCGGAGCAGTAAAGACATATATGGCGGTGAGACAGCGCTTTTTCTGGCCAGGGATGTGGAAAGGAGTTCAAGACTACACAAGAGGCTGCGACACGTGCGCACGAGTTAATCAACGGGCTGGGAAAGTAGTGGGTTTGCTAAAACCACTACCAGTCGCACGAGGCCGCTGGGAACGCGTGGGGGTAGATTTCATTACTGACGTGCCGATATCCTTGAGAGGAAACGACTGCATTGTGACCTTCGTGGACCACTTCTCCAAACGGGCCCACTGGCTGCCCTGCGCTAAGACCATTGACGCCGCGGAATTTGCACAGTTATTTTTGGAGGCTATCATACGACTTCATGGTGTCCCACGAGAGATTGTCAGCGACAGAGATACTCGCTTTACGTCGGATTTCTGGGCGGAAGTGAGTAAGAGGTTACAGACTAAGCTGCTCATGTCAACGGCGTTTCACCCACAAACAGACGGGCTGTCGGAGATCTCGAATAAGCAGGTCACGCGGTATCTACAGGCTTTCGCCACTCACCATCAAGACCAATGGGACACCATGCTTCCACTTGCGGAATATGCATACAACACGTCTACACATTCATACACCGATCGAAGCCCGTTTGAATTGGACCTAGGATACACACCATCTATTCCATCAGACTTCGTGGCGGGTCAACGGCAGCACGACGAAATCTGGAGCCTGGAAGGCGCAGCGTTCGTTGAACGATTGCAGGCTTCGCTGCTAGACGCCCAGGACCGCCTCCGCGAGGCACAAGATAGCCAGACGGCGGAAGCAAACAGGAGCCGAAGGCCATGCACCCTCCAGGTTGGAGACAACGTGATGTTGAATACTAAAGACCTACCGATTACATACGCCAGCCAAGACCCTTCTCGTCGGAAGTTGCAGCATCCATGGGCTGGACCATACAAAGTCATTAGATTCCGAGGACCGAACGCAGTCGAGTTAGAATTGCCAATAGATATGACGATTCACGATACGGTGAACGTTAGTAGACTCAAGAAATACATCGCCGATTCGACACGAGAAAAGCCACCTCCTCACCTTGTACAAGCAGTAAGGGACAAACATGGCACAATTCAGCGTTCGTATGTCGTTGAGGCGATTGTCTCGCATAAGAAGGCACCTGGCGTCAAGGGCGGCTACAAATATCAAATCAAGTGGGAAGGATATGATGACGACGATATGACATGGGAGCCAGCTGTCAACCTCTCAAAAGCAAAGCAGATGCTGGATGACTACAAGAAGCAACACGGACTGGGTGAAACGAAGGTTAAACGGAAAAGGAAGGGCTAAGGCCGCGGAGTCGATGGCCATTGGTTATACTTTGTCGTGGAGTAGATGACAAGTGGGTTTATTCTTTTGTTTCCAAGGTTTTGTGTTTTCTATTAGCCGATATGCCGAGGAGTCGAGGCATGGGAGTTTCTTTTGTTTTCGAGCAGAGGGTTTGTTTTCGAGAAGTATCTCGAACTTCTTGGGAAGGATGTAATGTGGAGAAGGAAGGATTGAGATAAGGTGCGGCTCTGCGGAGGGCACGGGCCAGAAGGGGATACGTACGTACCCACAACGTGTGTGGGTCCGCGAGGGTAGACACCCCTCGCTTAGACAAGAATACACTATTGTCATTTCATACTACTACAGCTAGCTACTTTCTTGCCAAGGAGATTCCAGCATTTCTATACCTCTATTTCTTCCAATGAATACACACATGAGGCAGGTATTTGGAGGGCTTCCATGATTGGATTCGGGATCAGACACACCCAGCACTGATTGTGTTCACATGTATGGCATTGCATTACGCACTGACAGAGTGGCAAAGAAATGGAGGTTCAGCTCCGACAAAGGTTGATAGGGATGACTTTGAGATCAGGCCGAAAAGGCCTGACTGGAAGTACTACTTCAATCGAGATAATGACGGTAGTAAGTATAGCCTTTACAATGCATTCAATTGCTCTAACATTTTGCAGAGACTTACACCGATCTCATGAATATTTGGAACAATCTTCCATCCCCTTCAAGACAGATGGTAATCAAGTCCATACAGGCGGCTCTCAACAACCTCATTCTACGTGAGAATGGAGCAAATCACACACCTGCTGTTGCTACCAAACCTTGTCGGGTGGTGTCAAACAAGACTGCGATGGAAGCTCTGATGATGGAGCTGGACATTGAGACTTCGATCATTTCAGCGATCCACATCTCCATTGCTAAAGATTTGTCTTTCAATTATGAGAATAGGGTTGACGATAGCGACAATGATAATGACAACGAGCATGATGACATATACATGGGCCAGGAGTTGTGCCCA